>JAODXP020000034.1:13104088-13151588 GCA_027497455.2 Sardinella longiceps | reverse complement strand
ATGTAATCTTGCATGTGCCCATCTTTTATAGCAGGCATTGTAGGAGGTCAAATATGATATTTAGTCAAATCTTAATTGACAAAATAATGAATGCAAGTTTTGCAGAAAACAATGCACAACGTTACATGCTACAATAAAGCTTTTAACGGGGAAGCCATCTATCAGAGCAATAAAGCAAATTTTAAAAAAAGCGACAGTGTTTTTCAATACACTGTTTATATAGCCTAGCATATGGTATAGGCCTATTTACATTTTTATTAACATCATTACAACAGTATAATGCATATTTGTATGTACAAATTTGCTCATTTTACATGTATTTTTATGAATTCAAAGAATAAAAGATTATTCAACTTTATGTATTTGAGGATTTCAAGTGTATATCTATTGTGGTAATAAATGCTGATGTCCGCATGTGCATATCAGTCATTTACAGTATCATTAAACCACAGGGCTAATAAGTGCCCCCTAATCAGTGCTAAACCAAAGGTTGTGCGAGGAATTCACACAGTACAGTAAAAAGAAGAAGAAACTCAATGTTTTTATGGTACCCCCGCTAGCCGGTATCTGCCATTCCTCTGAATGACTTGTAGGCAAAGGGAGAGGCGAAGAGGTGCAAAAACTGCAGCGTAAGGCCCTGACACAAACAGATGATGACCAGTGACTCTGCATTGCACACATCTTCCACAAAATCTCCCTATCAAAAAGCTCCCCCGCTGGTTTACTGCCCAAGCAAAGGTTGCGTTCGCCCGGGGTTTATAGAATTATTAAGAAAGCAATTATGATAACCTGTTGTTTTAAAGATAATAGAAAGATAAGGGGACATTTTTTTTTCTATGAGTGAGTGTGCTCTGCTCAGCACCCATGCCTACTGTGAAGTCAATACTTTTCCACGAAAGACTCGAACAGCCCCCTCCAACATCTAACCCCCACCGCCCCCCCTCCAAAGTGAGTTGTTTGGTTTTGAGTAAGTTCAGCACAGCATTGGCACCAGAGCTTCACAGGGACCTTGCATCACACTGTGACCCCAATCAGCAAGTGGCATTTTTTTTTATCAAGGCTCATAAACCTTGAATGACTAAATATTGATAAAGGCTGTTTAAAGTGTCATTGGAACGATAACATTTGCACTGTAAATGTGGCCTGCAGGCTCGAGCCACAAGCGCTCCACTGCAATCATTCCCCATTGATAAGGCCCATGATGGAGTGGGCGAAAGAGGGGGATCTTCAGCACGTCCACGCCACAGACTATTAACCTCCTGACAGGCCCAGCGGGAGCCCCGTAAACACGTCTCAATGGTGATTTATAAGTGCATATGCAGGGGCCCACACTGAAGGCTCTACTGAGGCCTGTACTGTAACTGTTTCTTTAGATTGACATGCATCTGTGTGTTTTGATCGAGTTCAATACTTTTGCTGGTCTAATTTTGTCAACATATCTTTTAGGATTACAATTAGCAACCCTTTACTTATACTTATATAATTGTGACATTTAAAATAACCAGCATGTCATATGTTAATAATTGTTAATGTTAATTAATAATCTTGCCTGGTAATGAAACCAGCCCCACGCTCTATGTTTCATACAGAGGGTCTGGCCATTTGGTAGTGAGAAATGATTGGTTGCTGGAGGTGTTTAAATTCAAAGATTGGATCAGCCTTTGATTGATAGCTTGCCTTGACTAATAGCATTTAAGCTCTGCATTCATAACGCCTCCCTCTGGTCACTGATTGGATCTGGTAAAAACGCCACCAGAGCTCAACCAACTCAATGGGACCAGATCCAGACTAGCCCTGCAGAGAGATGATGATAATCAAGCGGAAGTGCGTAGGAAGACTTGGCCAGGATAATCATAATCATAAGTCGTTAAAATTATCTATATTTTGAGGACATGAAAGCATAGAGTAAACAATTAATTTTAGTATCCTGACATTAAGACAGGTTTATGCATTGATTTAGCTAAATTCTTGAGCTATAGTGGGTTGATACGTTGGGTGATGGTTAGGTTGATGGTGACGGGCTATGCGTAGGAATGAATTTCTTTAATTCATCTTTTCAAACTAAATCACATTCTGATTTCATTATAAAGCAATATTTAATAACTGTGGTTAACACACAGGTGTGGCTAACGCACAGGTGCTGCCACAGTTGTGTTTTTTTTAAACATGAAATGAAAATAAATCACGTCATGGCTCAACAAATAAACAACATTCTTCCACACTACCTTGCTTGTTTATCCCACTGTTGCCAAGACAACTATAAACCCTCTGATAAAACTGTGGGTGGAAGAAAGTCTCCCAGTGGGTCAAATATTGTTTGCCATTCAACCACTGGGTGGCACAATAACGGACACAAAAATTACCAGTAAGCACATTATGGTTGGAAATAATCCATTGTGATATTTGCCCTCACTGAGTGTTAATCAGTATGGAGATGAAACAAACTATGTCAATGAGTGCAATCATCTGAGTCCTCTTATGGCTCAATGTGTGTGTGTGTGTGTGTGTGTGTGTGTGTGTGTGTTTAGTCAATCTGCTGAAGAAATGTCCATTTTTTGGAGCTTCTTCAAAAAGGGATCCAATTATATTTCAATCATGAGCAGAGAGCTTTACACAGCGTGATGACTATGTCTAATAAGCCCAGAGTCAATCTATTCCTCTTTACACAAGATATTTAACTACTCAGCTGGACTACTTAGAGGAGAGAATGACTCTAATGCTTGTGTTATTATGTGGAGTACAAACTCCATCCTGTCCCAACAAAAGATAATGGTGTGGGGGTGATGATGTATTGATTAAGTAGTTGGAGTTCCCTGGTCCTAGAGAGTGTTGCATTAACCTGGCTTGGCTTCAACATATTTATATAATTTATGGTCTGCGATGGCAAACTGCAATTTTTTTATATATATATATTTTCAATTTGTCACTGCATTTCTGTACTGCAATGTTGGACAGCACTCCTGCAAACTTAGTTGTCAGTAAAGTGGAAACAACAGACCACAGACAAGTGCAGCCCACAAAAGTGTCCATGTGCCAGTAGATGGTTATGAACACCTGTTTGCACTATAGCCCCCAACCTGTATTCTCTCTCCCTCACTCACTCTCAAACAGAGAGAGAGAGAGAGAGAGAGAGAGAGAGAGAGAGAGAGAGAGAGAGAGAGAGAGAGAGAGAGGCTCATAATACACAGTTTTGTTTCTTTTTCCCACCTGAGAGGAAGGTGGAGGCAGACCCTTTGGCCCGATCGATATCAATAAAGTAATTGAAGTGTCAGGACCCAGGGCGCCAGCAGGGACCGAGGGCAGCAGAAAGCACACACACAGACAAACACACACAAACACACACACACACACACAGAATATAACCACTTTATTGCTTAAGTGTGTGGGTGGGGCCGTGCTCAGAAGGCTTAGCTCTGGGGCCCCTGGACCTACAGTCCTTGTGCGAACCAAGGAGTGTCTGTCGAGACGCAGTGGCCTTTGCCCAGGCCTGTAATAAACAGCAGAGCAGTAAACATCCTCAGTGGCGAAGCACACTGACGTACATGGACCTTCAGACTGTGTGTGGATCAATACCTCCAACAGGGCAGCTCCACTTCTACACCTGACCCATTAGAAAAGAGTTCTCAGATGTCTTCAAGGTCTCAAGTATTTAGACAAAGCAGGCAACACTCTCATTGGGAGCGTTTGTGTGTGTGTGTGTGTGAGTGCTTGTTAAGTGTGTTTAAGTAACTGATTTTGAGGGGGTCTTAATTATGTAATTGCAGTATTTACTCAAGTAGCTAAACTATTAGCTGTATCAATCAGAGCATATCACTCTCACACACCATAAAACTTCTACACACTCTTGAGACATAAAAAAACTGTAAGGATATTTAGGGGGTACACTGCCACCTGGTGGTGACCATCTACACCAGCACTCGCTTCCCACTCTGTTTGTTGGGTCATCTTCAGTATAGTGACCTCTTTGCTTTGCTCTAGTAATGCCTTGGTGAACCAGGTTATGGTTCTTGGGATTTAATGATTGTTCACTTTGCTCTAATAATTGTTCAACTAGGTGTGAGTGTATTGTCTTTGTTGTATTGTCCTTGTCTTATCCTGCAGACCCCCTTGAAAACAAGATGCTTCATCTCAAGGGCTTACCCTCAAAATAATAAAAACTATAGAAGTGTGCTCAGAGAGCGCAGACCTCCGCCAAGGCAATGCGTTCACAGACGGTGCTCTGGATCACCCATCGCCACCAAAATTGAATCACTTCTTACTTATCCCTTGATTCCTAGTCAATACACACGTTGTCCGAAAAAGTATCCAAATCCACGCATTGCTTTTCAAGTTATGTTGTACACTGACAGACAGATAGACAGACGGACACACTGACAGACAGACACACACACGTCGCCAAAAACCACCTTGGCAGAGGTAATGAACTTCATAAAATCTTTATAAAATCTTTTTCTTTAGTTTTCTTATAGCCTAGTCTATGGCAAAGTTTAACCCAAGTACATGGACACTAGCTATTAGCCTTAATGGCAGAATCTCAGTATCAACAAAGTCTGTCAAACTCAATCTTGACTGAGGCTGCATCAGCATTGGCAGTCTGGCCTGCCTGTCTGTCACACACAGCAGGGAGTAGCCTACTGCCAACGACTTGATAACAAATGGAGCCATAACATAAGAGCCCAAGTCAAACACACACACACACAGAAAGAGTAATGAATGACCTTTGATTGTCTGTACTGGCTGCCAGAAATCAGGCTGGCCAACTGGACTTATCAGCTGATGAGATAAAAAGCAAATCTTCCCCTGAGATTTTTTTTTTTTTTTTCTGAAACAGGAAGCTTATCAGTACCATCCATGGGTATCCCTATTCAATAGCCATAGGATGTGCTCAAGTTGTCCTCCAGCTGGAGGACCTGGCATCTGTTTTTCAAAAGCATAGTTGCTAACCAGTTAGCAACTCACTAACCAGTTAGCAACTTAGTTGGTTGGGGATGGGATATTGCACTGCAACCAACAGGGAAACAGATTCCTAGTCAACAAGAAGCAACGGTAGGTCACAGGACTCCTTTAGATGTTGCAGTGCCCTGAAATGAGGCACATTTCTCAGTTCTCCATTTCCACCAGAGTAACCCCCCCAAACCACCCACCCACCCCCTTTCATAAGGACCCCTCTGAAGCCTGACTTAATTGAAGAGATTTCTGAAGAGCCTTAAAACAAGACATTTCGTCTGGGAGTATGATTGATTCCACGTCTCCCCTCCTCAAGGACCACTCAGCCTGGGGTCTTAACAGTGCTTTCACACACAGAGTTGAACCAGTAATGAAGCGAGTGATACGGCATCACTGCGGGCCCTGTAATATCCACTGAGCGCCGACTTGGAGCTGACAACAGAGAGATAACGTTACGTTCGGCGCCTGCTCAGCGAATCTCATTCCAGCACATTGTAAGCGTAGAAGGGTGGGTGGGTGGGTGAGGTGGTGTAAGGGGAGCACTTTGGGAGCGAGGCTCAGCTTTACACGGGCTTTTGTAAACACGGCCAAGTGCGCGTTGGGGGGTGGGTTGGGTGGGGTGGGGTAGGGATGGGGTTGGCTCATCCGAGTGAAGCTGAGAGCCATTAAGATTATGAATGAGACGTGCGGCGGTCGAACCTGATAGGAATGCTTTCTACCAGGAGCCTCTCAAGGCTGGGAACATGCATCAGATGCGGGTGGCTGTCACAGCGCCCCGCTCCAGGAGAATGCATGGCATCATTAGAGATAATGTGGCCCCCCTCTGGACAGATGGGGCTCTGCACTACTTACTGTCGGGAGCTCCTACGCTGGCACTTTTTATTTGCTCGTTTAAATTGGACACCCATCTAAAGTGTGTGTGTGTGTGTGTGTGTGTGTGTGTGTGTGCGTATGCATGAGTGAAGAACGGACAGATGAAGAAAGAGAGAAGAAGAGAGACCCTGGAATGACACGACTGCAATAAGCCATTGTTGCAGCGTAGACCCTAGATTGATGACTGTAGCAGCTGTCAGGGAATAAGCATCTACACACAGTGTTCCTTTAGACCTTTATTCAGCAATGCATTTCATTTAAAAGCACTTAACAATACAGAGTGACAGCATTTAATGATACAGGCTGAACCGCATACAACACAAACATTCATGCCATTGAAGAGAGTAGTGAAATTATTGAAACCAGGATAGTGTTACAAACAGAAATAAGGTACAAAATACTACCATTAAAGTACGTTAGTGCATCTAGTTTCAAATGTCAATATGATCGTTGAAAACATGATAAAAAACTGGTTAAAAAGGCAAAGTATGTAGCTACTTTTTTTTCCATAATTCATTTTTTAAAACAGGACCTTTGCACAGACAGCTAACAGGGCTGCTGAAACACATCACCAAGGTCTTCTGATTTCTGCAAGAGTGGGTCAGATCTGAAATGCTGTTTTCAGACACGACTGACCCAACACTCCTACACACTCACTCAAGCCAACTCTCTGGCATCCTCTTTTCTAAAAAATAAACGTGGTTGAACAGGACACGACTTGAGATTTTGTAATTCATTTCGTTTAACTTGTACTAGGCTGAATATAGTCTAGAAAATAAAATACTACAGAACTAAAAAAAAAAAAAAAATGATGTCCATCAGAATCCTGTTAACATTTATTCCTTTTCATATATTTTTTTCCCCTATGAGGCCGACTGCTTTGGAGAGAGAGAAAAAAAACTACCTCTTTTAAACAATCTGAAATACCCCTCTTTCTGTATCTTGGTAACAATATAAAATAATTTATTCTATCACTACTAAAGTAGAGGCTTTTAAGTCTTGGCTTTTATATTAGATTGTACTCTCTTCCTCATTTCATTTTCGTTTTTTCATGATGATGCATTTAAATAAAATGGTATTAAAAAAAGAAAGAAACAAACAAACATAAAACAAGGTAAACAGCACCTTATCCCCAAGGTTGTTGCAGTGTTCTTTTTGGAAGCAATGGCACAGAATCCTCTATGGTCATTAGCAAACATTTAGAGAGAGAAAAAAACAAAACAAAAAATTATAATAGCTTCTTCACCTCATTGTTCATTGTTCACCTGTAACTTGAAGGTAGGGGGTGTGAACACATGCCTAACAATCCAGTTTCAGGCCTTATATAACATGAGGATCAAAACAAGTGTAACAGCACAATTTTGCATCAGTGTCAGGGGCCGGAGGAGGGGGTGGGGGTGGAGTCGTGTTGCCATAATACTTGAGGCTTGTGTAAGATATACTCTCATACCAATACTACACGTGTGATGATGAGATGGACTGACTGCTGCCTCTCCCCCCCCCATCCCTCCACGGTGCACAGTGTGGCTGGCATCAGGTGCAGCTTCGCCTCCACTTCTTGGGGATTCAATAAGCGACTCAAGACAGCCTGGATGGAACTTGACTCCATTCAGGACCAGACAAAAAATTTGAAATGTGACTTAGCGGAACACCCCCCCCAAAAAACGTGGGAGGCGGCTTATAACACGTAAGCATGTGGCAGCATGCCGCTATAGGCTGCGTGTGGAGCAGCAGCTTCTGCTATACTGGCCAGAACCTCATGACCTCCACATCGGGCAGCATCCTCTACAGTTAGGCTTGCATCAGATTACATTATTGAAATAAAGATGACGTAAAACAAGTAGCAAGAACACAGAGCTTTGTAGCATTGCAGGTGGACAGGGGGAGGAGAGGGAGGGGAGAGGAGGAGGGGGGGGGTTACTGCTTGGTCACATGTGCAGTGACTCTTAAAAGTTTAAGGTCAGAGACACTCGCAGGGAAGAGAAAAGTTCCTGGGAACCCCTTTCTATACACGACGACTGCATCTGATCTGCCACTGGTGTTTACGGGTCTCTACAAGGTGCATCTATACTGACTGGCCCCCGTGAGAGACTTCCAAGGCTGGCAGAAACACACAGAGCAGAGAGAACTCTTCAGCTGATACACAGACACGGATGAGATGGCAGTTTCTGCCTAAGTAGACAAAAGCAGGAGAGCTCTGCAGGACAAGTCTACACCATTAACACTGATGACTGACAGCTTAGTGAGAGAGGAGGCGGTGGTGGTGGTGGTGTTGGGGGGAAAAAAGGGGGAGGGGGGGGGGTCTTGCAGACACAGGAGTGCTGTGTGCATGAGAGAAAGCAGCTAGCTGGCTGGCTGGTTGGTTGGTTGGTTGGTTGACGAGCGGTGGAGGCCTGCGGAGGCCTTGAAAAGACGAAGCCTGGGGTTCTAGTAGAGCAGTATGCGGCGCTCGATGGCCTTGCGGCAGATGGGACACTCGCTCATGCGGTCTCCGCACAGCTGGCAGGTGCCGTGGCCGCACATGAAGATCATGTTCTTCAGCCGGTCCAGGCACACCGGACACATGGTCTGTGGGGAGATGGGCAAACTCATAAACAACTTGGAGAGCCAAACAGACATAAAAAGACAATAAAAAAATAAAAACACATACATTCAACTCCAGAAACATTACAATGAATCTATGAGCTACGATAACAAGATTATTAACTACACTACACACAGAACAGTGCACAAGTGTAAGACAATGTGACTTATGATGTGCTCTCTATACTTTGAGCCCAAGATGCCATTCTTTGCTAATGCATCATATAATGAAGACTAACCACACTTAAAAGCCTACATTGATTTTTGTTAAGATTCTTCCCGTCCCCCGGTAAATACTCCAGTGTGTCCTATCCAATATGTATGGCCCTCCCACCTCCCCCCAGTTTGATCCAATATATTACTTTAAGGCCACAGCTTCCTTTAGTTCAAAGTGGTCCCAATAAAATGTGCTACAATAGACAATCCCTGTCTGTGTATAAATGTAGGAGAGCTGCTTCTGTTCCCGTCTCAGCTTATCTGGTCTGATGGCATCTCCTCCTCACCTGCTCCTTGATGTCCTGCAGCTGCTGCTGAAGCTTCTGCACGTCAGCATTGACGTTGGTGTTGTCCTTGTCTCTATTAAGAGCTGGGATGTTGCCGCTGGCTGTAAAACACAGGAGTGAGGAGAGAGCACACTTCATTACTCCTTAGCCAATCAGAGATGGATCTGAGGGGTGCATGATGGGATAGAACTTCGACAGACCTCCCATGGGGGCGGGTATAGGAGTGAAGTCAGAGGACCCTGGCTTAGCCTGGTCTGCTCAACCTAGCAGGTCTACAGCTAGGAGCTTACAATAGGGCCCTGTCCCATTTTTAGCACATCCACTCTAGTTACGCCCTAGCACTTGGTCATTCTCATTCAAGGGTAGGGTGTCCCAATACTTTTAAGACCAAGGGGAAGAAAGACGCCTTAACTCTTAGAAAGACGCCTTAACCTGAGAGATCAGATGCAGACTTCAAATAAATTGTAGGGATGATTACGCAGGATACCATGTGAATTTACATAGTGTCCAAAAAACACATCTCTGTTTTTGTGGCATTTCTAAGAACGTGGAGAAATCCGAATATTAATGCCGTTAATATGAGCCAAATTTCACCTTATGAGGCAAAGGTGAAGATGCCGGCTAGGCAAATTTGCATGAAGTGGTGTCCCATATGGTAAGTACATATTTCAAGCGCTAACACTACTCACTTTACCTTCTTTTGCCAAGTTCAGATTACACGATATTAGCTACGACACGACAAAACAAAGACACGTCTGTGAGCTCTCCAGTGTTCACATTTTACGACTAGCATTTTTAATATCGGGAGTCTCACGGTCGGTCTGCGACCTCTCTTTTCACACTACAAGACCTGGCACAGACAGAGCCTAGGGTGCGCTGATGGTGTCCACGTTCGTATAGTCCGAGAGATTTCTGGTATAGTCCTCTACATCATAGCATACAGACTATACAGGTGTGTCTGCCACTCGTTAGCTTGCCACTGCTCTCATGTTGTCTGTAGCCTACGGTTTCATCTTCGTCATTGGCGCATAAATATTTTAGAATGATTTACGAGGTTGTCTGGATAGCCAATTTTATCTTCTGTTTTACCAAGTAAACTTCACATGACTGTCTTCAAAGAAGGCTATTGCTTGGTGAAGGTGCAACTTTAAATACGGTTTTCGGAAGCTGAGTTTGGACAATTTAAAGACGACAACGTGAGTCATGTTTCTTGATTGGCTGTTGCCCTGTGAATCGCTTGCGATTTCTCCAAATATCTAGCATGCTAGATGTCCCCCAACAACTTGCGTCAAGACCACGATTGGCCTAAATTATGTAGGAGAATAATTCACACATGACGACTTGCGCTTGCAGATCCACTGCTGAGTTTCCCCGCGACCACTTGTGATTTCTAATTGACCCTGCAACCTCAGAATTGTCTCTAAAATCGTGTAATGTAAACTTGGCATAAATGGGACAAGGTCTAGTAGTCTAAAGAGGATGGACACTATCAGTGTGTGGGGGCAAACAAATACACACAGGTACAGAAACGGTATAATATTATTATCACTGCATTTTCCCCCCTTACCTTGGATTCAAGGAGTGGTAGAATATTATTTTTATGTATTGTAATTATGATGTGTGCTTAAAAATGATCACGAACGAATAATCAAAACATAAAACATGGTAAACTTTGACAAGAACCCTCATGTGTTTGTGCCTGTGTTTGCATGCGCACAAGTGTATATATTTGTCAGGTGGGGGTAAGTGGTGCTTTGAAGGCCATTTTATTGGTGGGAGTTGGGGTGGGGGGGTGGGTTTGGGGGTGGTTAATTGATAAAATACTTACACCAACTTAGCGCCAGATTGTTGGGCTGGAGAAGTTCCTGCGACCCCCCTGCAACTGAGTTAGAGCCCCCTGCTGAGAAGCAACCAGTCACAGTGTTACGACAAGCACAGGCCACCAGCACCTCCTGAGGCTTAGCCACAGCATTGGCTCCTCACAGGGAGCAGAGGAGCGGCGGCAAGAGGGAGGAGGAGGAGGAGGAGAAGAAAGAGGAAGAGGAAAAAGAAGAGGAGGAGGAAGAGGAAGAGGAAGAGGAAAGGAGAGGAAAATGGCCTGAGTGACAAGCTAGGGAGCTAGTCACAGCAGAGAGAAGTGCAGTGGGCATTGCTGCTTCTGGTGGAGGAAGGGGTGGAGGGGAGGAAACAATGAGAGGAAAATTGGCTGGTGGGGGTCGGTTTTTTTGGGGTGTTAATTGAATGTGTTGTCGGACCTCTGTGTACAGTTTTTGAGGGGGACGATGGCCAGATGGTGGACCAGCTCCACCACACGGGAGCAGGGGGACAGTGTGAGCGAGGGGCACTTGGTTACACCCAGAGCCATCACTATGGCACAGACCAGACACATTTGATGGCTTCATTCCAAACTGCTGCAGACTACCAACCACACCCAGAGCTGGGCATTAAAACCAGACCAAAGCTACAGTGGCGAGCAGCATAGAACCCCACTTCAAAGTTAGGTGGGGTTACAAGCGTAATGGAAGGTCGAAGGTCGTCCTTTGAGGCACTGGCTTGGCAGGGCAGCATTAATGGAGAACCTCACGTGATATGACACACCTTAGCAGAGAAAGGGGTGTGGGGGTTAAAAAAGACAAAGAAAAAGGAATTAATACAAAAAGGTGACCTGCTGGCCCGGGTCCCGAGTGTGTGTGGGGAACTGACCTCCCCTCTGGCGTGGCTATTTTGGATTTGTGGGCCAAGTGGCGCTTTGAGGCCTTATCTGCCGCTGCAGTCCGCGCACGGGACAGGACGGGATCTGCTCTGAGGGCTAGCGGCCGGGAATGCGAGCAGGGTGGCCGTGTGAAGACAGGCTGCTGCTGCTGCTGCACGCCACAGTGACTTGGGCAGGGGAGAAGAATCCCTTCTATGGTGTTATCCATCTCTCCCCCCCTAACCCTGGAGCGCCAGACGTGGAGGATGACGCGCGGGTGTGGGTGGGTGGGTGTGAGGGGACGGAAAAAAGGCCTCTGCTTATCCCTTGCTTGTGGGTTTGAAGTGGTGGTGGGGAGCACCATTAGTGCTATGCCGTGCTGTGTGTGTGTGTGTGTGTGTGTGTGTGTGTACAAGCACAAGTTTATGTGATTTAGTACTGAAGTCCCATGGGGGGATGGGATTGGTGGATAAGCAGCATTCCACTATTGCTTAGACTATGCATGCACGTGTATATGTGAGAGAGGAGAGTGTGTGTGTGTGTGTCAGTGTGTGTGTGCATGTATGTGTGTAGGAGAGACAGAAAGAATCTCTCTCTCTCTCTCTCTCTGTGTGTGTGTGTGTGTGTGTGGTGTGTGCTTTCTCAGTGGTACTGTTTGAGTGCAAACATGGATAGATGTGTTTGACTTGAGCACTTGGCTCCACAGAAACAGATCCCTCTGCAGATTAATCTCTTTAAGAAGTGAACTCGCACCAGTTTCCCTTTTAACTCAAATCAAACCAACACACAGGGACCATGGGAAAATAGTCTCCACGGCTACGGAAAAAAAAAAAAAAAAAAGGATGATAAAGAAAACCAACACAGAGAGAACTAAATACAAAACAATTTTAAAAAGCTGCATGGAGTAAATTATCAAAGAAGAATATATGTCTTTCATAATTATAGACACAAAAAAAAGAAAGAAAAAAATGAAAGGGACCAAAAAAAAAAAAAAAAAAAAGACATAGAAAGACCAATGAAGCCTCAAACCCATCTCCATCTCTAATCTTTATCCATTAGATGGAGGACAATGAGATGGAGGGCAGGGAGGCAGACATATCTAAAATAGCTGCAGCCAGAGCCAAGACGTTATGCATTGATCTTGACTCATGGCTAAGACAAAGAACAAAAAAATATAAAAGAAACAAAAAATGAAACAAAGAGATAATTTCCCAATTTCAAAAATAACTCTTTCTGGACAACTCTGTGAATAGAGTTCAACTGTTTGTATTTCTTCAAAAGAAAAATTAAAAAGACAAAATATAAAAATAAAAATAAAAAATAAGAAAGAAACAAAACGTCCCTTACATTTTCATGATCGAGTTACATTTCATGAGTTGTTGGGAATGTTCCAGGGCATTCCAGAACTCTTGGTTGGAATGCTCCGGCGTGACTTAACTAATTAATCCCATATTTTTAAAAGTCCTCCCAAAAGGCCCAAGGAGAGGTTTAAGGAGCAACCTGGTCTCGAAACACATTCAGAAAATAACACAGCCACAGGGAATGGAAACTAAGGCGTGAGGCACACAACAAGAAAAGAAGCACAAAAATACTGTACATTGACTAGAGACACAAAATGAGAGGTGTCAAAAGACTAGAAAGCAAGTGGAGGTGGTGGCAAATAAAGAAAAGAGCAAAGAGATAGAGAGAGAGGTAAAGAATTAAAAGGGAACGTGTGGAAGCTGCACTCACTAAGGTCCTCATCATCATCAGTGGCATCCTCCATACCTTTCCCTCCGCAGCACATGACGAAAGGAGTGCGGCGCTCCACCACCGTGCGACATTGCACACACTTCTTCATGAGATTGGCACAATCTGCAACAAGAAATAAAGCAAAACAAAAAAGATGGTAAGTCCAGTCTTGTGTGCACTTTGTTTCCTCGAACTTTTGAAAGTTACCAGTTCCAAATGTCAAAGTGTTTATGACATATTTTATTAAAGATATAAAATCAAATCCCTGCTGCATTTGAGTGGACATCTCTACCCTCGAGAGTAATTTCTGCAATGGTGACCATCACACAAACTAACTCTGTGCATGCATACGGGGATCGATGCAGCATCAGCTGAGGACACAAACAGCATGGCCCGAATCCCAATCTCCCCCCAAACACACACACACACACACACACACACACACACACACACACACACACACACACACACACACCACTTTGAGTGACTATTAGGTAGGATCACTTACTCTCACAGGCACACATGTGTCCACATGGCTGGAAGAGAACGGCTGCCTTCTTATCAGAGCATACCACGCACTCCTCGATCTGGAGATAAAAACACACACACACACGCACACAGAGCACACACACACGAGTATATGAGTAACAAGCAGAAAAAAAACCCAGAAAATACAATGAACAAGGGTTATTTGTAGGTTGGCCATTCCAGAATATTCCAGAATTCCGTACAGTGAGAGCTTTAATCCAGCTTAGCGCTCTCAGTTCATCAGCTGCACATGTGTGGCAATACGCTTTAGTAATGTGGCTACTGTACCTTAGTCCTGGACTGGACCTGGTCCTTGCAGATGAGACACTTCTTGACGCGGGGGGAGCACAGGGAGCAGGTGGCGATGTGGCCACAGGGCCCAAACAGGGTGTCCCGCTTCATGTCCGAGCACACCATACACTCCTCCAGAGTCTCGCTGTTACTGTTCAGAGACGGGCTACGAGAGCCCACCTGACCGCTGCACAGGGAATGATATGATGGTAGGGCAGAGAGACAGAGAGAGAGAGAGAGAGAGATGGATAGAGAGAGAGAGAAAGAGTTAGAGAGAGAGAAAGAGTAAGAGAGAGAGAGAGAGAGAGAGAGAGAGAGAGAGAGAGAGAGAGAGAGAGAGAGAGAGAGAGAGAGAGAAAAGAGTAGGGGATAACATACAAAATAGTGATGAATAAAGGCAAAGAGTTCATGTCTATTTCCCACCATGAAGACAGGTGTAAACAAATTGACTTGAGGCTAACAGCCCGTTCAGGAGCGTGTTTCACAAAAGCATTGTTGCTAGCTAAGTTAGCTATATGTACATTATTTTGATGCAATGCAATTTCCCACTGCTAACTAACTATGATTTTGGGAAATGCCCTCCAGATTAGGGAACGATAACCATGAAGACAACTGCAACTTTAATGATATTAGTGTAAAATATTGACCAAGGATAACAAGTCTCTCTTTGCACGTCAATGAACGTAATGTCTACAATTAAATGTTTCTTTTGCATTCTGTTCATGTTCCCAAAAAGTGTCCCAACATCATTCTCACACATGTCACTTTCATTACAGTTGTGTGAACATTGCCATTGATATTGTCATCAATATTCATATCTGGGACAGATACATGATATATCAACAATTCTGTTTGAAACTATAAATATGGTCCCTTCCAAAAAAAAAAACATAAATGACAAAATGAGTGGTGCTGCCCTGTACCTGGTTTTCTCCTTGTGACACTTGGCCAGGGCCTTGCACAGGCTGGGGTCGGGACAGAGGTCCAGAGGCGACTGACCCTTCTTGTTGCGGATGGTGAGGTCGGCACCGTTGGCGGCCAGGAAGCAGGCGATGGAGGCAGCACTCTTCTTCTCTGCCCCTTGGGTGCCCAGGCCCATGATTAACTGTGATGGGGAGCAAGAGTACGCACATGCACACACACACGCACACACACACACACACACACACACACACACAGACACAACACACACGCACACACACACACAAAGACACACACACACTCATTAGATGTGCAAGCACACTCTCCTCTCCCCCTCCATAGAATGGTGTATCCATATAAAGCACGCTGGGCCTAGTCTATAGCCCTGAATGTGAAATAATGGATTCAGCCCACTAGTTGAAGTGCCATGACAGATTATTATTAGATATTTCAGCATACAAATTCCCTGTCTGGGAGTCTTTTAAATGGATAGCTGGCCTCCACCTCTCTCCTTCTCACTCATTCTCTCTCTCTCTCCCCCCCTCCATCCCTCCATCCCTCTCTCTCTCTCTCTCTCTCTCTCTGTGCCTGTGATAATAGGGTGATAGCGTGATACAGGAGAGATTTGTCACTCTGTCTGTGGTAATAAATGACAGCCGCCTGGCCTGGGAGCAGCCTCCTGTCAGCCACGCGTTGATTTACAGCAGCCATTGGGTGGGGGCGGAGAGTAGATGAGCGCTTGGGCTGGTCCCAGGTCAGCCAGCCTGCGCCAGTCGACACGCCATCGAACAGTAGCGATGCGGAACGGCAGGCCCAGGACCAGCATTCCGAGGAGCCAACTGGCGTGGCGTGGCGTGGCAGAGCAGTGCAGCGTGGCATAGCACAACACAGAGCCCGATGGAGAGGAGAGGTGGAGGGGGTGATTTGTAAGTGGCAGGTCCTGGGGTAGGGCTGTGTGTGTGTGTGTGTGTGTGTGTGTGTGTGTGTGTGTGTGTGTGTGTGTGTGAGAAGGGTAGGGGCGAGGAGTGGACCTCTCAGGGGTGGGGGCTACCAGAGGTGTCACAGCAGCCCCGATGTCAAAGCACTAATGCTAGACAGTTATGATGGAGGAGACATTGTGTATATAATAATGTACCGCCTGCAGCCACTGGGGGACTCCCAGACACAAAAGGCTTACAGCTAAGCTCCATAGAGCGTGTGAGTATGTGTGAGTGTGTGTGTGTGTGTGTGTGTGTGTGTGTGTGTGTGTGTGTGTGTGTAAGTGTGGCCCATAAACTTTCAATAAGAGCCGAATGGAATTCCATGCGAGTGTATGGGCACAATTGGGTTCATTTCCTTGATTGCGCTCCATCCGCGGCGGCGCTCTGTCTCTGCGCCTCGCTCCCTCTCGGCGAGGTCTCTGACGGCGCTGATGGACCCGTTGAGCCGGGTAATTCAATTCTCATCTTGTAAGCGTGCGGCGGCAGAGCAAACGCACAGCTGATGTCTCAATTAGGGGGCCTGTCTGCCGCTGCTGTGTGTGCGGTCCTCCCCTGGTGACAGAGGACACCTCCCTACCAGCCCACGCTACGAGCAGGTCTTGATGGCCCCACACACACACACACACACACACACACACACACCTATGTATGAATGTACATACACTTCCATGTACACACATAAACACAAAAACTCCTACACACTGAGTTTACCCACACACACACACACACCGGTTTTGCCTGATGACTGAGCAGGACTCACACTTACGGGGGCTTGTTTAGTGAGCATGTGCTTAGGCCGACAGCTTTGGAGGAGCTCCACTGTAAAGCCTGGTGTCTGTCTGCAAGGCCTCATTGGGCAGCTTACTCAAGCGGCTGAGAAACACCAGGCACAGACCAAGACCCAATCTGTCACCGTTAGCACATACTCTATGGCCTGACAGCTATGGAGAATATACCCCAGTAATTCATGGTAACAGAGAAGAAGACACAGGGGAGAGAGAGAGAGAGAGAGAGAGAGAGAGAGAGAGAGAGAGGAGCAGAGATTCGGTCTTACTGGGTAAAATGTTCCTCACTATCTTACAGGTACCCATCACCTTCTGAAACCAGACACACACAGAGAGCGCCTTTGCTATGAGAGGCGAGGAGTTTCGTTTTGAAGATCACTTGACACTCTGAGGAGACCCCCCCCCCAACACCCCCCCTCCTCCCTCTCTCTGTGAAGCTCACTTAAAAGTATATACTCTTCACAGCTCTACTGTAGGGGCAAGAAGCCTGACACATCCAATGTCATGGGTTCAGTGTCCTGCTAGGAAGAAAAACTGATGGAAATCTACTCTTTTGTAAGGCACTACAAGCAACTCCATCTCTGAATCATTATGTGTGTAAATGTGTTTTAAGGTTTTGGTGTTGATGGGGCCTGGGAGTGCTTCACACGGTGTGTGATGCGTGATGAGTGGCGAGGGAGGGCGGGTGGCGGGCGTCCGTACCGTGTTCTTAGAAGGCTCCCAGGGCTCCACCTTGCTGACGTCCTGCATGTCCTGCAGCTGCCGCAGCTGGGAGAGCGTGTGGTGGCGCAGGGCTTCGTGCAGCGGCGTGTCCCCGTCCTTATCCTGCACGTCCAGCTTGGCCTCCGCACGCACCAGCAACTGTGGGGATCAAGTAGCAGGCGTATAGTCAGAGAATACTCTAGAAACCGTAATGCATTCTCAACTACACATACTATATCACATGATGTCTTTCCAGAGGACTCCTATTGTCGAGAAGACCTTAAATAGCAGGGTGCCAACTTTTTCGTGTGTGTCTCACGTCACTTTTCTTTATGGTCACAAGTATTGTCCTCCATTATAATACCTAATACCTGAACCTGCTCAGGATGAATAACTGCTAACCCTTAAAGTAACTTTTTAGCAGATTTTCAGCACATTTTACAAGATCCACAGAAACACCCAGTCATTAAGGGGGGCATAAATAGCTATGCTGTAGTTCCACCTGTGTCCACAAGATGGCAGCTCAACCGGCCTTCCCCAGGACTTCCTCATTCCACCCACACAGTCAGCTCCCATACAACCCCCCACCCACCCCTCCTCCCTCCCTCCCCCCTCCCATCCCTCTGCTCTTCCTCAGCACTCCATCAATCAGGACTGAAGGGCTCATCCTGCAGCAGAAGCAGCAGCAGTAGCAGCAGGCCCACCATCTTAAGGTTCGCCCCCTACACAACACCCACGCCACTGCTACAGCTTTGAGCAGGCAGGAGATGGCACAGACAAAAAGTGTTTTTTTTTTTTTTTTTTGCTTGTTTGTTAGTTTTTCAGGGTTTTTGGGGGGTCAAAAGGGGCCTGATATTAGATTAGCGTTAGATTAGAGAGTTAAACACCTCCGATGTGTGGTGGTCAATTGTTTTTATATGGAGAGGCATCAACTCCTTCACATAACGGCTTCAGTATAGTCAAATGCAAATGTATCATTTTGGAAGTGTCGCAACAAGGATTTAGGATTAGGTATGGTTAAGGTGATGTTGACGGATCTTTAATTTCTTTTAAAAACAAACAAATAGATAAGTGTATAAAAGGAGAGTGGGACTAACTCGGGAGTGTAAACGGAGGATAAGGAAGATAAATGAAGAGGAAGTGGAGAGGTAAGCTAGTGTTAATTAAGGTACATACCCGGACAATCTGGGTGTGTTGACGCTCCACGGCGAGATGCAGGGCAGTCTGTTGGTTAACATTCTGGACGTCCAGGCTGGCGCTTCCCTAAGGTAAGAACACACACAGGGACAGAGAGGCGTTACGGTGTGGACTCCAGTCACTTCTGGCTGAGCCGTTGGCTTGTGTATACACACACACACACACACACACACACACACACACACACACACACACGGAGAGCGGAGCACTGTGAGCTTGCACAAGAGCGTTACTAATAGGAAAGCCCAAACACAGTTTAGCCCACTAAATGAATGAGCCTGCCAGACAGGCAACAGGCCTGCTGTCTCCTCCCTGGTTTTTCCACTGTGAGTGTGGAGGCTTTCTGCATCAGCAGGGTTCACATTCCTTTCCCAGACAGATGCAACAAGAAAGAAAAAAAATCCAATTTTCATCCCTCCTCACCACTCTCTCTCGCACACACACACATACTCTCTCACACACACACTCTCTCTATCTCTCTCTCACACACACACCCATCTCCAAAAAACATTTTGAGTACAACACGCTCCATTACAGGAATGACATATCCTGTAGGCTTCTCTGAAGAGCCTTGTGTGCTTTTAAGGCGGCGCAGGTCGTTTATATTCAGATGCGCTCTGAGACACACACACACCGAGCGCGATGCACCATGTGGCCTCCCTCGATGCTCCTGCACCACGGCTGGTTCTCTTCTGGCCTGGGCGCACCAACTGGCCACTGGCACGGGTGCAGTTGCTGTACCCGCCCGCCGCCCACCACTTGTCCACATACCCGTGGCACAGAGCAGGGTGGCTCTTTTCACTCAGCTGCTGGAATTCTGCAGCCACGGCATCGCACGCCAGTGTCAGCTATCTAGTGCCACCCTGCCGCGGCCCAATCGCAGACGCACGGCGGTGCCCTGGCAGACCTGGCTGGTGGCGCGGTGTGAGAGACAACCCAGGAACTGGAGCCAGGGGCAACGCTCCAGCAGTGGTCCCTAATGAGGTCCCTAACAAGCCTCTTTTGCTGCTGGCCCCCTCTCACCGTACCAAACCCTCTGTCCTAAACGACAACACAGCGCTGGACTGGTCCCAGGTCAGTTTAGACAAGTCGTAGCATCTAACAAGCTGTAGTGCTCCCAAGTTTTATTTTGTCACAAACCAAATGCACTACATTCCACAGTTAGATCATTACTAAACTGCATTTGTCAGTTTCCTTTCAGCTACCCCTGATGATCATAGGCCTAACTAAACAGTCACTGTTTCTACTCACTAATGACTTTTTTTTTTTTTTTTTTTTTAAATCTACGGTATCTCAGCGTGACATTTTCTATTTACTACACTCCACTGGATACCGTTACTAATAGAAGAACATTTGAAAATGCTATAAAAACAGAGCCCATCAACTCCTTGAGAATTCCAAGCAGCATGTCAATCACCACCACCATCTACAATGAACATATCTGTGTGTGTGTGTGAGTCAGTAGATCACATCGACACACTGACTTGTGCTAATTGTACATGGGTGTGATGGAGGAGGAATGTGTGTGTGTGTGTATATATGTATATGTGTGTGTGTGTGTAGGCTATGGTGTTTAGGGGTTCATTTATCATTTTACCTGGTGCACCAGAAGTTCGGCCACCTCCACGTGGTTGTTGAGCGCTGCCAGGTGCAGAGCTGTGTAGCCGTCGTCCTTCTTCTCGTCCACAATCCAGGGCCTTGGGAGTTTGGACAGCAGAACACGCATGGCACTACAGGGAGGGAGGGGTAGAGGAGAGAAAGAGAGGGAGAGAGAGAAGAAAGAAAAAAAAAAAAGAGAGAGAGAGTGGTTATTGCACTTGTAAGGTGACGTCATTTGACAATAGGGCAGTGTAAGTGGCAGTGTAAATGCTTGTGCGTTGCGAGTGCTCCTTATCCCTGCTGCTCAGCTCAGGTGAGCGATGAGGGAGAGGTAACCATTAACATGCATCTCACTGCTAGCCGTAATAGTCTCCTATGCATAATGCGCCTATCATCCGGACGCCTGCTTCGTTGCTGGGGAATGCTAATATGCCAACACGCGGCTCCTTATCGAGAGCCTGCTGAAGGTTCATGAAGGTCACAGGATGGGATGGGATGGAAATGGGGGGGTTGGGGCGAGCCGCAGGAGACCATGATAAGAGAAACAACGAGATGGGGATGTCTGCACAAGGGACAGCGTGAATGCTGCAACTAGGGACTGAGGCTCTGTGGGAGCATTCTCCCTGGCGTGAGCACACACACACACACACACACACACACACACACGTATACACACACGCACACATGGAGACACACACGTGCACACACACACACAAGCACAAATACACTCTCATATGCACACATACACATTCACACACACACACACACACACACATAAGAACCACTCTTGTGTGTACTCTCTCATACACACACACACACACACACACACACACACACACACACACACAGACACAGACAAGAGGGGGCTGATTGGGAATCTGTGCAGCATCTGCCAGCAGAATGGGCTGCATCGGTGGGTGAGCAGTGAGCGCCGCGGAGAGAGGAAGACAGGAGGAAGCCAGGCAAAAAAAAAGGGGAGGAAAAAAAAGAAAGAAAGGAAAAAGAAAATGTATAGCTACGGCAGAAAAGGGCACTGGGAAGAATATGGACATCAAAGAGCAGTCTGAGGGGACTGAACAGAAGGAGCGCAGAGACGCACATCAGTCCTCCACTCTCTGAAAGGTGTCTGACCTTTCCCCTCTTTCATCTCTCTTCCTCCTCCCTCCCTCCATCTCTCTCTCTCTCTTTCTCTCACTTTATTTCCTCTCCGTCTTTGACTCTCTTCTGTGCTACTTCAGAGCGGTTCTGCACCATCGGCTCCGTACAACAACTTGACCTGCAGATCTAACACCGCCAATGAGGGTGGCACTTTTTTATGCAAAGAAAAAAATCTGTCTCACTTGAAACGTTTCGGGAGCGTTTGGTCGTCAAAAAAAAAAGGGCCCTGGCTCTGGCACCCATTTGATCCCACTGTGTCAACGTGGCAAAGGTAACCTCAAAACGTCACGAGGGGCTTTGCCATTACTCTAAGAAGGGCTCTGGCATTATTCTGAGGACGGCTTTTATTCTCCTCGATAGCGTGTACAATAATGGAGGGAGAGAAAGAGAGAGAAAAGGAAGGAGAGAGAGAGAGAGAGAAAGAGAGGGGGGTGGGGAGTAAAGAAAAAAAGGGAGAGAAAGAGAGGTGAGGGTGATGGAGTGAGAAAGAGGAAAGGTTAATGAAATGTAATTTCTGTGATGAGAGAGAGGGTGCTGGGGCACAGTCCACTGGAGAGCTGCACTGCTGCAGGGTGGATTGTGCTTAAGCCAGTCTCTGGCTTTTGTGTGAGAGAGGAGAGAGGGAGGGAAGGAAGGAAGAAAGGAAGCAAAGAAGGAGGGGAAAACAGAGCACGAGAACGAAGAGAGAAAGAGAGAGAGAGAGGAGAGAGAGAGAGAGAGAGAGAGAGGAGAGAGCACATCAGCAGCTTCATACTGACTTGGTGCGCTGCAGAGCTGCTGCTGTGCTGCAGTGCATACGCCAATGTGAGTCTTTTCAGACACACACACACACACACACACACACACACACACACACGCACACACACACTTGCACCTGCATTGCCCGCAGCCACATACATCACTTCATTTTGCAAAGCCCGATTAAACATTCAAGTGTGACTGCTGCTTTTATAGCACAACACAACCGGACAAGATAATGATCCAGCTGCACGCCATTGGCTTCTGCTGGTCTCACATGCAGCTTAAGATTAATATTATATGCATCTTAAAGAGAGGCTCTCTATATCTAGGAGAGGAATATATGCACAATGAAACAGTCAGTGGTAATGAGGACACTATGCTGGTCCTGGCGATTTTTTTTTTCCTTCCTTTCTTTTTTCTTTTTTTCCAAGGGGATGAAAATAGCCGTAGTTAAGAGTATGAATGTTATGGGCATGAATGCATGGCTGTTGGGTGGAAACAGTGTTCATGCAAGCTGTGTTGTGTGTCTCATTGTTACAAACAAGTTCCAGAGGAGGGCTGGACCTTGGGATGCTCAGATGCACTCACACGCTGCATTACTGCACATCAAGACTTTCCTAGAAACAGGGGAATGGTGTGTGTGTGTGTGTGTGTGTGTGTGTGTGTGTGTGTGTGTGTGAACCCAAACAAACAAACTAACAAATAAATAAACAACAACGAAAACAAGCCCTAAGAAGGTTGTACTGGCTTTTTATCGGTCTCTGCTGCAGCCAACAGTGTATTTGTTAACACGCAGATCTACATTAGCCCTAGACTGACTCCACTGCTGGCCAGAGAACCATCAGTGGCATCCAGGGCCATGGACTGTAGCGCCCCCTGGTACGGACTGAGGGGGGTTTGTAGTTGGCGTTGTGTTGCGTTGGCAATGGCCAGGGTGGTTGGGGTGGGGTAGGGTGGCGCGAGGAGGGGGGTAAAGCAAGCCCCCACAGATGCAGCCCGGACTGACAGGCTCCCTGCCATGTTGGGTGGATTGGGCGGGCATAAATATTAATGCACAGGCTGGCATTGCTGCATTGCAGCTAGATATTTGTTAGAAAGGCAAAGAGGGAAAAAGAGAGAGAGAGAGAGAGAGAGAGAGAGAGAGAGAGAGAGAGAGAGAGAGAGAGAGAGAGAGAGAGAGAGAGAGAGAGAGAGAGAGAGAGAGAGAGATTCAGCAACGAGTGAGAGTGAAAGGGAGAGTAAGAGAGAGAGAAAGAGAAAGAGAACGAGAGAGAGACAACTTGCCCCTTTCTCCTTACGTAAGGATGAGGTTAACATAGGAGCCAAGGTTGAACAGGGCATAAGTGTGCTAGGGAATGGTGTCCATGGCTGGTACTTTACAACAGAACAAACCTGCGTGACCTGTCTGGCTTAGCGTATATGGAGTGGGCTTGGCATGATGGAGAGAAAGGCAAAGACGTGCTGTAGACGGGGGTGGGGGGGTAGGTGGGTGTGACGGTAGAGTAGACCGATTCGAAGGCAGAAACAGCAGCTTGCTTCCCCTCCAGTGGTCTTTCTGTGGCCTAAATCCTGAGCGGGCGCGTGGCAGACTCTGCAAGCGGAGCAGCCGAGCAGGAGCGAGAAGAAGAAACAAGGCAGAGAGGAGAGAAAAATGGAGAGGCGCGGAGAGAGAGAGAGAGAGAAGCTCTCTGAAGAAGGCGGTGATGGAACTGGGTCACCCTGCGAGATGCTGGGGTCCCTCAGGAGCCAACCGGCAGGGCCTGTTGTCATGTGCAGCCTGGGTGCAATTTGTCATTGACAGGGGAGCTCATCGCCTTTAAAAAGTGGGGAAGTAGAGGGCGGCTCCCAGCAAGCAACACCGCTACGCCACAAACACAAGCAGCACAATACACCGGAGGGCTTTGTGTCCACCTTTTTCGAAACCAGATGGGAAAGGCAGGGATGGAGAATTGCCGAAAATAACTTGGGAGCTGAAAAAGATGTGCATATTTAATGGCCGCACACTGTGGGAATGTAAAGTCCTGTAGGTACACAATGTTTGCATACAGTATTATGCTAGTGTCCTCATGCTAGCTTCTCCTCTGTCCTGTGTTCCAGGAGGAATATTTCCTTGAAGTCTCAGAACCAGTCGCCGTCCCATAGGTGGTCTGGGAAGGACTTTAAATAAACCGTAAAATCAACAGCCTGCACATTATTAATGCCATCAGTGACTTTGTCCCTGGGGAGTGCTTCTCCAGACGCCATGCTAGCCGTTGGAGAATATGACAGCTTGAGCTCATGGCATTCATTTGCATGCGCTGTCCTCCTGTGCCAAAGCAGCACCTACCCAAGTGTGACTACTTCTCTCTGTGTGTGTGTGTGTGTGTGTGTGTGTGTGTGTGTGTGTGTGTGTGTGTGTGTGTGTGTGCGTGTTACTCTATGTGTGTAAGTGTGTGTGTGTGTGTGTGTGTGTGTGTGTGTGTGTGTGTGTGTGTGTGTGTGTGTGTGTGTGTGTGTGTGTGTGTGTGTAGGGGTGTGAGAGTCCTAGGAGGTGCCCAAGAGGCAAAAATACATAGGAACAAAGTCACTGCAGGAAAAGACTGAGGGGGGCAAGACAACCAATCGAGGGAGAACAAAAAAAAGAAAAAAAAAAAGGGCAGGCATTTTCCGAGTCCTGTCTGAAAATCATTTCCTCCCTTTTCAGTTTGACCTTACTGCGCCTTTGTCTTTCCTTGTGTGCGCGGCTTCATTAAGACACATTAGCATAAAGGCTGGGGGTTAACCCGCTGCATTTCTATGATGTTCCCTTGTCAGCGCCAAGCCGAGACTGTGCTGTTTGTGCCCCGCACGCCAGACCACTGGTGCATTTTAAAAGGGCGAGGACTGCACCATTCCACCGCAGAGGCTCCGAGAAAGAGAGAGAGAGAGAGAGAGAGAGAGAGAGAGAGAGAGAGAGAGAGAGAGAGAGAGAGAAAGAGAGAGAGGTGCAACACCTAGCTTAAAAAGAAACCCTCATTCATTTTGCATCACTGAGCTCAGCCTTTTCAAAGCAATCATTCTAGACAGAGTATGAGCCTACAGCCCACTGATACCCATGACCCAATTATTTATGCTCTCCTTTCGCTCCATCAGAGTGATAAAAAAATATGCTTCTGCAATAAAACGAAGGCCTTGCTCTGCGAACAAATGCCCTTGCTCTTACCCTTTTTGACAGAGTACTAGAACATGTGCAATTCAAATCTTTGATGGGCAGAAATTGCTCATCTGCGAATACTTCGATTTCGAAGACGCAGCAAAGAAACAAAGAGGTAAACAATAAAAAGTTAGCCGTTTTGATAGGATCGTCTCCTCAAAAAACATGTGAGCCAGTCCCAAGCTCTAGTCTTCCAGCGATGACAGTTGCAGGAATACACAAAATATGACCGTATGCTCCCCCACTCTTAGCCCTCCTCCCCCACCCCCCACCTCACTTAGAGAGCATATGGCATTTGACAGCAAGGTAAACTGGAGAATTACTTCCTTCATGGAGCTGAGGAGAATTCAGTCTCCGGGAGTCGAGGGGTCTTCGATCGGCCGCCAGCCTCAACTCCGTCAACATCAGCGGGTGGGGGGACGACTGTGGGTTGATGGGGAAGTGGAGGAAGGGGGTGGTGGTGTGGTGTGGTTGTGGGTGTGGGCACAACAGAAGCATCGCTGATGTACGACGGGGTCATAAATCTCCAGCTCTAAATCACCTCAACTCCAAACTGTTTACTGGAGGTGCTGGAGCTTAGGCTGCGCGAGCTGCAGGGGGGGTTTCTACTGAGCTCAGTTATCCAGCAAACTCCTCTCTCTCTCTCCTCTCATACACACCCCCCACCCGGGGCAGGAGAGAGCCTCTAATGAATTAAACACAATTTTTCTACAGATACCTGCAGCGTCAGGCAGACAGAGCAAGCAAAAAAGAGAAAATAAAACGTAGTATAAGCTTAGACTTGTACCAAGCTTGTCCAACCAATTCAGTCACATAATGGGATGTTGCCTTCTATGCTGTTCTGGACTGGTAGCTAAAATATTCTTGCTTTGGAACCACACCCACACAAACTCAGAAGTTTATTCTGCAGTTGACAGGGTGCACCTCTCAAGGAACCATACCAGTTTCCAGGGCTATGCTATAAATTATTCAGAGGCTAAACACAGGTCGAATGTGAACACAAGTTAGGACATGGGGTTCGGGTTTGCACTAGTTACTTATCTGGTCTTGAAACATTTTAGCCTCCGTCACTGGGCATGATAACCCAGGTATACAGAAATGCTAATAGTGCAGTGCAAACTAAGCTCCTATGCATCACAAAAGTGGGCACTGAACTGTGAGAGCTCACGGCATACTTTATACCGGTAATGACGGTGAGCTCGGGATCACAATTAAAGAGAAAGTTCACTGACACCAAGCTGCCACAAGGGGGACGTGCATAAATAAATAATGACAGACACTGCCTGATATCAAATGAATATGTATACAGTGAATTCTCAAATAAGGTTAGAAGATATACATGTACCCTTGTCAAAAGACGGGTGAACTGCATTAATACAGCTAAGGGAGGATGCTTTAATTATTTACAGAGGGGGAGAGAGAGAGAGAGAGAGAGAGAGAGAGAGAGAGAGAGAGAGAGAGAGAGAGAGAGAGAGAGAGAGAGAATGGAAGATTGATAGTCAACAAATCTGGTTCTTTCTGGAAAAGCAATAATCTTTGGTGAACACATGCAGTGTGAGGGTTATTAATCATGATCATGATGGCTGACTGTGTCCTTGAGCAGTAAGTGCCCCCCTCTCTGCTCCTTCATGCCTCTCCTACTGTACCGACAGGGTGCACTGGAGTTGCCCCCCTTTTTTTGGCAGGGATTTATTCTGCCACAGAGAGCTGCTATTGGTCCAGTCAGTCCATCTAGCTCTGTGAATGGCTGAAGGTAGTTGGTGTTGCACAAGCATGTGTGCTGATTGGCTTGTGCGTCACAAGAGTTCCAACCAGGAATGGTCACATGCGGGTGAATGGAGCTGGAGTCATTTTGATCCCATTCAAACACAGAGGTTACCACAAGATTGCTTAAGTACATAAGCATTGCTTAAGGAGCACTCTTCCGACGTGTGCATGAAGGTCACCAGTGGGGTCTACTCAGGAAACATTTCACCTATTGGGCATACAAAACTTTTTTGGGGGGAGGCTAGTTTGTTCTGCAGTAGTTTAAGTAGATAGCTCTGAGATTTAGGGAACAGATTAAAAAGATGGAACCTATGCATGTGAATACAGAAAAAACTTGGGATCATTTAGCTACTTACTTTAGTAACTTACATTTATAGTCGGTGCGATTTCTTTGCATTTTTCCTTTTAAAAAGGTTAGAGTCAATCAGTCCAGATCCCTATTCTTTCATGTCTACCAATTGCTATCTGTAGGCATCAGAACAACAGCATTTGGCACAACATAAGCAGAATATGCAAACTTGCTGCTAAGGCTGACAGATGCAGGCATATTAAAACGTAACTTTCATGCCCTCATCAGTTGGCTTTGGCTGCACAGGACAACGGGTTGATTCACTCCAGTTAATTCCTTTAAAGCTGGAATTCAAGCAGCATGCTGCATGCTAAGTTGTAATGAGCGTGCATTTCAGTGTGCATTCTATTTGGCTAGCAGAATGTGCAGTTGATTGTTCTATTTATGTTTTCTATATGATTTCTATTTCTATATACAAAATTCAATACGTACTAAGGCACAGGGCTCGCTGCAACCCTTAAAAAACAAAAAGTGAAGTTAAAGAAGGTGTTAAGACTCGGTAAGTGTATGCGTTTGTGTGTGTGAGTCGCTGTGAGGTCAGTGTCTGTGGGCTGAAAGGCGGCTGCCACAGGCTTCCCCCGACAGTGGCCAAGCTGTACCCCAATAAATCACTTTTACGCTGTCTGCCGCTCACCAGCCTGACCTGCTCAATGATGGAGCACTTACAGGGACCGAGATGGAGGGAGCGAGGCAGAGAATGAGGAGCTGTTCTAAAGTAAATCAAAAGGCTACAAGCAATCTCTGCCACCATAGAGCCTGCTAGGAGCAATGTCTGTAAACTCAAAATAAGCATAAATAAGTTTCCAAACTGTGGTGGTGATGGTGAAGGTGTTCTAACTTTGGGCAAAAGCTCAGTACAAAGAATTACTGAACTTCTGTTAGAACACGGGATTGAAAAGAACTATAAAGAGTTTTCAAAGCGATCTAAGGCTTGTGGCATCAACAAAACCACCTCTGAATCATTTTGTACTATCGAGTCAGACATGGTACAGATATGGCGTCATGGCATGGCATAACAATAGCATAACATAATAGCTAAATACTTGATTGTGTTATTGTGAAACTGCAACAGACAGATGATCAAAGAATGAAATTTTAGCTCAATATATTTTAATTTTAGGTACTGTAGGATATTTTTGTAGATTACAGACGTTGGTCATTTCTGTGTATTAAAGGTGTGTATGATACACCCAAGCTGCATTTTAATCCATTTTAAAATCAGACAGGTTGAAGATTGATTTCAGTACAACTAAAGCTGGAAATTTACTGCTGACCTCCTGAACACCTGTGTGTTAGCAACACAGATATAAGAAATTTATTTGCTGAAACAATGTTGTGATTTAAATGTTTTTTTTATTGCATGTGTTTTATTTGCCTCATAACAGTGTCTCATAAGAAAGTAAATCCTGCCTCTTGAATCTATGCACTGCTGGGAGAATCAAATCGCCCTAGAGTGGGACTGCAATCCACTGCCAAAATGAAGCTGAAACCAATAGCATTAAGAAAGTCATTTGTCTCTCTGTGCCCCTGGGTCTGAGGCAATTAAAAGGCTTGTTTCAAACGCTTGCCAATCATAAACATTTGCCTCTTTCAAACCAGCCAGACAAGTACTGACATGATAGATGGTTTACTTTACTTTATTGTCAAATGAACTCAAACTCAAGTGGCTACAATGCACCCAAATAAATAAAAAAAGTGATTGTCTAAAGGCCAACCTTTTTTTGTGCACCAATGGCCACGTCAGTATTTTTCTGTAATTTCATTTTCAACAGAATTATCAACATAAGTGAACTGATGTCACCATACATCATATATCAAATACACAAAATGACGGCATATAAAACGAGGCAAGTGTCTATTCACACTTGCCATATTCATACTCTCTGATTAGTTGCTTGGCTTAATGTGCATCACTAATAGCATCATATGATTTATCTGACATTCACTATTTTTTGGCCTCCTACTCGCATCACAGGGTGACATCAGTCATTGGCAACGGATGGTGCCAACCCACAGACCAGGTAAGAAATCTGTGGCGCTCCCCTTGCGACGGTGAGAGAATTGAGCATCGAGTTGTAGTGGCAGTGGGTGGAGTTGATCGTCAGGGTGTATGTATAATGTGTGTGTCTATTAAAATAAAAACCATTATGCTTATATATTGTTCTTTCTAGTCACCTGCTGAGAAATGTAAAGCTTCAAGATGCAATTGAAATTATTCAAATAAATCTCAATCTGTCCTGCTTAGAGTGGATTCTGTGGCGCTGTACCCCACATTGGTCCATGTATGGGAAACCCTGGACTAAACATGTTAATTGACTGACCGAGGTAAACAAGGAAGCAACATTGCGTTAAATGCTGAAGTTGCATACTATGCATCAATTATGATATTGCATCGTAAACCGTATAGCACCTATAGATACATCTTACATGTCGTAATCATGAGAAAGACTTTTCATGTAAAGTTAATAGAGCAGCTATAAAGAAACACAGGACCGAGGAGCCGTTACAAATGGACATGCTGGCCGGAACTCTTAGCGATTGCTGGTGGAACAGCAGCAGCCATTCAATAGTTTCACTGGCCTCATAAGATGGAAGGTTAAGCTCTAAGTAGATGCATTAGGCTGCCTCATGCCTGGCAAACAGTCAATTCTTGTAATAGTCATAAATACAATGCAACCCAGTGGCAATAAATTAGAGCCCCCAATGCAATGCATTAATTGAATTGCATTCTGCAGTCCAGCCCAAAGATTCATGAGGGAAAATGACGTCCCGACTGAACCACTGTAACCAAGGAGTGATTGGCGATAGAGTGCAACTTTAACACCTGCTATATATTGAGAGTGCACACGGTATAAGGGGTGACAACATTAGCTCCAGTCTGTGTGTTCCAAACAGAAAGATGAGCAACAACACTCTAGCTTTCGTGTAGTGAACAGCATGGGATTTAGCTAGCCTGACACGCCAGACTATATCATAAGAATGTATAGTCTGAAGACCACTGATAGACTGTGCCTCAATGGAGGGGCGGGTGCTTGCGTTGTCTTTCAAACTGCCTCTTCACGTAATAGGCTAGCGTTCCGGCCAGTGGTACCAGCTGGTGTATCAAACTTTTCCCGTAGCCCGTCGGTAACACGGCAAAGACATATTTTTTCAGAACGAAAGACTTCAGTGCACTTTCTTGTTTCACTTTCAAAGAAAATGACAAGTGCAATTCGTCCAAAACTAAAGCCAAAGACGAATCTCTACATACGGCTCTGGTTTGAGCAGGACTGTCGTCATCGTACAAAGCCCGCCTTACGATTTCCTGTACACATACCGCGCTGTGATTGGTCATCCGCCGCCAGAGGAAGGATTACAACGGGTTTCTGTCAGGGGTCACTAGACGTATCTGCTGTGCAAATTCAAATTTGCTACCGCTAGGGGTACGTCTAGAGTTCTAGGCTAGGATTTAGCATCACATTATAACAAAAAATAAATAAATAAATTAATTAATTAAAAGCAGGTGCATATTTGGATGCCTCTGAGGCCTGGAGCCAAATTATTCCATCCTCACTGTTGGGTAGAGGCTGGTTGAGAGAGGGCACGGGGCAGGGGTTGTGGGGTCTTCGAAGGGCAGCACCGACAAGCCGGTGAGCACTGAAGGGGGATGGAAAGAATCCAAGGTCAATCCAATGTTTCCTCAAAGTCCATTATTATTTAAAAAGGGACACTGAACTAAATGCTAAGGAGACATAATGCTGAGAGATTAGCTGAGGCCTCCAGCAGTGCAATTACGATGCTAGGAAAGCAGGGCTGTGCTGGCCCAGCTTTCGGCAGAGCTGGTGTGGGTGGTGTGCCGTGCTAGGCAGACAAAGGCTTCAACTTGGCTAGCCAATGTTCATTATCAGATCAGAGATTTCAATAGATATTGCTGTAAGAAATGGGAAAAATATACACTTGAAAAATGAATGAAAGCTCCCAAGTTAAGCGAGCAAGAGTGGGGGTTTAACACTGACAAGTCCAGTGCCTCTCAGACAGTATGAAGCAGTTTGCTACACGTTGACGTTTTTAAATATTTCTAAACTAAAACCATCTATGCAAAAGTGGCACATATATTGAGAGTAAAGTGAATTTAAAAGCAAGCATGAAGTGAGATAAATGACTGCACACCCAAAGCAGAACAGAGGCCCATCAGATAGCGCTGGAGCTAAAACACACATAATCAGCTCTAGGAACAGTCTTGTCGTAAGCTCGGTTACAGGTGCGATGTACTGTAGTACACACACACACACACACACACACACACACACTGCCGTCCTGCACCTACAGTAATACATTTCACATGAATACTGGCTGTATGGCTACAGCTCCCTCCTACCCTTTCTCCCATCACAGACACTCAAACTGTGCCCATTTCTAAGTATAGAGTTGAGCAGTAGCAATATCTACCAAATCAAGCATGCTCCGCAGCTATTTAAAAGGGGAGAGTGAAGAAGAGTTGAAAATGAAAGACGAACAAGATAGAAAGAGAAAAGATAGAGAGAGAGAGAACAGGAGAGAGGGTGGTTAGAAAAAAAAAGATGAAAAGAAGATGCAATGGGAGGAGTGAAAAAGAGAAGAGACCACTTTATTTGGCAGTACTAAAAATAGTGCAGCAAATGGCAGCCGGGGCTGCGCTAACACTAGCTCTTCGCTGTGCAGGACGTGCAATCGATAGGCGGAGCGCTGGATGGAAGCTTCCCGGAGCAGGCAGAAGGGGGGACAGCTGCATGAGGGGAGGCTGCTGGTGCTGGAGCTAGTAGTGGTGGTGGCGGAGCAAGGGGGAGGGTAGTGGGGGGGCGAGGGGGGTTATTTTTTGCACTGGTTGACTAAATATGGTCACAGGGAGGTGAGAGAGACACCGGAGAGGAGACCGGCGACTGGCCAGCACATGTTTTGAATGCCTGCCTGCCTGCCTGCCTGCCTGCCTGCAAAGCTCAAACACGGTTTAGCTTTTTTCCCTCCCTGAAGTGCAAGCGCAGGACCTTCGACAGTTAGCCTCTTCCTCATCTGCCAAACCCCGTCAACGTCAACTCCCACCCCTCCAATGACCCGACTCTTTGACCTTTTTCCCCTAAGGAGAGACCAGCTCCGCAAAAGCCCCCACAGGGGAAGGAAACCTCGGACTCTCACCAAGCCTCAGGTCAGACACTTTGGGCCGCCGTCAACCTCTGCCCATCTCTCATTTTATGAAAGTGAAATTAGCCCTTTGACCAAATGTTGAGGTGACATGCAGAATACTGAACAGGACTACATATAAAAAATAAAGAATACATAAATAATATTTAGAAAAAAAAAACAACTTTAAAAAAACGTATCTGCAACTCTTATGGTGTAATATTGCCAGTTGTCATTTCTTCCTAAAAATCTGCAACATTTTGGCTCTGCTAAGCAACTAATTATCTGTCTGTTGCCAAAGAGAAGGAGAGAGGAAGGAACATAAACAGTGTCCTACAGCGCACTCCTGCAATCCTGGACATCCTCACAGAAAACCCAGAGAAGGCACATGGAGGAGCTGGGGATGGGGATGGGGTGGGGGTGCTGCAGTTTCCCCCCCCTCCCCTCCCTTCTCCTCTCCCTCTGCCTCATTTTTAGAGCAGCGGCAACGGCAGCTCCGCGTGTCAGCATGCTGTCTCTCCTCTCCTAAAAGGTAAGGCGTGAGTGTGCTTTCTTCCTGCAGCTCCCTTTCCCCTCCTTTTGCCCCCCTCCCTTTGCAGCCTCTCTCCTTCTCTTTCCCCCTCTCTCTCTCCCTCTCTCTTTCCCTCCCCTTCACTGTCTCTACCCCATTCACCATGTTCAAACTCCCTCCCCTGCACAGCAACCCCACCCCCCACCACCAGCACCATCGCTGCCGCTACCCCTCCACCCCAACCCCCATCAGAGGCGCTGATTCAGCGAGTCGAGCATGCGATGGCTGCAGCAGCTGGAGCGCTCTGGAGGTCATTATGGCTCTTCCCACACACACACACACACACACACACACACACACACACACACACACACACACACACACACACACACACACACACACAGGATGGGCGCGAGAGGGAGGAGCAGGGAGAGCACGCGGGGGGAAAACTGAGCTGACAGGTAATATATGCCGGCTGTGCCTGCCTCCCCCTGGACCAGAGTTTTTACCCCCCAGCCGGCCTGCTCCACACTGACGTCTTCCGCGTTCTCCGACGCGCTCGCTTTCCAGTCCTCTCCGGCGCCCTCACACACTCTCTCTCTCTTTCTTTCTCTCTCACTCACTCACTCACTCACTCACTCTTGCTAGCTCGTTCCCTCTCTCCCACTCTGGGTTATTAACTGCATGTCTTGCCTTGCCCGTGTGTAGCGTGGTCGGCATGGGGGAGTGGAATTTACTGTTCTGCAGCGGCACTACGAGACGAACTACTTACCAGGAAGGGGAGAGAGAGAGAGAGAGAGAGAAACGGACACCTTGAGGATTTGTGTGATTTTTTTCCCCCTTCTTTTTCAAATCTTTCTATGGCTTTCAATCTCATCCAAAAAAAAAAAAAAAAAAGGAAGAGGAAGAACGTGGAAGAACAAGGAAGTACGGGGCTACAGAGGAAGAGCAGGTGAACGAGGAGATTTGGTGGGTGGGGAGGGAGGGCTTGCTACCGTCCACATGGATTTGCCTTGCTTGCTCATTCTCTCCCTCTCTCTCTTTCTCTCTCTCTCTCTCTCTCTCTCTCTCTCTCTATTCCTCACTCCCTCTCTCTCTCTCTCTCTTGCGTTAGCTGCGCTGGCCGGGCAGCTGCTGCAGCAGAGTGCTCTCTGGCTCATTAGCCTCTCACGGCTGCAGCGCTACTGCTGCTGCTGCTGCCGCTGCTGCCTCATGACGGACTCCTTCTCTCACAAATGCTGGGCTAGGGGAAACAACAACCTCTTTTCTTTTCTTTAGATTTTATTATCATTTTTTTTATATATATATAAATGCAAAAATAAAAGCTAAATTAAAGAAAAAATACAAAGGCCTCTCCTTCCTGGCCTGGATCAGATTACTTTCAGCCACTTGTGATCGGATTCACTGTGATTCTCTGCTGGGACATTAGCTTCCCTGCTGGCTGCCTTTTTTTTTGGCCCCACCTCGATATATTTATATATATTTTTTCAACCTCTGCTCTAGACTCTTGTGATGCCCTCTTACTTCCAAAAAGACTGGAATTACGGGACTTTCACATTGCAGAAGAACAAGGATGCAAAGGATAACTCGATGACGTCTGGTGGAGAGATACTGGTATTGTGGCGGGACGTGAGTTTTAAGGCAGGATAGTATGTGTTGTGTGCGTGTGTGTTCTGGGAGGGATAGAAAGCGGATTGACGACAAACAGCTGTGGTGGTGTATTAACTGTGGTAGCAGTCATGGCGGGCAGGCAGCCGGGCGTGGGGAGGGAGGGAGGGGGGAGGGAGGGGGGCATGTAGGGTATGTGTGTCACTGGCTGAACCCACGACACTCAGGGTTAGTAACCCACTTTCTGTTGCTCTCCTGCTCACCACTCTCTGTCTCTCTACCATCCTGCACTCATTGCACCCTGCACTCTCTTGATCACTAGGCAGGGGCACGGCCAGAGTACTGCAATGCTGTCTCTGTGAAGGCAAGTTAGGCGAGCCCAGCAACTGCCCGCCCGCCCGCCCTTCTCCGCCTGTGTTCAAAACCATCACATGGAGCCCATGCGCAAGTGGAATCCACTTCAATCCATCCCACCCCACGCTAGCCTTCCCTCCCGTCCTCTCTGTTTCACTCTTCACTCCAACCCGCCCTGGGCCTCTCGGGCCACTGTGACATTTCCTAAACAGGACGTCATACCTCAGACCCGCACAAGTGAGCCCCTTTGCATTCCAGAACTTAGCAACACCGCCGCGTCATCTCAGGCTTCACCATTCATCCCCCCCCCCCGCCCGCCCTCATCCCAATCCCTGTTCCAGACCATTCTTACCAACATATCTTAACTCATCCAACCTAGAGCTCCTGAGCAGGAGATTCGCTCGTGCCCAGAATAGCACGTCTGAGTGTCCTTCCACTCCTGTCTTTTTCCACCAGTGCCCCATCCGGGTGGCCTGGTATCTAACTGAAAAGCCCAGAGGTGCCTGAAGGAGAGAGAGCTAGAGAGAGGAGGGGGAAGGGGGAGGGCAGTGTTGACTTGTGGAATGTATGGGGCTGGGGTTAAGATTCATTAGAGAACCACTGAACATTTCACGCTGCCACGTAAACGGGTATTGATCTTTTGTGCCTCAAGTGCCACAACTTGAGCTGTTGATCAGCAAGCAAACACAGCCAGGTGAGCCAGCAGTGAAAAGGGAAAATTGTAACTGAGAAAATCCAGAGTGCTGGATGTATGGGTCCAGGGTGGAAAGCAGAGAAGAATGGGGAGAAAAAAAAAAAAAAAAATGCACAACACCCAGTGCAATCCGATCCACAAGTGCTGAGTGGGCATTAGCTCTTGCATGTGACCTCTGCCCTGGTCTGGGTGCCTAAAGCCCAAATCCTACTCACAATAGCTTCCTGTTCTACTTGGATCACCCTCGTTTTCAAACATCAGCAACCAGTCTGATGTCTCTCTTGGGATGAGGTTAAAACGAGAGCCAACTGCACAGAGATTGGGAGAGACAGATGGATGAAGTAGGAGAGAGTGAGTTAAGGAGGGAGGGAGGGAGGGAGAGAGCGAGAGCAGAGGGTGGTGAAAATGTGTGCAATGTTGAAGAGGCCATTTGGCTTGAAACGCACCTATTCCCAGGACAGTACAATCAACTTTCATGGACGACAAGGAGTGCAGGAGCCAAGTCGCAAGGACGTTGCACAGAGGGGAACAGTCTCCCTCTCTCCTCTTATAGACTCAGCCCAACCTCCTCCTCCTCTCTCTACTTTTCCCCAGAAAAAAAAGAGGCAAGGACAACCTTCTTTTGCTGCAGAAATCCCAGGCACTGTTCTTTCCACTGTTCCCTATGGATATCCCTGGCTCACTCGAGGACAGCTGGGGTCACTAGGACACCAATGCCAGTGTCGACCAGAACACACATGTAGTGTGCTACGAAGGAGTCACTTCGAAAAAAGCCTTGACGGTTACTCTGGACTACTGCCGAAAGTCACCTTTAGGTCTTCGATATACTGCTGCATATCTAATTGTGCGAAAAAAAGAACAAAAAAATGGCTGTGCTGACAGTCCACAGTAAGTGAATGCAGGGGTTTGTTTGTACTTAAATGGCTTGAAAAAAAATTGCGCCGACACCCCGGATAAGGTAAGGACACAAGCTGTGCTAGAGGCTGCCTACTTGGTGTACATACTTCTTTATGTGCCCATATGAACATATGATAGCTATGGAATGTAAAGAAGTATGTATTCTTGGTCAGGTACTGATCGTCCAAATAGGACATCAATGAATACATACTGTTAACTGCTAATTTGACCATCATGTAGAAGTTGTGGAAATATGTTGGCTGCTGCAAAGGGAGTGTGGTGTAGAATGCATTTACAGTTGGGAGGAGGGGGGGTGGGAGTGCTGACTGCAGTGAGGGTAAGGCAGTGAAGTTCCTGCTATACATCGGTGTTAAATGACTTGGGTCACAGTGTTTTCAGGCTGGATACTAGATTATTTCAAGAATAGTTCTGAGATTAAGCTGAAGTGCAGTCATGGGCTATTTGCTGGTATCTGATCTATTATATCTTAATTTTGTTTAATTAGGATTGTAATATTTACACATAATGATCACTAATTGATCATTCAACACAAAAAAATATTTGCTGTGTAGAGGGGAAATCTGGTTGAGCCTTCACGTGCTAATCTAGCTGCCAAGATATGCACACTTGCCTCTACGCAAAAAGACCAATGATTGGGCCGCGACATCGCCATAGGAACAGGGGCTCCTTTCATTATTGGCAAGTCTACTGCATTAGAGGCCTTGAATCTTAGCCAGTTGCAACTTAGCTCTTACTTCCGCAGGCATAGTGGTATGCCACAGTCAGTCCAAATAATTAATATCATAATCTTTTCCAAAGGTCCTTTTCACCTTCCCCAGATAAAATACGGGGGAAAGAGCATTGGATTGTACAAGATTTTTTTTTTTTTTTTTTTTTAAACACAACTATAGGTGTGGTAACAGTGGAGGAGAGGTGCTGAGGTAACAGTTCCAAACACGTGCAAAGCCCTCATTTCTTTTTTTTTTTTTTTTTTTTTGTTAGTTTATAGCCATTGCCTTCCAGTACGGCACCATATGGCAGCCTGTTTTAACCCCTCTCTGTGCCCCCAGTACACCCCTCGACCCCTCCAGCTCTGATTCCTGGCCCCATTGTTCAGGTTTGCTTGGCTTGCCAAATGCTTTGCTAGGCCGCATGGCAGCCAGATTAGAGCAGGAGCAAATGACAATGCAGGATCAGAGTGGGGTCTGCCTGTCAGCTGATTCTAATTGTCGGGCGCCTCGCACAAATGTGGGAGGTGGTGGTGGGATGGGGGGGGTCGAGGGGGAGGCGTCAGCAGCTGCAGACATGCCCTTCTCCCTATTCCACCCCGAGAGCTGCCACCCTTTCCAGAACTAACCCTTTACACCCATCCCGTTCTGTTTTCAGTATCGTCAGTGGTGTGTTCTGACAAGCTTACACTTACATGTTTTTTTTTTTATCCATAACGCATGATACTGGAATATTCTCTAAACTGTTTTTTTTTTAAATCCCAATCACTTTACTGGCAGGTGGTGGTGTGAAAACACACCAGAGGAGGCACATTACTCTCCTCACACACCACCAAACACAGTTAATTACAGTGGAAAAGGCAAAAAAGGCAGCCATTAAAAGCTCAACCCGGTTTGCTACCAAAGAAGAAGAGCAGCAATTTGTAACCTACTTTTCACATTTGAATGTGCTCCACATATCTTCTGTACTGAGGTCATATTTGATTTATGAAGAGTAGAGAGACAGACTCTAGGATTAACCATTGCCATTTCAATGCCTTGCTTTGACAGACATATTAACCTCCCACTACCATTAAACTGCACAGTGTCCACTAAGCAGCCCGGCTAACAGGAGCTTCTGCTGAAGCCTAAATGAAGGACACGCAAGGTGAAACGGCCTCAGTGAGTGAGCACTGCCTGGAGGTCAGGGGGGGTCTTTCTTGCCTGCTGTCTTCTAACACTTACCCTCAGTGAGTGAACGCAGCATGGAGTTCAGGAGGGGGTGTAGGGGGTTGGTGGGGGGGTCTTTCTCGCCTGCTGTCTTCTAACACTTAGCCTCTGCACCGCATTGGGCAGTTTAATCTTGCCATCATGGCAATGCCTCCTCTCTCTCCCTCCCTCCCTCCCTCCCTCTGCTGTCCTCTTCTCTTGCATGAGTGACACACACAACAGATGCTGACATTATCAAATGTTCAGCAGTCGTCCTTGCCTTTGCCCTGTTATGGACGATGCATTTGGGAGCAGAGGGTGGCTTCAACTCCCTGATCCAAGGATAGCATGCAAGTGTGTTTTACACTGGGAGAGGAGGTCAGTGGTGAAAATAGCACTTTAAAAGACCAGTTTACTGAAAGGAACAGGTTACAGCATCCCTCTGTAAATATACCATTGCCGTTGATTTGCGTGTTCTCATTCAGCAAGTAAAAGTGACCACTCAGAAGCAATTCAGATATGACAAGCCAATTGTGTTTCTGTATGTAGTATAGAAAGTAGCTAAAAAAAGATCCCAACCAATAGAAGTGACGCACATGCACAGTACTTTCGCTTATTTGCTCGTGCTGTGGGACATGTCCCAGACACGAGGGAGTGCAGTTTAGATCCCTCCATTTCTCATCGGGTGAATTTAACCAGACAAATCACAGTACTGTTGTCCCTGCATGTAGCCTGGAGAGGCAGTGTGAGTGTGTGTGTGTGTGTGTGTGTGTGTGTGCCACACAGGGGGAGAGAATAAGAGAGCGAGAGGTAGAGCGGCCCCTTCTCAGTGGCCTGAGCGGCACTGTGCCCACACCAGCCTTCATCCATCAGCTGCTGTAATTGCTACATGACTCCCGGACATTTGACTCAAGTGCACCACGACGGATTATTATTATCCTTTTCTCTGGGTACAATTTTTCTTCCTCTGAAGAAGGGGGGCCACGACCACTGGATAGGAAAGGGACAGGAAGGAATACTGGTAGAGGAGGGGGGTGGCACACTGGCTGGAGGGGGAGGCAGAGACGGGGCACAAATGGGCACAAGGTGGAAGTGAAAAATGTGGCTATTGCACAAAAAGAGCCGTGGAAAAGCACTCATAGAAAAGGGCACCCCTCACTGTATTTTTTATTTTTTTTTTGAAGGAGAAAAAAATGAAGCAATACAGGGTGGTGATGACTAACCACGGCACTTTTCAATGGAGTTTTTCGCTCCCTGTTACCCTGTCAGAGCTCTTTGTCAACTAGAGTGCACCAGTGTAATGATGCAGAACGCAGATTCATAATCAAATCGAGGCTCCCATTCAACAGTGCTTACCCAATGCTTTGCTAAAGCTGGTAAAATGGAACCAAATCACCTGTTCAATGGATTTGGTCCCCTTCAACCAGCTGTAGCTATGCTTTGATGACACCGAGAACAGCAGCCATGTTAAGCTTGTGTTTTCTGTCTACTTGTGTGATCACATCTTTCTTGATCATTATAATATAATTTAGGATTAATTATATAACTAAATGGATATATGCAAAATGGATATATGATACAGTAAATGTACTCTTAATTTTTATCAGCACTTTATTAGGCAGAATGTATGTATTTCATGTTACTTTTTATTTCAAATGCTGAAGTTGTGACTGTTTTAATGTACGCCAATGCTGTTTTACTGATTTAATGGCCTACTATGAAAAGTACATAATACAGGTTCATTATTTTATCCATAACAGGAAAATTAAAGACTACTTGTGTATTTTATACTTTTGAGACACTATCCTTACCACTTTCACAATGCGTCCTAAAAGTCCACTTCTGTCAGTGTGACACTTTTTATTTTCCCAAGTATGTGCTGGGATTCCAATTACATATATTCTGTTTTATACTTTTTTAACACAATAAAAATAAGTCATAATTTCCATTAAAAAAAGCAACCCTGTTCTTATTTATTTTGCCATTCATTTTTCGATTACTTTGTTCTTCCGGGCAGCTGTTCAATACTATGCTGCCTATGTATAGCCTAGCTGGTGGAGATATGAGGAGGGAGGACATATAAGCTCTTCCAGCGCTTGCATGCCTCTTTGAGAATGCAGGGCAGGACTGCATGGAGCTAAGTGGGGAATGCTGAGGGTAGAGCTTAAAAGATTTAGGAAAAATAAAACATGGTTTAATTGTGATTGTTCTGACTGTCAAGTCATGCTTCAGTTCAATATTCACAAAATGACATGTCAAAAGAGATGGTTGGTTGTGCCGCCTTGTCTTATGGGCAAAGGTAGAGCTACTTGTACTGCCTCAGAGGGTAGAATCTGCCTGATGACAGGCTTTGTATAGTACTTTTGCTCTGCCTGTTTGTACGCTTTGTCACTTCTAGTAAACATTAAATACTTGTAAATATTCAGTTAAAATCTGCACCATTAATTGCAGCCATGTGATTTGCTAATTGCATCAAATTACGATTTCAATTAAAAATGTATTAATCTTTTGGCCCTCGCTGGGGGTGTTAGCAACTCAGAGCAATGAGAAGTGGGGTGGTGAGATGGTTCCTTGCAGCAGACTACAGAGACATCAGAACGAGCCTTTTACAGACACAGTACAGGGAGAGTGTGTGTGTGTGTGTGTGTGTGTGTGTGTGTGTGTGTGTGTGTGTGTGTGTGTATAGGACAGAGGCAGAAGGGGGAGAGATTGAGTGAGCGAGAGACGAGAGAAAATGAGCATGAACATGATCTCACTGCGACACATGCTGGCAGAGTGGTCACCGCTTGCCTGCCCCAGCCCCAGTTCTCGACAGCATGTGAGGGATGGGGATGGAAGCCAGATGACTCCAAATCCAGAAGTGTGTGTGTGTGTGTGTGTGTGTGTGTGTGTGTGCTGTGTGTGTGTGCTAGTGTGTGTGTGTGTGTGTGTGGGGTGGGGGAGGGTGGTCACAAATCACCAATGCACACCCTTCAAAAGCTGGCATGCTCTGAGTGTCGCAGCGTGCATGCACACAGATACAGACACACAGACAAGAGACTTTTCACACTCCCTGTCGGCTCAGCCATAGCACATACACCCGCAAAACACAAAATCACACACACTCCCTCACAAGTCAACTCATCCTCATACTCGTCACTCTGAACCCTGCAAAAGACACACACACACACACACACACACACACACACACACACACACACACACACACACACACACACGGCTGAACAAACATCTCTGCATCTCATTCAGGCGGGCGGCTACAAAACACCCCACACCATCCACACAATAGCAGCTTGGGACATGCCCTGGAAAAGGAATATTAAAAAAAATACAAAATAGACTGCTCCCATTTACCCAACCGGGGGGAAGAAGAAGAAAAAAAATAAAAAATCAAACCCTGACCGTGGGCGACAGCATTACACAACAGCACCAGCAGCAGCAGCGCCGCTGCCAGTGGCTTTTACATTAGTCAGCACATTCAAACATCTGGGGCAGGGCGACTGGCACACTCGAGGGCCACAGTCACGCCAACCCCACCAGTGACAGAGAACAAACTGCCAGAGCCATGTTGTTTCGAGGCATATGCACTGTAACAGGCAGGGGGGGGGCGGTTGGTGATGTTGAATGGTCTGAGCAGCACGCTTAGGTGCCTGTCCCGGGGGCTCACTGCACCCCATAAAGCGCCTCCTCCCGAGGGCCACTAACACGGGCGAACTGTGAGTAATTACCTTCCCCGTAACGACTGGCGGCAGTGGCGGCCTCTATTGGTTCTGGCAGAGTGAGCCATTAAAAGGGGGTTGGGGGGGGGGGGTTCTTAATTGTTTTCTTTTTCTCTCTCTCTTTTTTTTGCCTTCCCTGAATCACACTGTGCTCCCACGCAGTAGGACGAAGCCACTCGGTGTGGTAATTAACAAACAGGTCGGCCCATTTGTTGGCGAGAGTAGAAAACGGGTGAGCACCTTGTAAATGTGTGTGCGTGGTGGCGTCTGCCTGCCGTCGCGAGGCCCTTCGCTGTGTGAGTGAGTGTCCGTGCGTGTGTGTGTGTGTTTGTGTAGCACTGTTGTGAGTCATGGGCTATTAATCGTACTGTTTACAGTGCTGTTACGGCGCTGCCTCACAGTGCTGTGCCAGAGAGCCACTGAGAGTAACCAGTTGCCTCCTGAAAGCCCGAGGACTGCAGCAGTAAACACTCTCCACAACACACACACACACACACACACACAGCGAACCAAATGAAGCCACAATTCCTTCAACCAGATAGAGACACATACTGTACACTCCATACAGATACAGACCTCGACCAGGGAAAATGCCTCCAACCACAAGCAGAAGCACACACACAGAGCGAAACTGTACACAAAGCATCTAGGGCAAGAGGGTAATGCTTCCATCTTTTATTGATCTTTGGTTCTTTGATTTTCCTCTTGCCCTACTGTTTATGGTTATGAGTGATCACAGACTACAAGGGCCTCCTCGGCTGTCTGATGTTTCCACTGTTTTGTGAGTCCTCTTGAACCCTGTGCAGCCACACAAGGAACTCTGAGGGCAACCAGCAGTCTATCGATTTGTTAAAAGAACTGGCATTTTCTTCCATTACAAAAGAATATCTTCACGTTTTTGGTTGAGAAAGGCATCATTTGGAATATACTGATCCACAGCTGTACTGTAAATGTTTATGTGACATTTAATGTAAGAATATTGCGCCAGGATTACTAGTGTATATTTACATTCCGTTAAAGACTCTGTTTGCCATCAAAGCTGTCAGGACTGTGAAAAACGTCATTACTCAAAGAACATAACCTACTGTATGTGCCTCTTTAGCATGTAGGCTAGACAGTATGGCAACTGGAGCCGGTTTTAATCTCAATGTAACGGACATAGCTGAAAACACAACAGTAACCTATTAATTATCATCAATTAAGGGTGAATTTTTTTCCCACAAAGGGCTTTAGTAGATATACAATGGAACTTCCACAGGCATTTCCAGCATACCAAGATGGAGAGGTGCCCCTCATACAGACCATTAAATGGGCAAGTAAGGTATAATATCTGTCTCCCTCTACAGACCTTTACAGGCTGACTGCAGCTACAGCAATGAGCACTGACTCCAGCATTTATTATGCAGCAAATAGCCAATTACTCAGAAACAAACCATATTAACCTACATCATCACGTCTTTTTAAGCGCATAAATCATGGCCGTCTCCCTAAATATGAGCTAGGTGCATGGGAAATATTTAAAGAGTAATTTGCTAATTAGGTTGTCCCAACTGGCATCCTTAGCATGCCAATTGACACACCATATTACATTATCCCACTTTATATAAATCTTTGTCTGGCAAGGTGCATTTATCTGAGAAATCTGAAATATGATTTTTTTTTTTAAATATATAAAAATGAAAAATAAATAACTAAATAAATACTGCTGTGCAGGGGAGAATGGCACTGCAGAGCAGCGCAGCACTGTCAGGTTAGCGGGGATCTTTGTGGATTGGATGGGATGACTGGCTAATCTGGGCAGAACTCCCTCAGCTTAGAGCGCTGGCGCTCGGCTCCACTCTGGAGCACAGCTGGGGACGCTCCCGCTCAGTGTCTCCACGCCGTACGGAGATGAAGGACTCTCAGCCAGCACTCTGTGTGTGTGGGTGTGGGTGTGTGGTGGTGTGTGTGTGTGTGTGTGGGGGGGGGGGGGGCTACTCAGCACAGGGCAGAGGGCTACCTCCAGGAGGGCAAAAAAAGATGCAGGCCTGGGTGCTGAAGCGAGAAATAAGAGTAAATGGTGGAGAGGGTGGAGAGCCATATATCTGCAGGATTTTCTGATGGCGAAGGGGCGATGAGCGCACCAAAGCACGGCTCTGCTGTACAAGTGTGTCATAAATACTGACCGTGGCACTTTCTCATTGGCACAGTCAATAAAAAGAGATTCCCGTGTTGCCCACAAGCAAAGGAGGCAGAGATTGCAAAAATTCCGAGAGTAAAGCTAAAGCGCCTTTGTGCCTCATGCTGCTGGGCTGCAGGCTCCCTTAACTGCACGGCAAACGCATATGTACAAATAAACACACAAACAAACAAACAAGCACTCACCTTAACCAAAAGGTAAATTGTTTTGCTAAGTTCACACTACAGAAATGATTCCGCTGTGGAATATGAAGAATGAGTTGCAGTGCATCTGCCTGCACTAGCTCATAAGAGAGGTGTCAAGCATATGCTGATTGCTCTCCAAATTGCTCGCCCTAAGCACCTGCCATTTATCAGTGGGGATGTGTGGGGCCATTACGGCAGGTGCACCCCAACCACTGTGACCCCAACTCCGCATGTTTGGGTACCAGGACTCGTCCGTCTGATGGACACACGCTTGCTCAGAGGCACCCCAAGGGGCAACTACTGGGGATTCTAATGGCATTCGCATGAAATCATCCCCCTGGAAATGATGGCCATCCTCTGACGGTCGGCTATCAAGCTGATAAGTGTGGCTCCTCGGGTCGACTGCAGGTAAGGCCATCAGTCCCCCTCAGAGGAGAAGCCTGTTGGCAGCCTAGGGGGGCGGGGGGGGCCTGGGGGATGTGCAGTGGGGGTGGTTTCAGGTGGGGTGTGATGAGGCAGGTGGAGCTAAAATCCAAGCTGAGATCAAGTGCAACTCCCCAACATTAGGGACTTAAGACAGCCGCAAGCACATCAGATAAAGACAAACATAACCTTCCACCAAAAACGAAGAGACACACGTTTTCCTCTGCACAAAGGATTCAGTTTACAGCAGATACAGCAGACTGTGCACAGCATGTGTGTGTGTGTGTGTGTGTTTGTATGTGTGAGTGAGATTGTGATGGTGTGTGTGTAGGTGTTGGGGTACCTAGGGTTCCCTCGCAGGGCGGCGTGGTGCAGGGCGTTGAAACCGTTGTTGTTGGTGATGGTGACGTCAGCGCCAGCCTCCAGCAGCACAGAGAGCATGTCGTCCCTCTTCTTGCTGATGGCGTCATGCAGGGGTGTGTCGCCCTCAGAGTCCTGTAGGGGGCACCACCCAGTCAGCCAAAGCAAGCTCACTCACACACATCTACAGATCAGGGTCTGCTACTAACAAGGAAGTCAAATCTCCATTATTCTTATTTCTGCATTTAGGCAAAAATTACTAAAGTTTTGACACTAGATTGGTGGTGGTGATTGAACTGATTGGTTCGGAATTCTAGGATTCATTTCATGCCATGCAAAAGACTAAAAGCAAGATCTTCTTTTAGGGTTCTGTTAAAAACAGCAATTCTGGCACCGAACAGGTGCATCAGCTACCTGTTCTAGGTGTCGGAGCTAAATGAGAACGCATCCTGTCGCTTAAAGCACATGTACACATAACGCTACGTGCTGTGGCTCTAAATGAGCACACGAGTGATTATTCCGTTCCAGGACGGACGCCAGATGAAGAATGCTGATTCATAGTAAACCCGTTCTGTGTTGTTCTGAGCTGAATGAAGTGGAAAATTTCCACAGCAGGGTGCGGTATCACCTTGTAAAAACACTTGTAAGTCCTAGACCAGTATGAGGAGCAACACAAAACCCAAAAATAGATCATACAATACAATGTCACTGATCTATATTTATGTTCTTTGAGGGGTTTATTTTTTTTTCCCCCGCATGCCACAGTATCCACAGTATAACCAAGGATCAGAATAAAGACTTCCTGCAATCTATAGTAGTGCAAAAATAAAGAGTGGGATCATGAGGGGGAGCTAGCCCTACCATCTTATCCAATAACCTGATGGTTTTCAGCTGCCAGAAATGACTCCAAATCAAATCCACCAACTAATCTTTTTTTACACCAGCAGAAAATGTATACTTTTCTGCACTTTGTAGAGAATAGTTTATGTGCTAAAAAGAACGATGAGTGTGTTCAAGAGGGCCTGACGCAGTATTTCAAGTGTATACACCGCAATGATGATATTCTGACCTACATGTCCTCGGGTCTCATCATAAATTTCCAATGCAAAATTACTCGCACTGAACACGACACAAATGCCAGTTTTGCCCCCCCTTCGCCATCAAAGAGACACCAAGCTTCCGTGTCTGAATTCTTCTCTCTCTCAAAGGTCAGCAAACTAGAAGATCATTAAGCAGCATGGAGCAGATGCTCCATGCATATGAATCATTCTATCTAGGTGCAAGGATCAGGTACGCCTACTGTGACTGGTGGCTAATCACCACTTCAACACAAAATGAAACCATCATTTGTTAACATAACCTGTGATATAACATGATGACCTGCTACTTCTTCTGGCCTCGAAAAAGAATTGGCTGAGGGGGGCAACATGCAAAGTACTGTAAAAGTTGTGCCTTATGCAGATATCCTCCGCCAAGGAAGTTATGTTTTCGGTCGCGTTGGTTTGTCTGTTTGTTTGTTGGTTTGTTTGTCAGCAGGATAACTCGAAAAGTACCGCACGGATTTGAATGAAATTTTAAGACAATGTTTACATTGGGACAAGCAAGAGCCGATTCGATTTTGGTGGCGATCGGTGATCCAGAACATGATCTGGAATGTATATTGTGTCTGTGACCACATTGCCTTGGCGGAGGTCTGCGCTCTCTGAGCGCTTTTCTAGTTAGATACTATGTGTAGTTACTCTTCCTTCGTTTACTGAGCCTACTTTGGGCTGAAGCTTGCATCCACCTTCTGAGATGCTAAGGGGATGTAGTTTTGCTCAGGATGAGACACAAGCCCAAAACAGATTACAGCCACACTTGGAACTGTGTACCCCTTTACAAGTTTGGAAAATTAAGACAATGTGCTGGCTCCAAGGAAAGCTCCAAGGGAGCAAAACCAGCTTAACCACTGAAGACCTCTTAGCTACAAGCTTTGTCTTATTCAAGAGAGGGGGCATGA
>JAODXP020000034.1:13004088-13099088 GCA_027497455.2 Sardinella longiceps | reverse complement strand
TGGAGGGATCGCTTTAAATTTTTAATTCACTGATGGGAGAGGTGCAACTGAGCCAGGTGGAAGGTGAGGGCCTCACAAAGAAAGCTGCATCATCACAAAAAAAACTGCAAGAGACACTGACAGGTGCAGCAATGCTTCCGTTTTCAGCCATTGGCCAGGAGAGGGAATTACTTGTATGACAGATCATCTTCAAAACCAGTAGTCTGAGCCTCAATATCTCAATATCTTTCTATCTATCTCAACTATTTTCTTGCAACAGAATTTTAAGGAGGGAAAAAAAAAAAAAAAAAATCAGGAAAAGTGGATGAACTTAGACATTCTGTTCTATATTATAACCTGCACCCAAACTCAAGTCACTTGCATTTGGCCAATTCGGTGCAGTAATCTCTATTGGATCAATGATAAATACAGTTTATGATTCATATTTCCATCAGCTTGAGTACTTGAGTACTCATCTACATAAAACAACATTAGTCAGTCTGTGCAATCTCCACAAGCCTTTCCACAGAAGTGTTAGCTAACATAATAAAGCATTTGTGAGCCCCTCTTAGACTTCAGTTTTACTTTACTACTTTCCCTTCGCCATAACCTTAGAGTTATGATGCTCCATGGTGCCATGAACTAACACAGATAAATCTCAAATTGAGTTGTGGAGGTTTTCCAGAAAAACTGAGCGTTTTTCAGAAACCACAATAAACAATAAAGTGTCTTAGGTGTCAAAATGTCAAGTTATAGCTTTGATTTCATTAACATTAGTGAAAGTGCACTAAATGTGCACTAAGAGGAAGATACAGTATGAAAGGAGATGGAACTATGGGGGTTACTTGTGTCATTTCAGGAGCCAATGGGAATTCGCTATATGCTGTCAGTAGTCCTAAAAATAAATAAATCTAATAAATTAAAGCAAAAGATGCAACCCAAATCAATGGAGGACTCGTCCCTCCGGGCAAATGAAATGAATAGAGGGATCCAGTTACATTGCAACTTCCCCCCCCTCATTAAAGTGCCAAATTCAAAACCAAGAGAGCGTTCTCGAGTTGAGCTCTTTCTTGTGCTCGTGCTGGCAGTAAATGATGCTGTGTCCTTGGGCTTTCGCTCTGGCCACGCGCTAAATCTCCTTATTGAACCAATAGTGCTCCTGAGTACACAGATTTGGCTTCTTAGCTCTGTTCGATAGGTGAAAGAATGAACTGATTCAGGAGTTTAAGCATGGAGATGGATGGCCCCCGCTCACCAGACCCATTGCAGTCGGCACAAGCAAGGCAAGGATGCGGACTATAGGCTACGGCTGGGGGAAGAAGCGAATCCCGCACTTGGAACACTTCAAACACTATGTTTCAGTGCATAGCGCGTTCACACCGACAACCACTGCGAAACTATAGTCATCAATATGAATGTTTGTTTGAGTCAACGGTTACATCAGTCAGTGTTACAAAGAAGAGATCCTTTTGGAACAACACTGAACGTCAAAAATGCACACTATGAAGCAGGTTCTCAGTGCACACTGTGTGTGTGTGTGTGCGTGTGTGTGTTGCAGACTGTTGATGACTGTATGACTGCTGTTCATACTCGACAACACCGTCGGTTCACAGATATGCTTCCCTTACAAGGCTTGCCACTATGAAATGTTTATTGCAAGTGCTTTATGTTCATTTGAGTTGAGCAAGATGCTGATAGTCCAATCTATGCTAGGCAGGAGCTAGGGCTAATGTCTACCGTCAGGCTGAGAGAACGTCTGGATGAACTGGAGAAAGCTACGACTCAACTGTTTCCCCAAAAGATGGCAGGTTCTTTTAATGCATCACCCTGTTGTCTGAAACTGTATAACCAGACACGGTTGATAAAGTATCTTCGGCATAACTCGTATAACAAATTGTTGACTTCTCTGAGCTGGGGTCCAGGGTTAAAGGGTGGGTTTGCGGCTGCTTGTGGAGGACTTACCGGCAGCATGGCCTCGGCCCATTCCCCGTGGCCCCTCTGCAGCAGCTTGATGCGGTCGATGTCGTAGCAGATCTGCACCAGGTCGCCCACCAAGAACTGGGAGCTGCCTCCCTCAGCGCCCGCCGGCACCTCCCCGCTGCGCACCACATTGGCCTTAGTCAACACTGCCGGGTTGAACGTCCATCTGCACGACACAAACACACACAAACGGTTCATAAATTAGCTGCGTTCACTGACAAGAGAAAATCAGATAGAAAAATCAAACTAGCAAACTTATTTATTTAACTTACACATTCAACTTAGCACATTATGCACAAATGCCAATGCTACTAGTTAGTATGCTACTATTTATGCTGCTTCTTTATCCTAAATATGCATTTCAATTATCATAGAGAGTATCGAACAAAATCTGTATGCGAGATGGGATTTTGGCATCAGCATTAACTCTGTTTAAGACATGTAAGCTGTAGCAGAAGGTGAACGAGTGGCAGAAGATGTGGTGTGCGGTGGTTAAATTCAAGTCCTCCATAAATCAACTTTAAAACACAACAAAAAGTAGGCTAAACATGGGCAATTTTATCAACCGCCTGTATGTCCAATGTCCATTCTGTCGACCAATGTAAAGACAAAGATGGATTTCATTCTCAACCCGTATTTAACATTAGAGTTTTCCTCTGTGTTTTAGTTATTCTGGGTCATGTTTATGGCACAACGAAGGTAACCATGTCACTATGTAATGTTATCAGGGAACACTCTGCGTGCAATGTTATCAAGGAATGTGACCGGGAGCTAAGGAGGAAGGTTTGTTGTTGGTTTATACACTTATCAGACATTAACATGCTCATTAGGATATTGTTGGTCAGACGGTCCTTTCAAAGAAAATTAAATTGCAACAAAGAATTTTCTTATTGCTATTGATGTACTGCAACACACAACTCTGTGGTAAGTTAGTTAGCAACTTTGCTGGTTGCAATGCAATTTCCCATTGCCAACCATATAAGTTGCTAACTGGTTAGCATCTATGCTTTTGGGAAACACGACACCAGGGGCTAGTACAGCCCTTATCGCAACCCAGTTCAACCGGCACTGACTGACCGAGTTGTGGTGTGGTGACTCACCTATTTCCACTGGGATACTGGACCACAATGTCGTGGTCTTCGTCAATCCCGCACACGGTGCCGGTGGTGGTGAGCGTCTCAAACATGCCGTCTGTCCAGCCTCCATGACCGTGCTGCAGGGACTGCACAATCTCCAGGTCCAGGTCGATGTTGACCAGGTCTCCGATCTGCAGGCCACCTGGATTCCTGCTGCCATTCTGCTCACCTGCAGTGAACACACGCACAAGTAAGCAGTCAGCTCAAAGCCCTGACAATGAGCACGGACAAACCTTTCATTGCTTTAAAAGTTACTGTGTTTTCCATTTGCATTTTGATTTGCACCTACAGCATATTTGACTAAACTCAGATGGAGAGAGTGGTATGTGCTGACGCACACATTTAGCACATTTTAGTGCTGACGCAAATGTTCTCTCGAAGTCACTGCACAAGCTTGGACAAGTAGACCAAGAGGTCTTTCATTCAGGTGTGCATCAGGGTGCCTCTGGAGGTCCAGATACTCCTCCAAATAACTTTCCGTTAAGAACCAAGTGCTGCCCATAACTTTCATATTGGTCAGTAACACCTAACACCTAAAAAACATTCAGAGAGTCTCCTGTTTTGTGGTGCCATCTAGTGGATCTGCACAGGCACACCGCCAAGAAGTCTGGGCTGCTCTCAGTCATGCTGCTTTTAATAGCGTCATAATTTCACCTTGTCTGCACCAGGGGTTGAGGCATTTATATCTTCTCAAAGGGTCTTAAACTGCTGTGGCAACACCAACACCAATCATTGTTACTTACCCAGAACCGGGCAGTGGTCTCTGTAAAATGTACCCCCTTTGGCATCTTGGACACATTTCAAATCCGACTGGAAAAAAAGGACACAAAGACACAAAATAACACTAAGACTCTTACGGAAGCGTCATGTAGACTGTTGAAGAGAGATCACTATTAAAATGATATTTTCTTTTTTCAAAATATACAGCAATACGTAGACATTTACTAGGCTGAACAAAGCTAATTTGTTTTGATTGTATACACAGCCCTTGCCTTCACCCTCCTTCTAGCAGTGCTACATCCGCTGCATGCTTATTTATACCTGTACAGTAACTATTACAATACATTGAAGCACGCCATGTCCCAGGAAAAACCAAAAGGACACAATAACCATTTTTTTTTGGTCTTTATAGCATTTAAGCCGACTGAAAGCTCAGGATCTGATCACGGATCCACAGATCACAGCCACGTCATGAAACGGGAACATAATGTGCTGATACTGAATATAAACATAACATCAGTAATAATGAATAACAGTTATTGAAAAAACATTCCTCTGGAGAAGTTTGTTTACACAATAACCTTGAATATTGTGATCTCCAAAACAGCAGTCCAAACCATAGTCAAAAATATTTATAAAAAAAATAAAAAATAAAAATAAAACAATAGTTGTGGTTTATGGCTAATATGGGCAATAAATGTGTTTGCTTATCGTTTGCTTGCATTTGCAGAAAAGGTAAAAGGTTGCACCCCATTTCAACACACAGTTGCTGGTGTTGTTATAAGGAACAACCTGCAATCTCCAAACATACAAAAACCATGTAATTCATTGGCATAGAGATGGCAAAAAGTCATGCCTGTAGAATTGCTATATATGCCTGAATCACGATAGCCCTTTCCATTTCTGCATTGTATGTACTTTCTGTTGACTTACAGAGCTACTAAAGCTGTAAAATCACTGGGATAGTTCACTTTCTATTGAAAAGGGCAACAGGAGCAACAAAAGTGACTAGTGTCAAAGTTTGGGAGACTAGTTTGGGAGAGTGACTTGGTGTGAACACACAGTTAGGCTGTTTGATATTACTCTAGATCTTGATCTTGATCTTTCCAAGGTTGAGTTGCCATATATTGAACCATAGGCCTAGGCTTTGAAAAGATTTCTACTTGAAACAAGTGGACTATGGACAGGGCTGCAGAAGTTAGACTAGCATGAATATTTCAAATGCACCAATTCATTGCCCCAGGAAAGTTATTATGCAAAACAACAGACGAGTGGCACGTTCTTCAAAGAGGAAGCAAACCTCAGCTATTATACGAGCACGCTTTTTTTCACCAATGGCACAAAGCATGGGACATGATTTGGATGAATTCCCCAGCAGATGCAGCCAAGAATCTTGTGGACATCCATTTTAATAACAAAAGGAAAGCTGTTATTCACTCAGCCGAGCTACTGGTCAAATTCGGATGATGCCTGACAGCGATCCACCAATGAGGGAAGAGGAGGTTGGGCATCTGAACCCAATAGCGCAGGGGGGAAGCTGGGGGGGAGGGGGGAGGGCAAATAGACCCCTCCCTCACAAGTGACCTCCATGTTCTCCCTATTGCTTCTTTATAAATAGGGGAGAGGGAACAGATTTCTTTTTATCATGCAGATATCCCCCTCCAGCTGCTAACACAATGGAGCCTGCACATGCCGGCTGCATGGCCTTCACAAAGGGCCCCAGCCACTGTGCACCACTGAGGCCCTTGCTTTCTCTTCCTCTGCCTTGGTCAGACACAAAAGAAGAGCCGGCCAGGCCAGGCCAGCCCACCCCCCCCTCCTTCCCCTCTCTTTATGTGTGTCTGCTTGTGGGTTACTCACCATGCCCTCAAAGCCAACTCTGTAGAGGTTCTTGGCTCCGTTGTCCCAGAGGACGTAAGCCGCACTGTGAGGGCTGGCCGCACTCCAGTCCTGGATTTCTGTAACCTGGCAGACACAAGGAAGAGACCGAGGATCAGCAAGAGGGAGCAACACAGTGATGATGAGGGTTGGGAGGGTACAGTGGGGGTGGGGTAGGTGAGAAAAAAAGCATGGTATGTGAGGAAGAAGGGTCGATGTGAAGGACTGAGGATTGTTTTGCATAACTGCACACACATCCAGGGAGTCCCATGCAGCCTGAATACCGGTACTTAAAGTTTGAATTGTAAGAGCAACTATAGTTTTTACACTAAGACTATAAGATTACTGCAACATCACTGGCCAAAACTAATACTGTATACACAGAAAGCAGTGTAAACATAAGTACTAAAAGATATGCCCAACTGACCCAATATGCCCAAAAGATATGCCCCCCCAAAAAATATGCCTCCACCTGTCCTGATGGGAACTTTCACCAGTCACTAGTAGTGAATGCTGGTTTACTAGTCAACTGAAAGTTTCCCTTTCGCTTTGTAAAGCTAAACGCAGGTGACAATCTACCTTTCCCCTTCGGCCATTGCCACCATCCTGGTCCTCCCACTGCCAGTCTACTCCTCGCACCACGCGGCCGCCAGTGAAGATGCCTCTTGCCGTAATCTTCTTGGACTTGCGTCGAGATTCGAGGAGGACCCTGGAAAGAGAACATTGAAAACCAGTGAGGAAACGCAGGAGGCAAGAGTCTGGCATTCTATCCATACTCATCCAAAATGATCTGATTTAGTTTAAATACCATTTCAGCTCAGTTAATTACTGCCCTTCATCAGCAAAACCATTTTTCTTCAGTAGTGTCTAAAAGAATAGGAATATCCTAAGACCTTCAACCACATGCAAACTGTTGAGTGTCATTCTGAGGAATGGGTGTTTATTGTTTAACAGTTGAAAGCACGCAATCTTTTTTCATCAACGTCAGATTTCTTTCAAGGCCTAATGAGCGTGCAGAGGGCAGGCTGTTAATGATGAAGCTGGTAAAAAGCTTCTGGAAGAAATTAGGGTTAATGCAGCGAGAGAACAGTCACCATAGAGGCGCTGATACACAGCACAAGCACAAGTAACCACAATACTGTGTGTCTGCCACGTCTAAACCACTCTTGACAACAGCTTTGGCGTCTGTTTCCCAAAAGCATAGTTGCTAACTAAGTTAGCATACTAAGTTGCTAGTAGTTACTTAGTAACTAAGTTAGCAGCTACGTCGGTTGCAATGCAATTTGCCATTGGCAACTAAGTAAGTTGCTAACTGGTTAGCAACTATGATTTTGGGAATCGGACACCTGGCTATCACGCTGTGTGATCCTACAACACACCCACTGACTTTCCTGGCAGGTTGAGCATTTATTTTTTGAAATGGACACAAGAAATGAAAAATGTTACACTGGTAATTGTAGTTCATATGTGATTAAGACCTGCATGACTTTAGGTGTTTGTGTGAAATAATTGAATTTTGATAACAAATGCATTGTAAAAGGTAATAAATGGTAGAATTCTTTCCTCAACGTCTCCTTGAATGTACCATGAGGAAAAAAATAACCAAGTTCCATTGTCCGAACTTGGGAGACTCACTGACTTAAATGCACGTTGTTCATGCTTAGTTTGAGAGGGTTTAGGGTCCTACTGTCAAAATCTGAAGTGTGTGAGGGCTCAGTTGCAACCAAAACTAAAAATCTGGTCATGAGGGCTTGCTATTTTTGAACTATTTAATAATGTGTACTTCTGGGCCTGCAGGTGTGGCAAAAGAGGATGTACTACATCCTGCCTCTAATAATTACATGTTAAAAGGTACCAAATTAACAACAGCGGTAGAGTCACACACCACAGGCCTAAATAAAGAAAGAAAATAAATAACAAGCGGGTAACCAAAACAACTGAGCCATTCACTAAAATCATGGGAAGTAAAATAAAATACACAAACAAACAAACAGATAAATAATAAATAAATAATGCATGCTGATGTCTAGTCTGCCATCTGGAAGCTGACCCATGCATTACCACAGCAGTCATGGAGCAGGCTGGCCAGATGGCCATCTCTGATCCGGAGAGCTTTACAGGCATGTACGTTCATTTTTTAAACCCCTACCCCCTGTACACATCTTACCCCTCCCCCTCCTGTAGCCAATGCCTTAATTCCAGGGCCATGTTAACCCAAGCACACAAGAACTCAGAGTCATCACATCCAGCTCATGTTTGGACACGCAACTGCAGGCTTTGCAAGGGTGGGGCGGGTTCATATGTGTAGGCTAGCCTACAAAGGCACCTGAGCACATATGAACAGAGAGCAAGAAAAGCTCTTTTCAGAGGGAGGGGGACTTCACCTCTGCTGGTGTGTGTGGAGGAGCGAAAAGTGTCATATTTGTTGTAGTTGGTTGTTCTACTCAACAAAAGTTTTGGGCAAAGTTAAAAACTTGAATAGTAACCTACATCACATTTTTCTAAACTGTTCCGCAGAAATCTGAATAAGTTCACAAAACAACTACACAAGCTAGAATAACCAAAATACTGAATCACTACTGCAGCTCTCTATAATGCGTCTCTATGCTTCCACTCAAGCTTGAAATGGCAATCTCACTCAGAGTAAATATGGAAGTATAGTTCATGTATACCCACCAGATCAATTTCCACTAACGTGAAATCCTTTAGTACTGGGCGGGCACATTACTTTATAAGACAGATGGATGGCCAATAACTAATTACACGCACACTGCATTATGAGCTGATAAGCTTTGCGAGATAGTCTGGTTGGCCCACGCAGGTTAGTTTATGAGCGTCAGAAGAGGTACACGACTCATGAGGCACTGCCTGAAAGATAATGACTCTCAAAGGGGTTCCAGTGTGTATGGGATTCAATTAAGCCCTCTAACAAAGCTTTAACTGATTGAGGCTGATTGAGTGGTGTTTACACGTGAACAACCACCAACGGTGCATTTTGATCAGGCTCTGCTTTATGATGAGAATCAGAGGCTGCATGCATACATATTTTATTTTATTTTTTTTTTAGCAGAAAGGCCCTATTCCCAGAACCAGGTTTATGAAGGGAATTGACAAATAGGTTTAAATTAAAATTGAGCAATGTGGGAATTTCACCACATGGTGGACCGAAATCAAAGAGTAGATTTGTACTACAAGCCAAGGCTTACTCGTACGTCACTCGAAACACTCCACACGGAGAAGCTGCAGCTCTAGCTGCACGGCGGCAAGCGCGTCAGCTGGGGGGTTATGAGCCATCCCTCATATCTGCGTTTTCGCCGGGCCTAAAAGCCCTGCAGTTCCGACTGAGCAGGAGCAGCCTGGCAGCTGCGTGAGGAAACACCCCTCAGTTTTGTCACGGCCAAGCGTGGACCCCCCGCCAGCCTGGTTTTGTTGAATTGCAATGAAGCCGTCTCGTGGGAGATAAAGTCACACGTGGTTGAAAGGCTGCCAGCTGTTGAGCCACCCCATTGTTTCCCCATTTTATGGAGGCCAGTTGTGGGTCAATTCCAGCGGAAATGGCAATAAATGCTTTGGCTACGGGCTGTCATCAACATTAGGCAAAGCCTGCTAAAAGCGCTGCCAACACCTTCACTTTGACTTGGGTCCGCTTTTATCTGCACTTAATGAAGTGAACCCGGCACCATTTTTGGGGGGGAAACTATTTTTAGGAAATGATTTCTCCCCAATCTGAGAGGAGGATGGGTAGCAAAGTGACACAGCCACAAATGATATTCTGAAAGCATCCACAGTACTGTATCCAATATCTTGATACCTAAGAGCTGTAATTCGTCGTTCATTGTGTCACAAACGAAGATGTAGTCAAACTTTTGCTTGGTCAAATTTCCTGTTGGGATTAGGGATGTGCGGTACTTCCGGCACATACTTATGAAGTTATGGGCTAAATTATAGGCCGTATTGCCCATAATCTGCCAAACTCATTAGCTGCGTCCGAAATGGAAAGGTAGTGACATGCTGCCTCGCTGTCTTCACTCTCTACAAAGTTACCTGCCGTAGAAGGCAACAAGACAGCTGCTAAAAACTTCGCTTCAGACACCCTAGCAAGTTAGCAGTTTAGAACGGCGTCTTTTTGTTTATTTAATTGTCTGGGCGCCGTTGCTAAGATATTGGTAGGTTCTATAGAATGTTGGGCACTGAAGCCATCCAATAAAATTCACTATGGCTTGCCACTAGACGTACAGGCTGAGCAAATTCATTTGCCGCCGCTAGGGTACGTACAGATTTCTAGGCTAGTCCACTGCATTTGTATATCAGAAACTTATTCATGTTTGAGGTGGTAATAGTCACCTTACAACCTTAATGCATAAACACTGTCATTCACTGTCCCCTACATATGACATTGGCCTAACTTTTGGACTATCTGTCAAATCCATATACACTGCCAAAACTGTCCGTCCAAAATGTTTTTCCAACATCCAACAATCTAATTCACTGTTCTGCTTTGGAGAATGCCATGTTCAAAGCCTGAGTTAACATTTGACAATAGAAAAAAAGAACAAAATACCATGCATTAGCAATGACCAAATCAAACACGTTTGAGTAAGAAAAGAACTGCTGGCTTAAAATGTGAAACTGGAGAAACATCATAGGGTTTTGCTGCATGATGAGAATGATAAAAAAAAAAAAAATCATTGCTGAACAAAATCATCATGTTGTTTTGTTTGTGGCTGGTAGATATTCATATTTTTATAAATGATTTTGATCCCTGGACAAACCAAAGTATTTTATGACTTCACATACAGAGAGGTCAAAATGATTTGTGTCCACAGAAGGCCTCATTTTTTATTATCTAAAACTACATCAACAATCGTCATCACCAAATTAGCCTAGGTGTGCAGTATTGGAATGATTTCCTAATCTACAATATGTTAAACTCAAACCTTTCATCAGCGGCATCATTTGCACAATGAAATGTTAATTTGAGGGCATAGTACTCCATTACCATTGACTGCATCTCAAGAAAACACATCCACCACATCAACGCACAGTGTTCCGTTCACACAATATATCTGAACCAGCTAGTCCTACTCATCAGTTTGTTACAATGTTACTACAATGCTATCTGTACTCATCACATGCAGACTACAACAGGCTTTTAGGTGGTGCAGCTTGCATCGAGGAATCAGCCCGCTACTATTTTTTTCTTTTTTTTTTTTAATCGAAGCCTTATGAAGCAAGCACAGATTGAATAGTCTCCTTCCATTTCACCCTCCACATCACCCATCCCAACGCACTGACTGATCTGAATGCTAGGCCTAGTTTTTAATACAGCGTTACGATCTGTGATTATTAGCCCGACCAACTAGCTTCAGCCAAATTTCTTGGGAGTGCTTGCGCTCATTTCTTCCAACCTGAGGACATACTGTAATGTGGAAGACTGTGGTGCACTGAAAGGAAACCTCTCTGTTGACTGAAGATGAGATTTGAACTTGATTAAAAAGACCAATTTGCAAAAACGAGGGGCCAACTTGGAGAGGAAAGCACTTCATTGAGTCATTCACAGGCAGCGACTTCACTGATTTGTGCAAGCTGTGAAACAAATGTTTTTTTTTTGTTTGTTTTTTTGGGGGGGGAGACGCGCTATGCATTCCATCCTTATTAACCCAACACTTCCATTAGGCTAAACCTTGACTAGGTTTGGTTGATTTCTAATTCGGATTCAGAGCTATACAAAATACAACACCAAGTCTCCTGTTACTAAGTTTTAGGCTTCAGTGCAAAAACAGACAATGGTCATGGAAAAATACAGCAATGTCTAACCAGCAAAAGCAATGAATCCCATTGCATGGGCAGCTTATTTGAGACATAAAAATAGCTTAAAACCACAGACTCTGGGGTGAGTTTTTACACAGCAGCAGGTTTCTGGCTCATTACACCATTGTCTCATCTTTATGCACTGTTAAAATACTTAGCTTGAATCAAATTATACTAGAACTTGTCTAGCAAAACATAAAGAACCATTTTATTATTGGAATAGCACAGACAACACAGCATTCTATGGGGATATTGTGTCACATTGGTGTCTACATCTTATCCTTTTTATTTTTAAAACACTTTCCAAGCAATCCACAAACTAAAACAGGCCATTGCATTCACTTTCAAAGCACACTAAACAATCAGCATTATGTATTAAGGCTGGCTTTTGTGACTTGGCACAAGCAGCCATGTGGTGGCAAGATGGCCCGAAGACGTTCACACCTTGGCTCTATCTTAAAGTATGCTATACTCTAGTCTCTGTCAGAACAGATCAACTGTAGAAACTCACACAAAATCATAACAGAGAGGCCTCTTATGCTTCAAGAAAACTGTATTCACACTGCATTTTTAACTATCAATTAAAATAGAAAAATCTGCCAACTCGTGTTCTACCAAAAGAGTGGTTAATGTTATTTTCCAAACATCAAACAATTGTGTGATATGGTCTTCTTAATATTCTGCTAGGTACCCACAATAGCAGTTCTGCATTCTTTTAAGCCAAGGCATCCAGTTGTATTGCTGACAGTGGAGGAAAAGCTTGTCGCCTGGCAACCACTGCCAGAGGGCTGAGGACATGTACTTAGTCCACATGTTGTGTTCAGGCTCATATCCTGCCCTCTTTATGGGCAGACAGGCAAAAATTAATTTAGCCTAGCATGGCATTTCCATACAAATCCTTGATTGGGGGGGTAACCATACCTCTCACTGCCTGGTGTGGTGATTCTGTAGAACCTGTGTCTCAGGTGGTGCTTATCTCCATGGTAACATGTGGTGCAGAGGTCATAGTTGGTGCACTCGGCGCACTTCCAGCGGATACCAATGATGGGTTGCTGACGGCAAGTGTCACACATGGTGCCGTCATGTTTAATACCTGAACAAGAGACATCAATTGTCTTATAGTGCTTTCATGGGATACTGAACAAAAAAAACATCACTTGTTGTATGGGCTAGTGCTTTCATGGGATACTGGGAAGTGGGGCACTTCTGATGTTTTGACGATCATAACCAAACAACAGTGCTGTGATATCAGAACTTTCCCACTTCCCAGTGTCCTGTGAATGCACCATGTACATGGAAAAGGATCATCCACTTTATGAAGGACATAAAGCAGCCTATCAATGTGTTAGCATTTCATGGTCAGGTAGAAAATCATCACCTTGTTGACTTCCTGAAATACCTGAACAAAATGCATAATTTCAAGGAACTGATAGAGCTATACCAAGAAACCAGGCATATCAAGAGAAAATATGACAGTCGAAAAATATTTGGGGGTTTTCAGTCACACTCAGTAAAGTCAACATAGTAGCCCGTCCTTCGCCATGAAGTTAATGATCAGCCCGACCAGACAGTCAGGATATTCACTGTCTCAAACTCGCAGTAACCATTTGCAGCAAACAAAAGTCTGCTCACCTGTGGGTGCGCTGTCCAATATCCTCACGTCGTATGCACCAGAGCAGCGATAATTGGCAGCAGTCCCGTTATCCCAAACCACCACAACTTCCTCAGGACTTTCAAAACTCCGCACTGTTCCAACATGTCCTTCTCCACCGTCCTGTTTTCCCCATTTCCAGTCCGGTCCACGGACGACTCTAGCGCCCACTCCTTCCATCATGATTCGGTTATTCCTTCCGGTGGTCATTTAGCTACAAAATAATATCGCAGTAACAAAAAAAAAAATACCAAAACCTTACTAACTTATAGGGTGTAAATGATCCTGGTCTGAAGCCAATCGCATTCCTGTTACAAAAGCACAGTCCTGAATCCTTTTATTATTTCACCAGTCAGAAAAATAGTATAGCGAGCCAGCAAAGTCCCAAACTTCAGTCCTGAAACATTCAGCTCCGACACAATCCATTCATCTCCACAAATTCAGAACATTACGCTCGATTTAGGCTAATATTAAAATCGCTTGTCGTGAGGCCGTGGTAGATTGAGTAAATAAAAAGGCTGTAATTGGCGGACACCACAGATAATAGAGCAAAAGATAAAATACCTAGCTATCTTCAACAACTGACAAACTTTCACAAACGAGTCACTACATTCAATAGAAGCAATGATGACCTGACAGGCTGCCAACAATATCTATTTGATACACATAACATTAGCTAGCAAGCCAGCTATTCTGCACAGACCTGAGCATTACCTACGATGTCTACCAAGAATCTGTCCAGATATAACGTTATTATGGATGTGCCCCCAAAGAGTTCATAACTAAATATATATTTATGATACATTATCCATATCTAAGACCTACAACAACACTATGATTGACAAAGAAAAATAAACGTTTCACGTTACTCGCCAAGCTATTTTAGCTAACGTCCAGCAAAAGTTGGTCTAAAGTTGCGCGTGAAGGCAGGCGGGCTGAGCGAGAAAGAAAGAGCAAAATATTTCAGACTGAAGTAACTTCGCTAAACAAAAGCGAGGTAACGTTAGCTTGCTAACAGGAATTGCCTAACCAGCCAGGTGACAAAGCTAGCTCATATTAGCCAGTAAACTTCATAAGCTAACGTAAGCCCTGTCGTTTTTCACATCAAACGTTAGGTAGCTAACAGTTGCAAGATTGAATGCTTCCTCCTGTCAACGCACTAGAGTTAGAAAAAAAATAATCGGATGTAACGCGTTTCTTCATCTATTGCAAGCCTTGAGTTTGCTGAAGACTCAACAGATGGATCCAACTTCTGACGCGTTTTCCAGCTTTCGTCGGTGTGCTTTCCATGAGAACGCCTACAACAATGGGGAGGGGGGTCAATCTCAAGATGGGGGTGTAAAGGCTACAAGCGAGCTAACAAACTATGCGACTAGCTAACTCCCAACTACTATTTTTATATCAATGCTAGGGTGCTTATTAACGTATGCCTTATGCCTTAATTCAAGCTATAAAGCAGATGTATTTCAGATACTGATGTTTAATCCAACATTATAACACTACACTCTCCTAGCTTGCCACCGAGTAGCCACATCGCCACGAAAAAGGAGACCTTTGTTCATGCTTTCCAAAATATTCCAGCTACCATAACTTGAGCATTCCACACCTTTCGATGGATTACTTACTTTAGAGGTACATGTGATTTCCTTAATTGTGTATTTAGTGTTGGTGAATTAGAAACGCCATTCGCAAGTGTTGTTTTGGTGGAATGTTTCGTTAGAGTAAAACTGAAGTCGCCATTACTGTCAATCAGGGCTCAAGCAGGCGGAGGAAGGAATTGTTTGGTACCGTGCTGTTCCCGTGGCGTCAGATGACGCATCGAGTAGTTAACCCTCTCCAAGCCAAAATCCACCGCAACATAAGCTCCCCCTGTTGGTGGTAGTCGGTAATATGAGAGATGTGGTAGAAGTGATCTTTAGGTTAGGCCTACTACAGCATGCACTTTCTTCTTCAGATATGAAACCATGTAGAATACTTTCTCTATGATAACATAGCACTCTATTCATCCCATAGGAAATTCGAGCATCCGTTAACAAGATTCACACACAGATTTCTTTGTACAGTCATTGATACAGATGACGAATACAAAAACAAGCACGGCCTTGTCAATGTTGCCAACGCCAAGTTCTGAGAACCTCAACAGGCACAGTCAGGCAAGATACAAAAGGTATCAAGTAAAACATCTCCTAGCATAGAAATGTACAGGGGGATGCTATGGACCATAGTGCAAAAGGTGTCATTGTTAGTGGCAGTGCAATTATTTTGTCAGCGCAGAAATTATAACAAATCCAGGGTAAAGTGGTTACACTGTTACACACTCATACACAATAAGTGCAATACAATATACAATACAAGAAGTACTGTAGATCGAAAAAGAAGACATAATGTGATAGGTGGTGGTGGGGCAGGGCAAATACAGCTAGAGGATTCCAGTTCAATCTATACTGTCAGCCTATGTGGAAGGGATAAGTGCATAGAACAGAATACAGTATACAGGCTCAAGTATGCAGGTCAATCTTCCACCTATATTTCTCCATAGAGTTGTATATTTGAATGTCGATCTCAGCCTCTTCATGAAATAGAGTCTGCTCTCTCCCTTGCTGTAGAGTGAATCAGTGTTAGCAGACTTTTGTACTATCAATTTGAAGTCCAAGGAATTTGTATGTACATTGACACATACATCTCCACCTCAACCGAACCCACTCAACAGAGACACAGACAGGCAGCAAAGTCTATGATTTAGGCAAGGCCTATGAATTTCCATAAAGGCCAATACATTTCCATAAATTTACTTTTCTGTCAGATCTCTGATACTATTTATTGCTTAGCAGACATGTAATAATATAGTAATAGTCTTAAAGTCACGGAGGGGTGATGACCTGTGTAATATTCACAAGTCAATCATAGTCAAGTTGGCTCTATATCTGCATAAAGGAGCCTTATGACTAGCCCAATAACTAAACTTGATGTTTGTATCAAAGGCATCAAAACCTGGATGTCTACTTATGTTTAAACACTCAAAACCGAAGTTATGATGATAGGCCCTAATCAGCTAAATGCTACTTTGCCTCACCATCAAAATTTAGTTAGTGGCCTTTCACTCTCATTCAGTCCACTTCAAAATCTTGGGCTAATCATTGACAAAAAATTCTCTCTGAATAGTCATGTAAAACATATTTCTAAAACATCCCTTTTTCACCCAAGAAATATTTCTTGTTAAGTCCCTGTATTTTGACTAGGCTGAAAAAAGAATGCATATATGCATGCATGTGTTACCTCAAGGCTTAATTATTATAATCCTCTGTTTCCTAGTTTCAGAAAAACTACAAGCCTACAGCTAATCCAAAACTAAAAAATATACATCTTCCCTATTCATTGGCTCCCTATCAAAAGCCGAACCAACTTTAAAATTCCCCTGAATTCCCTAAATGCTAATCTAATAAAAATTGATCTACGATAAATCTAAATCTACGATAGGAGGAAGAGATAGGAGGAAGAAATTTCTGCTACAGTGCCGCCTCTTGTGGAATTCTCTCCCCCTCTACATTTGCAAAGCAGACGCTCTCCATACCTTTAAAGGAAGAATTCATAGGCTATTCATAGGCTATTATAATTTTTAGCCATTTCTGGAGTGTCTAGGATCAAATAGAATGATAGACACCAAAATTTTGACAATTGGGTCCTATCTCCGCTATTTGGCTCATTTAGAACCCCCCACTGTCTGCTTTAGAATGACTTGCTATGTGCATGTCTGATGTCCTTAAAGGAGAAGTCTGGTGTGATAAAGAAGGAAAGTATATTGGGGAGCAGAAGTTTGATTTGTGCAGGCCGTTTTAAACCATAGAAAAGTTCAAATTGGCCCCACACTTTATTGATAGTGTATTGATGGTTCCAACATTTAAAATGAAGTATTGCAAACTTACAGATACAGATCATTGCCGATAGCTTGGTGCCCCCTGAAGCTATCAAGCGGTCTTCCCTGGCCTGCACAAGTGTATCAAAATTCTACTCTCTGGCAAACTTTTTATGATGTTGCAATATTTTTTTAGACAGAGTGGGCAGTGCTTTTTCAGCATAAAATATTAATTAGCACTTAATCTTAAAATAAAAAAGGCAATTAAAACTGGACAGTTTGCTACTTGGAACATCAATAGACACTAACCCCTTGGTGAGCTGACTTTAAAATGAAGGTTTATAAGACATGCACGTAGCAAGCCATTCTGAAGCAGACATTGGGGATTCAGAATGATCCAAATAGCCGAGAAAGGACCAATTTTCAAAAAAATTGTGTCCATCGTTTTATTTCATCCTAGACACTCCAGAAAAGGAGCTAAAAGTGATAAATACTGAACTTCCTTGACTTAAAACCTTCCTCAGGTCCATCCTTAGACTTGGTGCACTACAATGTACTCTGGGTCTCTGATGTTCTCTCTCTCTCTCTCTCTCTCTCTCTCTCTCTCTCTCTCTCTCTCTCTCTCTCTCTGTCTCACCACATTTACAGTACTATCATCTCTGAGTGTAAGGTCTGCTGTCCAGCCCCTGCCTCCCTGATATCAACCCCCCATACCAGGACCTACATACAAAGATGAATTTCCTCCTTTCTAGAAGCCGTGCGATGGACCTTTCCTCATGACAACGCCAAGAAAATCAACTAATTCTACCCCCTCTATTTACTTCACCCATTGAGTTTTACATTTTTGGTTGGCAATTGCACTGTCCCACCACAACTACAGAGAACAAACGTTGATTTGACTCCATGGTGCTCAGTCAAACTGGACAATTTGTGATCACTAAACTACTGACTGTATACTTTTACTTAACTGTTTTTTGTTGTTGTTGCTCATGGGTGCTCCTTGTACTGTCTGTCTGTCTGTAAAGTGTTGTGAGGCAATTGTATTATATTTGGTGCTCTACAAATAAAATTAAATTAAATTAAATTAAATGTAATGAAAATTGAATTATATGAGAGCTTTATCATCCAAGACATGATTTCAACAGCCCTTCTGATAGTGTCTTCTTCTTCTTCTTCTTCTTCTTCTTCTTCAAAAAAAAATAGGCCTAAATAAATAAAAAAGTGATAGACTTGGACTGCAAGTAGGATAAGACTGTGCACCCAGATTATGCCTTACTTATTTATATTTTGCATAGTTTTTACGCCTTAAGTGTCGAAGCATACTCATACATAATGTGCATTACCTGAACCTATATGCCTAGGATTTTCATCAGAGTAAAACTTTAACATTATATGTGTAATAACTGAAATTATTCAATAGGGGGCGATGACAGTTTCCAGTCTGAGGACAGGGCGAGCCCTTTGGCTATGTTTGGTTTGTCAAAGAATGGTTAACGGGGTTTTTGCCAAGGTCTTGACTGAATTCAAAAGGTAGCAGTCTCACGATTACCTTATTTTGAAGGCTACATGTTGGTGATGAACTTATTGGGGGGGGGGGGGGGGGATGTTTTTCAGGCATCCAAATTGGCTTACAGGTCTGTGCCCAGGGCTGGACTGGGACCGAAAAATGGCCCGGGCATTTTTGTCCATGGCGGCCCACCATAATTTTAGTCAATAATAACTTTATGGCGAAATTAATTAAAAAAAAAAAAAAAAACACTGTAAAAAAACACACACAAAAAAAACCCTCTGTAAGATGGATATATTGTTTGACATGATATGTATTATGGACATGATAAATTGAATTGAACTAGCTCAATTATTCAGGAAAATTATGAGTAAGGACAGCCCCGGCCCAAAAATGACCATTAGCCAGTCCATGCCTGTCTGTGCCTAACTAGGCATTATTACTATGTTATAGGTTATAGCTACTGAAGGATTCCCTAAAGTGCACAGGAGCCTTTGATTATTCCATACCATAAACCTAGAGATAGCACAGTTGTTCCACGTACATGTACAGTATAGCCTATGCCTCCGACCATCACTGCACCACTGACTAGGTAAAATATTTAGGATGATGAAAGAGCGCCACACAGTGGCGAGATGTAGTATAGGCTATATAGCACCGTTCCCCTTGACTCTCCTCTGCTCAATTGGACACGAATCCGGCAAAGAGGCGCTGATTGTCTCCGCAGCTATCAAACGCGCGAGGTAACAGGGACCTGGCAATGATCTCACTGGAGCTCAGTTTCAATGTTTTGACAAGGGACCTGTCACATTATCTGGAAAACCAAGTAAAAGTTGGGCTTTTCGGTTCTGGAGTAGGATTGTCACTGGTGCTCGGCTTCAGCGCAGCGTATGCCTGCTACTACTTGATCTCTATAGCAAAGGTAGGGTGGCAGTGATATGTCTTTTCGGTCACTGAGACAATCCACCATCCACTGAGACAAACCCATAATTTCAGTAGAACATGAAAAGTAGAGAAAAACCATTTGTAGCCTACACGATTCCGCTGGTTTGCGGCATTCACCGGCATTCGAGAAGCCATTCACCCTGCCAGGAAACGTGTAGCCTACTGTCCTTGGTCCTGAATTGATGTTAAACCGTATAGTGTTTTTGTGAACAAAATTAATAACTTGTACTTAACTTGTCGCTGTTTTTATTGAATGTACATGTGGGACTGCCCTTCCTGGTAGTAAATGATTTAGACAACGTCTTAGTAGCCTTGTCTAATATGTCAACCTGATGTGGCTATACGCCTAATAATGTAACAGTAGCCTACAGTAAGGTATATTTTGTCTTGCACAAACAATGAAATGATTGAGCTATGTTGTTAAAAGACTAAATTGTAGAAGTCAATCCTTCCCTAAGTACTGGCCTGCAGAGTTGGTTGTAGCCAACATCTGCATTAGGATACAGGGCACTTTTTCAGGCTATTTGGTTATGGTCGGTCTGTTTGCTGACTTTTAACGCACTGTTTTCTGTCTGATTTACAGAAGCCAAAGCTCGTCGCTGGTGGCGAAAAGTTCTACAGATTCCTGAAGGAGCAATGTCCTGTGGTGACAGAGAAGTACTACCCCACCTTCTGGTGCTGGGAGAGCCGAGTTCAGACGCTGCTTAGACCTTTTGTCACAGCAAAACCCGGCGTTGCCTATCGGAAGTAAGACATTTCCCTGTTTTCCCTGTGAATGACAAGTAGGGCTACCCTAATATTGCCTAGTTGCTATCATTGGGATTTGTAAGAGTAGGACTACTAGCCAGTGTTGTAGTTGCACCATTTTTTTCAATCAGTTTTTATAATGAATTACACACCAGAGTGGAAACAGTGTTTTGACTGTCATCACACCTGGCATTCCAAGAGTATTAGGTCAGGTAAATAAAATAAGCTAGCAAATATTTTTGAAATATTTGGCAAAATAAATAAATGCATACTTGCTAGAATCACCTGTGATAATGCAACAACAGATCAAAGCCTGAGCTTGATAGGACAAGTGAGGTCAAGGCACCACAGCTACAGATGCCTTAATCTACCTCAAGCACAATATTTCTGGTTGTTTGATACTGCTGTTCTCAGCCAAGGCTTAGCTAAGAGATGAAAGGAGCCTTTTGTGTGTTGATGTGGGATCAGGCGCTCTATTTCTCCAGAACATTCTTGTAAAGATTACCATGTGTATAGTAACTTTAATGCATTTGGGAGAATTAATTAATCTTGCTTATCCCCCTAATCATTACATCCGCAGAAAGTTGATAAGGGTGTGTTGTCACAAGCACAAACGTGTCATCTCATGTGTCCAAAGGGTGGCAATAATGCAACATTTAAATGAGTTGTGTAACAGTGATTATTCGCTGTGGAAACCACACGACAATTGAACTTCCTTGCTTCCCGGCAACTTCCTCCTTCCTTTATGCTGTATGTACACACAATACGTACAGTATAAGGTTTTGAATTACCTAAACAGAAGGTTTTGTGAGCGACGTGCCTGGTCTTTGATGTTTGCTCTCGTATAGCTGTGTGTGAATCAGACGTCCAGTTGTTAGTTTACACACATACACTACACACACATGCCACTGGTGCATTCCATACATAAACAAAACTGCTTTCATGACCTCGCGTGAGCATACCAGGGGCACCACCACTGCTCTGCATGCTCACAGCTTCGTGTGTGAAATTGAAACTCGTGGGTGACGGCTGCACCTTGTTTGAGTCCTGTGTGTGTGTGTGTGTGTGTGTGAGTGTGTGTGCCTCGGAAACACGTGAGCTATGTTCTGATCTCGTTCGCCCTGTAGAAATTGGGGACTTAACATGTCTATTAAAAGGTCCTGTGCTCACTGAGGGAGCAGGGCAGTGCCAGGCGCACGGGCGGCTGATGGCGGGCGGCTGCTCAGCCTGACCCCAGCTGAATATTTAATGGAGCCTCTGAAATTTCATGCCGCTCTGTCAGCTTTAGCCAAACTCCCATAGAGAGCCTAGGGCTACTTTTGGCCACGGTATTAGTCCTGAGGGGCAGGGGAGCAACAGGCCCAGGGGAAATAAGCCGCCGGCCTCCAAGGCAATGAATGTACAACCGAGATTTCCACTCTGGGTGCATTTCCTTCAACATGATTGAACAGGGGACAGGTGTTGCCGTGGAGATACTCACATTCCTCTAGCACCTTATTGTTTTTTTTTCTTTTAGCCTCAGAAAAAAACACCAACCAACTTTCATAACCCTACAGTATGTGAGGAAAAGGTTATGTGGGGACACAAAAAAATGATGTGTGCTTTTAGAATTATGTCTGTATTGTAATCATCTACCTTGTTCAAATAGAAAGAACCCATTAATAATGTAAGGGGCACACTCGAATGAATGTCAGCAGCACATCATGAACCATATTATTATCTATTTGTCACCTTTCTAACCTGTCTGTCTGATGATGTTTGCAAAACTTTCTAAACACCTGTGTTAGGTGTACCAGTCACTGAATGAGTGTGTGGCAGTACCTGGAGGAGTATGTGAGTGGCTTCATCTCTGTGTGTGTGTGTGTGTGTGTGTGTGTGTGTGTGTGTGTGTGTGTGTGTGTGTGTGTGTGTGTGTGTGTGCGTGTCCTGGGTGTCTGCAGTGAGCTCCTTAAAGCTCCAGATGGAGGCCAGATCTCTTTGGATTGGGTCGACAATGACGAGAGCCCCTCTTACCCGGATACATCCACACGGCCCACCGTCCTGCTGCTCCCGGGTCTAACCGGCACCAGCCGAGAGTCGTACATCCTTCACATGGTCCAGCAGAGCCGCGATCTTGGCTATAGGTAGGTGTTCTAGAGCCACTCCCACACCACAGACAATGAGGTCATCATTCCCCCTTTTTGAACAGGTAGTGTGATTTAAATCACTCACATCTATTCGTCCACATCTTTTTACAATGTGTGTGATATTTTAAGATCGACTAATGTACTATAATGAAAGCTAATATAATAGCGTGAGAGGTGAGTCCGGGCACTTCTTATTGCACAGGGAGATTTGACTAATCCAGCAAGGGAATTTGTAATCTGACTATGGTATTTCTGGTAACTGAGTAGACGTCTGCACATATGTTTGCAGCACAATGCATTCATCATTGCAGTCTCATGCTGGTGGGGGAGTGTTGTGTCCTAGTCTGGCTCAGAGACAGGTGGACCTTCAGGAGGAGCGGAGCAGAGCAGAGCAGCTTTTATGGCTGGGCTAAAAAGCTGAGTCTGGCACAAAGCAGCAGGGCTGCAGAGAGATGCACTTTTCCCTCTCTGGATGAGAGGAGTGAGACCTCATTCTTCTTCAAATGGCGTCTAGAGCAATGATGCAAAGACAGGCAGAACAGAGGGTGTGTGTGTGTGTGTGTGTGTGTGTGTGTGAGAGAGAGAGAGAGAGAGAGAGAGAGAGAGAGAGAGAGAGAGAGAGAGAGAGAGAGAGAGAGTGTGAGAGAGAGAAAGTGAGAGAGAGAGAAATAGAGAGAGAGGGAGGGGGGGGGGGGGCAAGCTCAGCAACTTCTCTTTTCCACTCTCTGGGCTTAATGAATTACAGCTTACGCTTAAAACCAGCTTTGCAGCTTACTAAGTGAAGCTTCCCAACATTGCAGAAAAAGCAGACCACTCTCCCCTCATTTCACTTGCTTAGGCCTACGGATAGCACAGTCATCTCATCGCTGTCATCTCTTGATTACCAATAGCATGTAGTGACATGGCGTCACAGCCCTCACTGTTTTCAGCTGATAAGAGGCCAGAGTGATTCAAATACTAAATATATTCCATAAACACTTCATAGCGAGGTATTTCCCATACTATGTTATCACTCTTGTAAAACAGATCTCTTTGAGTTGCATGAGCACAGAAATTGCCTTCAGAAGGCTGGAAAGGCCACAGAATAAAATATAATTTTGCTGTATGTTTACACTGTATGTTTGCAATTAATTGTGGTTCAATTAGTTGTGTTTAGATTAATTTAATTAGACTACTTTTGAGTATTTTGACATTTTTTTATTTTCATCTTATCATACCTTAAATATCACTACAGAAACTGGTATTTCACTGTGTAGGTGTGTTGAGGAGGCCTCCGCCTCAGGGTTTCATAGACTTGGAGCTGCTGCAATCCTCACACTACATACTGCAGATACATAGTGTACTGTACATACTGCAGATACATACTGTACTGTACATACTGCAGATACATACTGCAGATACATACTGTACTGTACTTACTGCAGAGAGTTCCCATTTCAGTGTCAGAGACAAACCTGCTGTACTGCATCTTTTCAGGATATTATTCATGGGGGGTGTATCCCTTTGATGTACAAACTCAGGGCAGGGAAACGGCAAAAGTAAAAAAAAAAAAAACAGGAAAGAGCTACAGTAAGGTAGGGTTAATGGATGAGGATCCTCGAAATTGATTTAACGGACAACATTGTGCATTATCATAGAATAGGACATGACAGACTAATGCAGGATGGGGTTTATTCCACGATAATGACAATCTCACAGAACGTAATTACATGACTGCCTAGTGCCTACAGTACTAAAGATGTCAACAAAATATTTTGTTTATTATTATCTTCATAGTGACTTTAATTATTAAGATAGATGAAAGCTTCTGCAAATAAAGTGGCTTTTAACTGACGGATTAGCTGAATCTTCACTTCCATTAACAGTGGTCTGTGGCTCTTTATTCAGAAATATCAGATCTTGGGAAAGAACATTGGGAAAGCCCATCAAAGTGAGTGTTGAATTCTACAGCATTATGAAGAGCTGTAGAGAGCAGGACCAGGCGTGAGAAAAAAGTATTTTTTTCTTAGATGAAACCTTGATCTGTCCTTGCCTGGTGACAGGAAAAGGCAAACTACTGCTTGAGGAAGACAGAAACGGTTGTGGTTGGGGTGAGATGTAGCTGTTAGAAGAGCCCAACGTGCATTTAGTCACGTTCATCACATTCACTCCTAAGTAACCTTTGTCATTACAACATCAAGAAAGCAATACTTACAAATTATCAAAGCTAAAATACTGAGAAATTTCAGCAACTTCAACAATGAAAGGATGGATTCAACCTCATGATTCTGCTGCATTTCTTGTCTGTCATCTATCCATTAGTTCCAGAAAACTCTGTGTGTGTGTCTGTTCTGCGGTTGAACATGCAGTTTGTCCTACCAATCTCATACGTGTGTTGTGGTGTGGACATTGCAGTTGTTAAAAACATGCTGAGTTACAATGCAAAATGAATTGCACTTGACTTACAGTATTAAGTCTTCATCTTAGCAGTAGAATTTCACCCTATCTATCTATCTATCTATCTATCTATCTATCTATCTATCTAGAAATAAGCTTAAAACAAGGCTCTCAGTGTATAGATGGCCCATATCATACTTCTTTGCCAATTAATTGATGATTAACGGATAATTTTTGACAGCATTGTGAGCTATTTTGTCAATATATATAGTTTAATTCTGAAGGCAGTATTTTGCTACATTTTACTGTAAGAAACTTCTTTTTTATGCAGAGTATTTGTGCCTGCTTGGCCCACCTCTGTATTTCTTTTTCAAAATAACTCATTTAATAGCTCATTTATGGCTTTATTAACACTACAAACATTGTTGCTACTAGAATACTGTATGCCCTGTCCATCACGTGTGTCATTTATGCTGTTTTATTGTCACGTTTCAGATGTGTGGTGTTCAACAACAGAGGAGTGTCTGGAGAGAAGCTCTTGGTAAGGCCAGGATGTTATGGGTAAATATGAGTGTGTTTATATTAGGGGTCTCTCTTTGACTTACAAGGAGGGTCTGACCTTGAAGCATCAGTAAAATCACAAGGATTGGGCATTTTCCGGTTTGTAGAAAGCACACTTGTTTTTTTTTTTTCAAATGCGTAAAGAATGCAGTAGAGTTCACCCAATATACTGTATATTTTGTGTTCATAGCAAGTATCAGGATGGACTTTATTAAGGGAAGACTGAAACAGCAAGTTCCAACTAAAGACACCACAGTGACCTTGCCACAGTGAACCCAAGGAGCGTAGTGTGTAGAAATCACCACATAAGCAATATGTCACAGTCTGACTTGCCTTTTGCATGGTAGTTTTACCTTGATCTGTGGTTAAAATGAATTGATGGAATCCACATATGGTCATGTGTTAGGAAAGCTGAATGTGCATAACAGTGACCAAATGCACCCCCCTCCTTCTGTGGATAATGTAGGAGAGAGATGAGACAAAGTATGTTGGTGAGAAGGAAGTGGATTGACATCAATATTTAGAGCAAGTAACTGCACATCTACTGTAAGTCCAGTTCCTTTATGTGTGTGCACACTAATAAACTATTGATTTCCTGCGAGCGGCTCACGGCTCACCCCACTCGACCAGAGCTGCATTAAGAACTAAATGCATTTTCTAAATGCACTACACAGCGCAGCGCACATATACAACCATTTTTGTGTTTTCATTCTCAACTGCATCTGGCTTTTTTTAATATGATGGGTGTTAGCTGTAGGCTAAATCCAATTGGATGTTCTTACAGCAAGACGGTGGTGCAGTGTGGTGCAGTGTAGGCTTAAACACGCACTGCATCACAGCAGGCTTGTTCGTGAACAACCCCCTGACCCTACCCCCACCCAAGGAGGAATAATGGTCTGCATTAAGACATCTACAACTTACATTGGACAATGAGACTGTTAAAGTGAAGGCGATAGGCAGAACATGCTGGACGCTGTCATGCTGGAACTACGTGCACTGGCGAGCATCTCAGTACAAATGATTTTCTAAGCTGAATTACTGTGTGTAGTAGCAGATAATCCCCTCAAAAGCTGCCATAAATAAAAGTACACTTGAGCAAGTGCACAAGACTTTTCCAGAAGATATCAAAATATCAAAACAATGTCATTTGCTTTTTGAAATTTTTTTGATATTTTTTGTATACTAGTTGTGACCACAAAAGGGTAATCCTTTCCTCAGCTTTTTGAAGTAACACAAGTTAGCATTCACAAGCTGCTCTAAATGCCTTGTCTGTGAGCAGTCACTGTGAATGTGCCCTATTGTTAATATAGGGCAGTGGGCTCTGAGTCTCATTCCAGAAGTCTGAATATGATTTTGGAACTGCCAGACAAAATGCTGACTGCATTGTACAATCATGATTGGCATGTTTTCAGCAAGGGGCTCCAATGTAGGTTACATTTGATTCACTTTTGGTTGGGACACCAAACACTGTGTTTGGCCTCTCATGCAGACAGTTAGGGCAGCTTTAGAAACACTCAGAGGGTAGCAGAGCAGAGGAGTCTGATGTCTAATGACCTGGTTGCTTATATGGATCTTCATTCAAGAGATTTCCAAGGCCACAGCTTTTTAAACTGTTGCATCAGACCCTCTTTTGTTGTCCCAGGATTACTTTTGAACTCTTGCCAGAATGTGGTCAAGCTCCACATACTTCACCCATAATCACACTTTCAGTGGGCTAGTGTGTCTCTAAAGTAGGCCAGTTACTTTGGACATGGCGCATTGTGTTTGAACAGAGGTTAAGCTCTCCTAATGCTGCAGCATAAATGGGGATGCAAACAAGGTTTTACCGGAGTAGATCTAGGACAGGCTGTGCCCTCTTCAGATGGACAGCAGCCCACAGGCATATTTTGATAACAGTTGACACTTATAACTCGCCAATGTGCATTTGGCAGATATGATTGCAGAGGAGAAGGCTTGTGCCTTCTGAGGTAGATGCTGCAGAAAGTGTATGCCTATAGAAACAGATATGATTTCTTCCCTTGATCTTAATTTCTTGGTGACCCAAGATATTTACTAATCAATTCATTTGGGGAAACTGGAGATGAATTTGAACGAGGCTACTGAACTAGCTTGTGTTTTTATTTTAAATGGAGCCTTTTGCAAGGGCATTCTGATGATCCACACTAAACACTATTCACACTTTGTCACACAGCATATTGTGGAATTTGTTTTAGTCATCTAGCTACTGGTTTGGCTCTAGACATTTGCATAGCATCCAGATTTTCATGTATTTTCATGTATTCTTGTAGGATTTGAATGATATTTGGTCATGTTTCCTCTCATCATAATGTTGAAAAACTAATTAATGTGTTCTCCTGCATGCATTATAACAAAGTGGGATAACAGTAATGTACTTGTAGTTGATTATCAGATTCATGAAAACCTTGGCCACATTTTGTCATATTAATGTTTGTGTTAATGTGTTCAAATTGGGGTATAATTATATGAGGAGATATGAGGCCATTTATGACTGAAATAGAGTATTGAATGTAAAATGATTGTAACAGTAAAGAGCTCTCAACATTCAGTAGGCCTATACAGTATATACGGTTATAGACATGTGTCCTTTTCTATCATCAGAGTATGGAATATAATTAAAGGAGGTGGTACGAGGGAAAGGTAGTTTATTTATGACTGACTACTTTTGAAACCGAGTACACCTTTTTGAGGTTCAAGCTGATTGTTAATAGTTAAGAGCTCTCAACACTCAGTTGATATACTGTAATAGGCATGTGCCCTTTTCTGTCCTCAGACCCCAAGGACATACTGTGCAGCCAATACAGAAGACTTGGAGATGGTCATCAATCACATCTACAGACTGCGTGAAAAGGCCCCCATCATGGCTGCAGGGGTATCTATGGGAGGGTAGGTGTCACTACTTATACCAGCAGAGCACTTTATACTGTGGGAGATGGATTGACAATAGGTCATTGCTAACAGTCATTATTGCCTACATAGGCAGGCTGCATAGAAGGCATTCATATGTGTACTCAGCCTGTACGCTATCCTTCCCAAACCAAAGAGGCCTAGAGTCTTTGAAGGATTATTATTTTTGTGTTTATGTTGTTGTTATCATTAAAAATGAAAGTGACAAAACACTGTTAATCTTCAAACAAGGAGGCAATAGTCGAAAGCGTCTGATAAGGAAAGAAATCCAGAGCAATAATGTGTTCTTTTTGGTATTTAATATCAGTAATAACTACAATGGACAGTAGATAAAAAGTTGACAGCAAAGAATCCATTGGCTCTTGAAGTGAAGATGCAGTATAAAGAATTCTGCATATAGGTGTACTTTAGCTGGACCTAATTTCATGTTATTATATAGAGAATAAAATGTTCCTAAGATTCATCCTTGTGGAACACCACTATTTACCTTTAGCCAAGCAGTTTCTAGCATTATCTATTCTCCCCAGTCAAATAATTAGAAATGCTCGGTAAGAATAATGTGAGCTATAATATTTGGTGAATCAGTGAAAAGTTCACCTCATGATGTTTTTTTTAATCATTCTGAACATAGCTGTCTTTTTTTGATCTGCCCTTTACATAGGATGATGTTGGCCAATTACTTGGGTCGTAAGGGGCGAGAGACGTGTTTGAGGGGAGGTGTAGTCTTCTCAGCTGGCTGGGATGTATTTGAGTGCAGTGCTTCACTTGAAAAGCCTCTCGACCGATTTCTCTTCAACTCCTACCTCACCAGTTGCCTGCAGGCTTCTGTGGATCGGTCAGTACTGTATGCATGCACGTGTGTGTGTGTGTGTGTGTGTGTGTGTGTGTGTGTGTGTGTGTGTGTGTGTGTGTGTGTGTGTGTGTGTGTGTGTGTGTGTGTGTGATGTGTGTGTGTGTGTGAGTGTGTGTGTGTGTGTGTGTGTGTGTGTGTGTGTGTGTGTGTGTGTGTGTGTGTGTGTATGCGTGCCCTTTTGTTTTCACATGGACCAGGGCAGGGGGTGGCTCCAGATAAGCTGTGGCTAAGCATGCATTCTGGCCAAGCTCACAGTAACCTGGCCTTGGGCCATGGTGTGGTCAGCGTGATTTCTCATCTGCATACTATACTTCTACCCACAACACACCCTTAAAGTGCTAATGTTTTTGTTGCTCTGTTTTTGTTTCATAGCCACCGGCCTGTTTTTGAGAAGCTTTATGATATTGATCATGTGATGAGGGTAAGGAATGCCTATTCTCTGCATAATCATTGACTAGACTCAAGGCATATTTATATTACAGTGCATAGGTAACACAAGCTTCTGAACTGACAATGGAAATTTATGTTCATTTTGGGGGTAGCCAAATTAGAAACAAGTGACTGTCTATACGACTGTGTTGACTGACTCATTGCTGTCTTGGATAACTATTCTCTCATAGCTGACAGGAACCACGGCATCAGTCTCTTTATAGTATTTAGTGTTGAGTTGATGATATGAAGCTGATGCAATTGTCTTTTTTTTCTTAATACCATACATGTAGCAACAGAGAACACGGTGACCCTTTGAAATTCTTTCGTTTTTTTGTTAAGATCTGTCCTTATCATGTCACAAATACACTGTTCCACATACCCATCTCTCTTGTTGCTCACAGGCCAAGACCATACGAGAGTTTGATGAGCGCTTTACCTCCATAATGTTTGGCTACCCAACCAATGATGACTATTACAGAGATGCCAGTCCCATCCATAGGCTCAAGTCAGTGCAGGTGCCAATGTTGTGTCTGAATGCAGCTGATGATGTCTTCTCCCCAAACCATGGTGAGGCACTACATTCCTACATGAATCTTCGACTTTTTCAGCCTTTCCGAAATTTTAGATTTGAATGACTGACAGTTGCATGGTGTATAAGAGTATTGTTTCGTATAAACTAGCAAACTTTTCTCAGTGATGATGGTGGTTACAATATTAGTCCGACTCTGTTCATGTATAGGATACTTTTTGTCCCTTCTTTTCAACTAAATTATCCTCAGCCCTCAGAAATTACTGTAAATGTGATCTTAAACGCCTTGTGATTCCTCCAGTTTGCTTGCAACCCCTGTCTTATACAGTTCAATTGACTTAAGCTGATTTTCTACCTTCTCGTCTCCAGCCATTCCAGTGGAGGCAGTGAAGCAGAACCCTAACCTGGCCCTGCTGATCACCTGTCATGGAGGCCATATTGGCTTCCTTGAGGGCCTGTGGCCACGTCAGAGCACGTACATGGATCGTGTGTTTAGGCAGTTCGCCAAGGCCGTCATTGAGGACGATGGCAACCTGAGTGACCTCTAACATTTACCCGGGAACAGACAACAGTCCCCATCACCCCTTTCATTCCCCTCTGCCATGAGCAAAAAAACGTACATTTCCAAAACATTTCTAAGGGCACATTCTTTTTCAAAAGAGTTCATGCTTTTTGGTCTTTGTTGTTGTTTTTTCTTCTTTATGTTAAAGGACAAGTTTGGGGTGGGGGGGGGGTTTACACATAAAGTCCTGTGTTTCTGAAAATGTATGATGAAATTTAAACGTTTATGATGAAATCGAAATGAAATTTTGGTGAATGCCTCTGTTCTGAGAAATTTCATTACGGTAGCACACACACACACACCTACACAATGGCTGCATAGGTGCAGTTGTGCAGCATATCCTACACACAAATTTCCTTTGCAGACCAGAGTTTCCCAGAAAAGAGCCATCAGTCAAAATGTCAATGTCTTAACCTTTGTATTTCATCATAAATGTTTAGAAAACAGGGCTTTAAATCTAAGAAAACAAACTTGTCCTTTAAGTGTTTTTCAATGTGTTCACCTGTGCACTTCAACTCTGATTTATGTGTTTGTTTATTTATGTGTGGAATATGATTTTAGATTTATGTCTCTCTTTTCTTTCTCATTCTGACTTCAGTTCTGGCACCTTTTTTGGTGTTCTCATTTTTGCCTTTAATAGCTATGGAGGAGATACAGTACATTATGAGATCTCTAAAGAGATATGAACCAACAGTTTGATGATATCAGAACCAGCTGAAATTGCAGTTACATCAGACTGATCTTAATTGGACAGGAACCTTTAGACACTAGGGAAAGGACCAGGACCTAGATAGAGAAATCCAGAGACAACCAGAGAGTGAATCGTCCAGTGGATTGACTATTTTAGAAGTGCACACGCAGCTGCCCTTGGCCTTCTGTGTTTCAAACTCTGTCATGTTATGTTTATACTGTAGCTTTTGTAGCCCTCAGGGAGTTGATTTGAAAAAAAAACAAAAACACTTAGGTCCATGCTTTGTTTTGTTTTGTTTTTTTCCTAAGAAAAAGTTCTATCTAATAGACCACTATTTATATTTTCTGCATGCACTTTCCCCCACTCACTTATGCAGTGTGTGCATTGCGTAGCTTTTGAGTGACCACTACGTCTTGAAAATAATGACAAGGAATGTGAAATTGCACTATATTTAGTGTTGCCCCCCCTCCCCTCCCCAATACCTCAGACTTTCCGAATAGACATTGACCTTGCACCTGTAAAGTCCCTATAAATTAACAGATAGATATGACAGAGGGTAAATACTTACCTTCAAGCTGACAAGCCTTAGAGTGTATGCCAGCTTGGCGTTTGCTGTACTATTGTTGGGGTACACGGCTGGATTTGGTTGAAGTCACAGTTACAGAATCTTTTCCAAGCAAAACTGATCTCAATTGTGACAGTATATGTGTTGTTATAAAGCCATTTTGGGGAACAATTGCATTCTCTCATCTTGCTTCTTAGAGATTGGATTATTGAGTAGCATGAGCCATCACCACCCAAATTGTCTTGAGTCGCATTAGTAATGTTACATATCTAAGAACCTGTAGCTTTAACTTTTCATCAAAAGTTATCAGTTCTCATGTCCTTTTATTGATCTATAAAAGGATATTCTGTTGGACGTGTGCAGCAATAAAATTTTAACATAAGATGTACTGTATGTAGCCTGGGTACGTGTACGTCCACATGTGCATACTATATATATACCCATGTCTTAAATAAATGAAGAAGTCTTTGAGGCATTCGGTGTTTAAGTCCATTTTATTACTGGAAGGTAGATAAATAAATACACACTAACACTATAGCCTACAAATTTCTATAGCAACATATGTTTGTATGAATAGCATGGATAGGATTACCCCTTGTCATTAATATCTGTCAGGGTTGGTTTATCCTGTAGACCTGTGGTTCATTTTGGTGGTATTTTTTTTACCAGGTTGCAATTTTACATTCTGACATTTTGGTGTTGGCCTAAGTAAGTATTGGTTTTATGATTCATTTCTCTTTAGTAATGAAGCGTTTAACCCTAAAGTTTATTTTTACTTAGTCTACCTTTACTTTTAAGCTCTTTTCATTATAAGTGTCATTTACACATGCTATTATTATTTCGGGGCAGTCAAGGCTATTCAAACATGGCAGGGTTTGATGTGATACAATTTGCATATTCCTTACATGAACTGACTGAACACATTTTTTATTTTCATAGCACAGAAGAATGGGGTCGCAATAGACACAGGACTGCATCATAGTCCTTTCTATTGCTGGCCAAGGTCTTGAATCATATTTTCACATGTGCCAAGCCTACATTAACTCAAGAAAATCTGAGAACAACTTTTACTGCAATAGGGAAAGGAAATTAAATATTTTCATGTGATTTCCAAAACGGATTAGGCTACTCAAAGCATTGAAATCAGTTGGTTCTCCATATCGAGTCTATGTGGTATGCCTTGAGTGATGAGATCATTCATATTTTACCCAGATGGTAATAGATGTAGGCCTTCAGAGCTGTATTAAAGGAATAGTTCACCTCTTTATGAAAATTGGTTATTCACCCCCTTACCTGGAGTTACATATGTGGGTAAAAGCATTTTGGTCTCAGTGCTTGCGCTTTCCTAGTATGGCATCCCCAATTTTCCCCATTTTTTAGCTTTAGCTTAGCTTAGGCGCTGGAATGTAATGTTGCCAGATAGCAACACTTTGGCAACTTTACTTTCCAGCGCCTATGCTAAGCTAAAGGTAAAATTGGGGTTGCCAGACTAGGACAACACATGCACTGAGACCAAAACGCTCTTACCCACATATGTAATTCCAGGTAAGGGGATGAATAACCAATTTTCATAAAGAAGTGAATTATTCCTTTAAATTGCTCAAAGCTAATTGTCTCGTGAGGCGTTCATCAGAGAAACTGTCCATGATATGTAAGCATGGTATCTGTGTGTTGAAAACTCCATAGTTATCTGATAAGCTTGGTGAGGCTGTGGTTTAGTAATGTCTTGCGTGACGTCCCACCTGTCATGTGACAGACCACATTGTGAGAAACACTATTGTGGGCCAACTGTTTTTCTACAGTAGAAAATGACAATGACATCAGAAAAACACACATAGTTGCTTTAGATAGATACATACTTTATTCTTTGCAGGAAATTACCATTACATCAGCCGTCAACTTGCATGCAGACACACACAGTACACTACATTTCACATATCAACTACAAAATAACCATACAAGATGCAAGTTTGGCTCTTAAATTGGGATTTAGAGAATTGCATTACAAATCAAAACGAACATGAGCAGTAAATAGAAGTTTGGTTGAAAAGTGCTCATAAAGGCTGCTGTGAGGTCTAATAAAGGTAATAAATGCACGGTAGGTACTGAACACTAGGCTGGTATTCTCCCTGGTCCAAAAAAATGCTCAGCTCCATGCGTTTCAACTTGCCTTAACAGCTGCGCTTTTTTGGACTTGAACACCAAGGAGAATAGTACATTAAATGTGTGCATGGTTGCTGGGTGTAAAGACTTTCTGATCAGTCTTACAACTAGCCTGTGGCTGTAGGTGCTTGCTTGAAGAATGTGCAGCAATTGTTTTGTAGGGATTTTGCACCTGTTAAAGCATGAGCGGTTTTAATGAAGTGCTCAGCTCACCCCATCATGGGGTTTATATATCAAGACAAGTTCCAAAAGCATGGCCACCTCAGCAGGGAGGAAAATGAGAGAAAAAGGGTCCAGCCTCGGGCCAGCTGTGAGCGGCAGAGATGTCCACTGAGCTAAGCGAGCCACCCAGGGTTTTATACGTGGACCTCCGGCACCTCACCCCCGATGGCCTCAGGAATTAGAGCCGCCAGGGTGGGGGGGAGTTGATCCCGCAGAAGTGCAGAGAGGACAGCTGATATTAATGGCCTCCGGTCCATGTGCAGCACTTTGCCCCACATCTGCCCCATCAACAACACACGTGTGTGTGTGTGTGTGTGTGTGTGTGTGTGTGTGTGTGTGTGTGTGTGTGTGTGTGTATGTGTATGTGTGTTTTTCCTTTTCAATCTCATCTGTACTACATGCCCGGGGACCAGATTGGCCACGTTCCCTTGTCCTAGTGTCCCAGTGCACTCCTCTTAAATATAATCTTATCAGAGGGTTCTCTGACAGATGGTTGCGTGCACCCAGTATGATGTTTGTGGCGGGGGAAAGGGAGAGGAGAACAAACTGATTTTAGTAAGTGGCGATTGGAGTGCTTGTGGGCAAGGTACTGTAACTAGGGGAAAGGTCAGACTGCTCTCACACATTCTCATTGGCTCTTCTTTTGCACATGCAAATATGGCGCATGGCCTGATCCAGTCACCATATTAAATCAGGAAATGACTAGGTCGCTGTCACACCAGTTGGATGTTAGTAAATACTCAAGTTATGACTCAGAGGTCACAGGTTACAAAGTACAAAGTACAGTTAAAACAAATTTGACATGACCTGAACTTTGCTTACAGTAGTATTTACAATAGGCTATTCTATTTTTAACTGAAAACATAAAACTGGTATAGCCTGTCTTGCAGTGTGATTTTAAAGTTGGATTATGAGTAAATTACTGTATATTACTGTAAGACAATTCCCAAACAGTGTTTGAAAAGCAAGGATAAAATCATAATTGCAATTTATCTCATGTATAGAAACATAGAGATATTTTATTTTATCCTGACGGAAATGCAGGTGCCCAGTAGCTTTACGATATCAAACACGCACCTTGACATACAGCTTTCAGAAAAATTACACATGCATACATACATCACCACAAGAAATAAAGGAAGATATCACTGATGTTGTTCCATTACAGTAACATTAGAACTTGTTACAAGGGTAGTGTGAAAAAAAAATGCTGATGGGAGTGGTGATATCCATGCAAGAGATTATCAGTGCAGTGCAGTGTGGATATAATCTAATTCATTTTACACTACCAACACTGAAACTTAGCTAGCCTGGGAGTTCCCATGCTCCTTTGTGCGCTCAATTTCTTTTCACTCTGCAAAGCAGCATGGTGACCCTGGCCAATTTTCTCGCCTGCTTTCGGTATCCAATCACAGGGACTAGCGCAACCCTCGATTACATTTTACATCACATGGTGGCTCTGGTATTGGCTCTGAGCTATGTACAGACACTATGATAGACATTCGTAGCGCCCAATAATTGGCTCTGGACAATCGTAAATGATGCTTCCTAGCTAGAGAAAGGGAATAGGTGGGTCTCCAGACTAAATATCACTTGTGATTTTTAGTTTGGCAATCGCCAGGCTAAAACTAAGCTGGAGTGTCATACAAAAAAAAAAACCCATTCAGGTATCTGGCTACTGAGCATGGAATTAATAGAACAAAAAAATAATACATGGCTTAGTTACCATCTGCCAGATAATAATTCCTAAATTAAAGTGTTAAAAAAGATGGTCCTTTCTCTCATGGGTCTGCCAGGGCATTGGTAACAGACATCAATCAGGTTGCAATTAAAATAACTCACTGCACCTGAGCGAGAGAGAGAGAGAGAGAGAGAGAGAGAGAGAGAGAGAGAGAGAGAGAGAGAGAGAGAGAGAGAGAGAGAGAGCCCACACGTCTTCAACACTTCTACATCCATCTCTTCCATTCCCCCCGTGACTGGTGGGAAAAGCGCTGCGGCACTGACTCCAGTTCATCTTATCCAGCTCCTCAGCTGCACGCCTTAAAATAGACTTGATGAGGCTTCACTAGGGGCTCCTGAGGTCAATGCCAACCTGTCCTAAAAATCCCCTCCTCAGGCACAGCCCACTGCAGCTCCAGAGCTACCGTACATGCAGTGCCTGCCTGCAAGACTGCAGTTTCAGGCAGCTCTTGTTTCAACAGACCGTTCCAAATGACCTGATAAATAAAATTACTTGGTTTCTCGCTGATGCATTGTGTTGCCATGACAACCAACTGGCAGAACATGTCCCCAAGGAGACTTAGAGGTTAGGTGAATGCAGCCTCAGATGGGCAGCATAGTGAAAGACATGTCGTATTTGTCATTTCATGCACAGTGTGTGTCCACACAACCCCGTAAATCCACTGAAATAATGCTGGAGGTTTAAAAAAAGAAAAAAAGATAAAGAAAAGGAAAAAAAACTCGGGAGAACTGAGAAAAGAAATGATAGCAAAGGCAGCTTGTCCGTATTTATATTAGCCTAACATAGATTAAAGAGAAGTCTCCAAATAATTGTATTGGAATGAGTTACAAAAAAATGTGGCTTCAGAGCAGTAGACGACTGCTAATTTGACCCTTTCTACAACCAAAGATCATGGAATACTGAGCTCCGCTTCAACCCTCTCTGCTACAACTCCAGCCGATCTGAAGGAAGGTTCTAGAATGTAGGGTATGAAATAATGCACAGCCTTCCTCCCACCTCGAGAATCCCCAGTGCCTTACCACTCACCCTGACTGAGTGCACTGCCACTGGACAGTTTGCCACTGCACAGTTTGCTTAGTGGTAAAAAGTTTTCCACTTAAAGGTGGAAAAGTAGGCTATCTACAGACATCCATCATCATGTTATCATATGGCCTGCTGTTTTTTTTTATTATTTATTTATTTATTCATCAATTTTTATATATTTTTTAAAGTCTTCTAAAAAGAAAAGTTGCCTGCTTTAATTTTTTTCAAAAGATATTCTGGGGATCATGTGAAGGAAAATCTAATCCTCTCTCTGTAGTATCGCTTACAGAGCAAAGCAGTCATCATCTCAGCCGCAGCCCTCGCCTCACCTGAGACTGGAAAAGTAGTCTGTCTCACCGCCCCAGCACTTTTTAAACAATCATCAGCTGAACATACAGTATTTCAGGCGTGACGAGGCTTAACAATGGGAGGATACATTTTCCAAGCCACCTTGCAGTCACACCCAGACAGAAATGCACAGTCAGAGCACAGTATTTTTAAACAGGCAAGCAAGCAGACACCTTGAAATTTGTGCCCATGGACTTCAGAGAGAGAGATGGGGGGTGGGGTAGACTATTGTGGAGCATGCGATGCATATAATACAATATCATGACATAGAATCATCTCAGTTGAAACGTATCAAAATGAGAGATAACATCATGAGAAACAATGCTACAAAGGAACATGAGACATGATGTAAATCAACAGCAACAAACTACCAAACCCCCAATAAAACAAATGACACATTATCAAGGTACAATTCAATGTCACTTTAATACATTCATACATTTAAACCAAAAATGCATAATTTCTATAGTCAATTGTTGATTAATTCACAACCATAATGGAAGTTCATGAGGTAGACAGTTCTAACAACAACAAGGCCTGCAGTCAGTGAGCATTGTGTGCAGCAGGGCAGATAAATACATCTGAGAAGATTGTGAAAAGCAAATTGCATAAGTTATGTGTGCATGACACTATCTACATACAAAACACATTCTAGGGGTCACAATTGTATTCAGTCGGACTCATATCTTCTCAACCGCTCCCAGATGTTCTCTAGCTTTGTTAGGCAAGCACGAGGCTTGAATGCTACAAACCATTTGGCCTCTTGTCTGTGTAGTGCAAGTTCACAATTTTCATTTCAGAGTCTTTGGTAAATCTCGTTTCTACATGCCCTGTTGACCCTCTGATTATAGCTTAGCGCACAGACAACACTAAACATTCACATCTTGATTATCAGTCCAAACAGGCCGAAACAATAAATAAGAATCCCTCAAAAAAGGACTGCTCTTCATTTCTCTCTTCACTTCATAAATAAAAGCCAAAAAGGGAAAGACAGGCAATGAAAAGAATGGTAAAAAGAAATCTTAGGTAGATTCTTTGTGCCTTGGTAAAATACAGAATACTGAAACATCTAAGCATCAAGATTTATGGTTAAACTAACTATCCACGTGAAAAAAGCTCAGATTATTTTAATCTGATGGTTTTCACAAGAGAAAAAGACATTCTGTGCATTGCAAAATAGAAACATTGCTCTTCTCTCACCTGGCCATGTTCTTTCTACATTAAGCTGATTAAGCCTTCCCGAAAAAGCCAACCTCCTCTTTTTTTTGTTAAGACTTTTGTATACTCACTAGTACCAGGTTAATTCAAATCAAATTACACAGGTTGATTGGATAACCCTGTGTTATTCAACCCAATAAACCTTCTTTCCTTTTTCAAGTGGGTAAATGACTCATTTGGTGAAAATACGGAGAATTGAAAAGATGAGGACATTTCTTCTGAGCAAACTGTAGGGAACAAGGCCATCAGTGAAACTGCATGGCAAGACTTCCAGGCACAAGCTGTGATAGCTGTGGCCAAGACAAGAAGACATACTGTAGGCACAAAACATCATGGCTGGCTTGGCACTCACAAAATGGTGGCCACTAGACATCAGATACAAAGGACAAATATGATGCTAGGATGCCCTTTCAATGTACAGTACAACAGAATGTTTATCTGTTTTAGAATTCTTAGACATTAGTTATTTTTTTGGTGATATAAATTGCAGGTAGTGAGAGTTTTCTATAACACAGTGAAAGTCAGAATGAAGTTGTATTAGATGAAGACTCTGGTAGATGCCACATTATGAAGGCACATGGTATGTGAGGTCTGCAATGGTGACCTGATTCACAGACAATAGGAGCCACTGTGTCACTGTATTCTATAAGAGTCTTTGTGGGAAACACTGGTCGTTCCCCCTAACTGTAGTGTTCCAACACAAACAAGTTTGTGTGCATCTGGAGAAAAGAAAACCAATGATGCAGTGTTTCTTCACAATGCCATTGACCTGGTCTTCAAAAGCAGGGGAGATCTCCATATAGATCCTCTGCAAGCAACAGCATATCCACTGTGAGTTTACTGTGAGCGACACATTCATTGTCGTTTCTGACGGCTTGTACTCCATGACATTTACTATGATTAAATTACTGATAGATTACAAGCTCAGAGGCAGAATAAGAATCCTGGAGAATAATCTTTGAGTCAGAACAGAACAGGAGACAAAGGAGAGTAGATATTGACCAATCTGCTTGAAAAAGGCAAGTCGTGACCGCTAGTGAGCAAAGCAAAGCAGCAAAAACAACCTTTTAGGAAAAAACCCTGAGATCAAACGTATATCTCATCAGAGATATAGCAGAACCTGGGAATAATACCAGGTTTACAATCTTTCAAGTCAGCTCACAAAGTCTTTGTGAGTCCTTTGGGAGTTCATAGCAAAAAAAAATAAAAAATATCATTGCAGATCCGTGAGTTTACTGAACCGTGAGCCTGTGAGCAAGGTTTTGGAAGTCCAAGGTTATGCTCAAGGTCAAAAACACACCTCACACAACAAGTCTGTTTAGGAGGTCTGGTCTTCTCTATGTGAGAAGTAGTGTAGTGCAGAGCAAGGCAGGCCAGGCCAGGCCAGGGCAGGGCAATAAGGCATGATAGCTACATTCACTGCCCAAATGTCTGCGTGTCCACTTGTTGACCGGCTGGCTGGCCTGTGGTCCACTGTCACAATCTCTGGCCTGGTGAGTTTCCCCTCTCGCTGCCTCTCCTGTGAGGGGTCAGATGTGGCGACCGGTCAGGAAGTAGAGGGGTCGGTCCTCACTGCAGTTGGCCGTCTGGAACTCGTCACGCAGGCGGAACTGCCACTGGTCCTCCAGCTCCAGACGGACAATGGTCTGCCTCAGTGAGCTGCGGTCCTGGCAGATCACACAAAGCGTGGCCCCTACACAAACACACACCAAAACACACACACTTAGCATGCTGGTCGAGGAGACTTTTTATAAGATGTCTTTTTTTCGTTTCATAACCAAGCTCAGTGCACAAGGGGCTATAGTATTACACTCACACACACACACACACACACACACACACACACACACACACACACACACACACACACACACACACACACACACACACACACACACACACACACACACACACACACACACACACACACACACACACACACACACACACACTCATATATATTTATGCTGTTCATTCAAGGCATTCAAGGCCCCAATTTCCATACAGTAAGACATGACATTTCTCCACAGCACATAGGTGCGGTCCTCACCTTTCAGGAAGCGGAATTTCTTGAGTAGCCCGGACACCACAAAAGAGTCACACAGATAGAGCAGCAGCCCACTGAAGACCAGGCCCTGGTGGTCCAGGTTCACGGAGTGAGGCCGTGAGCTCACATAGCACACAGACACCTGAACCAAATCATAAATTAGACTCAGACTGAGCTATCACAACAACATCAACAACAACAGCAATCTGTGTATTGCAAATGGCCTTAGCAACTCTACTTAAAGTCGTAACTGGGTATTGTTAATAATGTTAAAAGTGTTTGCTTACTTGCTAATAAACATGTCTGTAGTGTGTATTGTTCTCTAAAAATTCCCCTTGCTATGCTACAAAAAAAACTTGCACCAAGTCCCACACTACTACTATAATACTTCCCCCAAGCCATTGGGGCCTTAAATACATAATTTATTTATTTATTTATTTCTATCACTATTCTTATCCAGCACAGTGGGAGATGTAGTTGCAAAGACACATTTCACTGCTTTTTGTGTAGCTATACATTTACAGTAGGCATGTGACAAATAAAATTCTTGATTCTTGATTCTAATAAATGGCTGTCTCCAATGAGGTCATCTCTAATAGGTTGATGTTTGTCTCACCTCTGGGCCGAGGTTGAGGTAGCTGTCGATGGACAGCACGGGGTTGCTGGCGTTGTGCTGGGCCTTGGGGAAGAGGCGGTGACTACAGCTCTGCAGGAACTTCTCCAGCAGGAACTGGGCGGGAGCAGCCAACAGCGTGTGCTCACTGTCCGGGGCGCACACGTACTGGGAGGCACTGATGGGGGTCGAACTCTCCAGGCCCTGTGAATATAGGAATGGAGAAGTGAGTAAGTAAGTAAGTAAGTAAGTAAGTAAATTTTATTTGTATAGCGCATTTATCGACCGAAAGGCCACTCAAAGCGCTGATCAGAAGGGAGGGGGAGGAGTGCCATAATCTTAATTAAAATCTTAATCAAATGCAACATTTTTAAAAATCACCTTTTTGCTCAAATGCAAATGTTTACTATTGTTTACTGTAGAATCTCTTATACATTAGGTATGTGTGATATTCTATATTGTCAGGGGAGGGGGGTGTGTGTGTGTGTGTGTGTGTGTGTGTGTGTGTGTGTGTGTGTGTGTGTGTGTGTGTGTGTGTGTGTGTGTGCGTGTGAGCATATAGTGTGCATGTAAGAGAGCATGTGTTAGTGAGTGCAAAGAGTGCTCACCATCAGTTTGGGTTTGATGAGCAAATCTTTATGGCCCCCAATGGGGATGTGCTTCTTCATAAGGCTGAAGTGGTTGAAGCGACAGACAAGGAGCCCACTGCTGTTGGCCCTCAGGTTAAAGTCCACCTCCTCACACGTGTACCTGAGGCAGAGCAGAGTTCAGCCGGGTGTCATGAGGTTAGGTGTGTGGGGGGTTAAGGCAAAACTGTTCATCTGTTACATACTGGATCCACACACGTGTGCGTATACACACATACAGTACAATGTATCATACATGTACTCTCTCTCTCTAACACACATACAGTACAAACATAAAAACACTATCACTGTCTCTCTCTATCTCTCTCTCTCTCTCTCTCTCTCTCATACATACACACAAACATACTCTCAATCACACACACACATATTCTCTCACACATACTGTATGTACACATGAGATCTGTTATACCACTACACACTCAAACAAACAACAAACAAACATAGACAAATGGCTTTGCAAACACACACTCATACTCTCACACCTGCACAGCACACATGCATCAGAATGACTATTCACACCTATGCTATCAGACCATTCTGCATGCAATCATTCAATGTTTATTTATTTCACCGATGACAATGTATCTTATGCAAATGAAGGCTTGGCACCACATGAAACAAAGCAGACAAGCATGCTGCATACTGAATCATCAGCTACTAGTACAGTGAGTATGCAAATAAACACATAAAGATAAGCAAATATGGCCCTATTGCTGTGCTTATCAGCCATGCTCACCGGTTAAGGTCATACTGGACGTTCTGGGTCAGGTCAACATTGAGCATGGCCAAGTCGTGCAGGTGACAGCGGGAGAAGGGTGTGGTGGTGGGCCGCGAGGCCAGGCCACTGCTCCACTTGCGGATGCCGCACATGGCGTACGAGGCGATCTTAGGCGTGGACTCCATGTGCCTCAGCACGGTTTGTAGTGAGACGTTGGTCACCTCGGGAACACTGTGAAGGAGAATGAATGAGAAGGCAGTGAGTGCGTGCACACACACACATACACACACACACACACACACACACACACACACACACACACTACATGGGTGCAGGTCAGTCTCACTGACTGACAATGACCACAGCTCACTACCTGGTAAGATGCCTCTCCCTTTTTTCATCAGATTCAATTACAGTAGCTAACTGGTTTACAGGACACTGCAGGACACTGCACATAAAGTGCATTTGCAATACACAGTGTGTCAGCTGAATGTATGTGTATGTGAATGTGAATGTGTGCATGTGTGTATCTGTATGAATGTGTGGGTAGCATATCATTATATTAGGTAGATGTGTGTGTGTGTGTGTGTGTGTGTGTGTGTGTGTGTTTCTAAATGAACGGATGCCAGAACGGAGTGTGTATTGGGGCATGTGCTGTATGCACTCAGTCTGTTCCTACCCGCTGCTGTCCTGCGCGTAGTGATGGGCGTTCCACAGCACACACGAGTCATCCATCATGACGATGAAGGGCCAGACGTCCTGCCGCCGCACTCCCTGCTCCTCCCAGCGGTTGCGCTCCAGCTCCAGGTTGTGGTAGGAGAGCTCCTTGATCATGAAGCGTGCAGCACCTAGGAGAACAAGGCACGGTACAGCACCACACAGCACACATGGTCAGACTCTATTGCCCTTATGAACACATAATGTTGCATGATGCTTAAGATGCGTCAAGGAGATGATGACCCGCAGCTGATCTCAGTCCAGTACAGCCCACAAGTTTAGACACAAGTTTAATATGAATTATATTCCACGTTAAAATTAACATGGCAGCAATGACAATTTGACAGCCTTACCAAACCTGAACAAGCCTACTATGTGATAGACAACCACAGTCATATGGTCCAATGAATTATGCTGCATCTACTGTAGGCCAAGGACAGTCACAAGGGTATGTTCAACCTGCCTCTGTGCACCATACAGTATGCACACGCTGACAGACAGACAGCTGGTTAGAACTCTTACCCTACAGCTACACTGGATGTGTTACGGATGTGTTACGTCAAATTTCATCAAAAATACATTGAAATGAATGGACTTTTTTTTTTTAGAATGTTCACTGAGTTGCTGTATCTGGTGTAGTCAGTTCCTATGATTATAGTAGAAGGTAGCTGTTATAGCAGGTACGCCTTTGACTTAATGCATCCAGTGTAGCCTCCCTGTTAAGACATAGGGTGCACTCACCAACTCCGGAGCTGTTGAACATGGGAGGCAGCACCAGTAGAATGTGGTTGGGCCAGTACTTCCTGTAGAGGGGCATCTCGTACTGTTTGACCACCAGGATGTGCAGGTGCTCTGCCCCCTCCATGGCGTGGTAGATGTTCAGCAGACCGTGCTCTTGCCGGCCCGTGGTGGGCGTGAAGATGGGACTCTTCAAGCCATGGTCCTAGCAGACGAAAACATACAATAAACAGAGAGGCAAAAGTTGAGAAAACAGAATATAGAAAATACACTCTAAAAACAAAATAGTGGAAAAAACAAAACAGAACTCTGTACGTGGTGGGAAAAAAAAATGAAATCGACTTGGCAAACAAAATAAAATTGGCAGCAAGACAAATGTTTAAATTTATGACTGAAAAAAAAAAAAAAAAAAAAAAAAATCTTAACTATGACTCCTATTTGCTATGGGCACCTAAGACAGTGATGCCTGGGGTCAGTGGAGACACACAAACACACCACACACAAACAAACCTACACCCACACACACCCACACACACGTGCACAGAGCTGAGCTTACCTTATCTGAGAGGAGGGGGAGGCGCATGCTCTCCAGGTGGCTGCCCTCCTGGCTGAAGATGAAGTGGCCCTCCTTGGCCTTGGGGATGATGAAGTGCAGCTGCACCTCCTCACCCAGCATGGAGGAGCAAAAGGTGAAGGCATGGAAGGTGCACTCTGAGAGCTGAGGGGCCACACACACACACACACACACACACACACACACACACACACACACACACACACACACACACACACACACACAAACAGAAACACGTCAGTAACAGTAGAATATGACTCAGACTTGGTCTTGGGTAATAGAGGCTCTAACTTCCCTGAGTAAGTGGGTGGTTCTCAATACTACTGTACTGGCAGTAATGCAGTGGTGACTAAGGCACTCACCTGGGTGGCAGGACTGGCTTCACAGTAATGGTGACAGTGCTCACAGTGGTGAAAGGCATTGTGAGCCGCGTATGTGCTTAGTCGGATGGACACGGTGTTCCTTTTGGCAGGAGTTTCATTCACAGCTTCAGTTTTCAACCCTGCACACACATACGCACACACACACACACACACACACACACACACACACACACACACACACACACACACACACACACACACACACACACAGACAGCACACATGTCATTACATGGGACAAGCCTTTGTGTAGTGGATTAGGGAACAATGTAAAACATTAGTCATATTTGTCAAATTAGGTGTTGTTTTGTTTGTTTTGTGGCAAAGCAAGCAGACAGCTAATAGAGTAATTAAATAACTATTTTTATATTACTATTATATAGCTATTTTTATTACCTGTTGGCATTTTCTTGGAATATAAGAGACTGGAGTGCCTGAACTTGGGGTCACGGGGGCAAGAGTCAAAGGGCATTTTCCTGATTTCCTCCACATCGGGCCATCTGGTGATGGTGGTGGGTGTTTCATCCGAGGGCTCGGCCAGGTCCTCTCCTAGGTCCTCCTCGTCATACACGTCCACCTCCAGCAGGCGGATCAACATGCGGAACAGGATTCTCAGAAATTGCAGGTAAGCTCCTGTCTTCCCCACCTGTAGGTAAAAAAAAATTAAAAAATTAGAACAATTACAAGCAAAAAAGCAACCAGCAAACAGCAAACAGTACTAAAACATTCAAGAGAAAACAAAAAGACACTTTTGAAATATTTCCAGCAAATATTTCAGTCTTTCATCCTAGTGGCTGAAAGGGAAAGAGGAGCCAGTATCCCAGTAAAGATAGTATAAATCTAACAGTGGAGGCCTGACCCAGTACTAAGGCAGCGGTTTGGGTCTAACCTGTGGAGGGCCACTCAGGAGCAGTCGTCTTGGGTGAGGGGCAGCGGGGCCTTCAGAATCTGCATGGTGCTTCCGGGCTCCTGTCCACTGTCGGTAGTAGAGCGACTGCTCTGCGTCACTCAGGTTCCGGGGCAGGGGCGGGCGTAGGGGGCTACTCCAGGCCACGTCAGCGTGGGGCAGCAGCGCTGCAGAGCTGGGCTGGTCCTGAGCGCCCGGCGCTAACAGCGAGTACGCCGCCCGTGAGAGGACGGCCGTGCGAGGGTACATGTGACCACTGTTCCCAGCGCTGCGCCACTGCATCTGCGTGGACTGGCTAGGCCGCTGTGCCGTGGAGGAGGACGACGGGGAGAAGGAGGAGGATGAGGAGGAGAAGGAGGAGGTGGAGGAAGAGGAGCAGAGGGAGCGAGCGCCCGAGGAAGAGGGGCCCTGATGCGAGTCGCACTCCTGCTTGACCCTCTGCGGGGAGAGGCTGACTTCCTCCGTGCCACTGCTGCCCGTCTCAGTCTGGGAGGACGAGTGGGAGGAGAGAGAGGCCTTCTGGGAAAGGTCAGGCATTCCAGAGGAGCTCACACCATTCTCAGTCAGAGAACCTACAATAGACACACACACACAGAAAGACAAAGTGAGAGGTGAGCGACCACAAAAAAATAAACAAATAAAGTTTTTTTTTATTTCTTCTCAGATCTGTTTATACAGTTTACTGTCAGTATCTTTTCTATATCACTAAATTTTTAAAGCCACATAAAAATTTCATCTTGTATTATACAACTGATATATGGAGATATATGGAGACTTATTAAATGGACTAATTATTTGAAGATAGATAAATACCATGTTTTCACTATTAATTAATGGTGAGGGGGGTATCCATACGGCCGGTTAAACTGATGGTTGAGGAAACTCACCTGAAGCCCTTGTGACAGCACTGCCGTTGCTATGCGGTCTCTCCAGGTCCATGGTTCCGTCGTCCGTGTGGCTGGAGCTCTTCTCCTCATCCTGCTCCTCAGGTAGTCTCATCCTAGGTTCCGGAACCACGCCTTTGGTCACGTAGGTGCAGGCCAAGCCCACCTCCTGCTCCAGGGCAGTGCGGGTCAAGTAGCTGGAGTCGATCAGGCGAAGATCGCAGTACTTGAGGGATCTGCAGAGAAAACATGTTGAGTTTAACATTATGTTGCAAAATAACAGTCTTCATTCAACAAAAACAATCTAAAAGTCCTACAAGTACATAAGTGTATTGTACACAGAATAACATGTTTCTTTGGTGTGTTTCGCAGATATTAGAGTGTGGTGTAAAAGCAGAGAGTAGGCGTAGGCGTTCTTGCTACAGTGTAGAAAACAGTGATGGTCACCTGGGGAATGTCTCTCCTAACGGGTCTTTTCCTGTAAGGATAACAATGCAGGGCAGGCCCTCTAAGTCTTCATACGTCTGCGGCACCCAGTCTTCATTCCTGCAACCCCGCCAGGCCTGCAAACACACAGTACATCAAGTCACTTCGAGGTAACTTCCATTTCTTCCAAAGAAGTCTAAACTAGTTGCTTATGGCTCTTAACTTAAATATTATAAGTAACAGACAATTCTGTCTTCAAATTAGCATTTCACTTAAGACACAGATGAAGACAGTAGTAACTTGTGTCCTCTAGTGTCTCGGTCCTCCTCATTGCATGTTGTGTAAACCACCCCCTTGCCCTTCCTCCATCACCCCAACTCGTCCTTCCCACATCCTCTCTTACCCTAAGGCGGTTGCAGAAGTGGCGGGGCAGACTGAGCTCTGCAGCGGGGCTGCCCAGGAGCACGGCGAAGCGGTACTGTAGGCCGAGGCGGTCGCGGGTTTCCTCGAGACGCTCGCGCGCCAGCATGGCCAGCTGCAGCGAGGGCACGCGCACCAACAGCATGTGGCCGCGTCCGGAGGCGCTGCGCCCGGGCCCACTGATCAGCTCCTCCACCATGGTTAGCGTCTCAGGGGTGACGTGGTCTCGCAGCGGTGGTGCCACCGTCAGCGCCATCATGGCCTCTGTGTACTGCTGGATCAGTAGGTAGCTGCGGATCACCATGCTGTGCAGGTGGGGGTGCCTGTGAAGACCAAATGAAGAAGAAAAGTCAGACAACTGTTTACCAATAAATCAATTAATGCCTTTTACTCTTTTTAATTGCATTATTGTTCATGTACTATGAAACGTACTGTATTATACCTCCCTATGATTGAAACCGAAATGGCAAAGCTTTCCTCAACAACTTGTGACTGTTTTAATCATTTTACTGTTTTATTTTCCCTGTGTTATATGTATGCATCTACTTATAATGTCCTTTTTTACAGCATATCACCTGACAACTTCTACAGTATGCCGATAATATAACTCAACTTCAGGAGGAACTTTGTAGTTTTGATAACTAAGGTTATCAATCAATCAACTTCATGACCTCACGCTTCAAACACTCAATGTCATAACAGACCATAGATAACAGATAACGGTTAGTTACCGTAAGTTTACAAATGTTGTCACGTGAGGCGGAATAAGCCTGTGACCAAAGACCTTTTACACCTGTGGTACCTCACCTGTCCAGTAAGGTGTTCACCATCCTCTCAAAGGCGTCGTCACAGCGGAGAATAGGGCTGGCCACACCCCACTGCAGGGAGCTGCTGTAGTCGCTCAGACCAAAGTACATCAGGTCTTTGGGAGACAGATCACCCTGAAACACAAAAGAATGGATTGACTTTCAATACACAATTTATTCCTTTACATCTACTGATCAAATTTGTGCCCTTGTAGAATCATCCAGCACCTACCATAGTTCAACCAATTTGATTATTGAAAGATTAGTGAAACCCTCAAGGAGTGCCATGAGGTATTTGAGGGACTGCTTATATGTCTAAATGTAGTAGTGATGATGTCTGTCTTGTTTTGTTTCTTTTTATCTAATTATTCTGTATTTACAATGTGTATGATGTGGACCCTGGTATGGCGTCTGGAATAAAGAATTGATTTTGATGATGATGGTTGGTTGGTTTGTCAACAAATTGGTCATTTGGTCATAATGATCAGACCTAACATGCAATATTAATTTACACCACTAGGGTGTGCTAAACATCCACACTAGCCACCCCAGCATCAGTAACAACAACTGACCAAAGGCTCCATTTTCACTCTCCCCTTCTCTTAAGCTACATCTTCACCATCCAAGGCAGACACCACTGCGCTGTTCCCAGGTCAGCAATGAGTGTGACTCACCAGGCTGTCTGGGCGGGGCCAGTGCACCTCGTTGGGGATGCTGATGCGAGATTGGCGAGTCTGCAGCGTGTAGGGGAAGCAGCTGACCTGCAGCACCAGCAGATTGACCGCTTCCAGCACCTCCTGGCAGTTGACCACACGGTCAGCCAGGCCCTGCAGTTCGCCGTGGCACACGGAACCAGAGAGGGCGCTAGAGAGGCACAGAACATCAGCAGTGTTACAAATGACATCACAACCAACGAATGTATAGAAACAAACACTGGTGTGTTATTGAATATACTAGAATGTTGGTGTTCCATAGATTTCAATGTTACATAAAGACATTGTCTAATGGCTGCATAACATGACTGGTCAATGACTCACCTTGTTAGGTCTACGTGTGAGTTGTCATGGATGAGGACAAAGAGGGTGTAAGGGTTCTGTTTGACTTTCTTCATGAAGGCCTCCATTTTAGTGTGGACGTCGGCGTCCAGTCGCACCACGTACTTGTCTGACCTCTGAAGGGCAGACGCAGCATCCTCCATGCCAAGGTCCACCAATACACCTGAAACACACACAGACTGACTCGTCAGCACAGAGGGTACAACTCACACAATCTTAGAATGACTCTCTATGTCAGTGTGTCAGTTCTGGTAGCTGATCTCAGAACAGATCAAGAGATGTGGAGTGTTTCTCAAAGTCGAGGAAGTATGCTTGGAAGGCTGCTTTTTCCAGCATTCCACGACATTATCTGTCGCCAAGTTCTGTTCTAAAGTCAAGCATCCTTCTCAATTCTAGCGAGGACAGAGGCCTTTGTTGATAAGTTTTTTGAAGGGTATGACTTCCAAGGCGAGTGTGCTACCTAGGAAGCATTCTCCACTTTGAGAAACACTAGTGGTGTGGTGGCCAGGTAGCCTGCAGTCTGACCTGATTGTCTGATGCGCTGGGCAGTCTGGTTCACGAGGACATGGGATGGAGGCACCAGCACGAGGAAGTCCACCTTGCAGAAGCGTCCGAGGTCAAGGCTCTGGCTGCCGGAGTCAGCGATGGAGCACACCTGGGACAGGAGGCTGCGGGCCACACTCAGCTGAGGAGGATGGATTTGGAACACCTCGCTCAGCAGGTCTGACAAAACAAGAAGGCCACGATAATGTTAACTTCTGCACATATGCATGCACACACATACACACTACATGGTACATACAAGGTCTATACATGGTAAGATGCCTCTCCTTTTTTCCATCAGATTCAATTAGCTAACTGGTCTCACTTATGTACAGTTATTATTATTACTATTATTTATATTATTATTATTTTCATTATTCAATAGCAAAATCTCACTACATGGCTTACAATAAACATCCTCAGGCTAGGAGGACGTCAGCTATTTCCATCCAAAGCTGACACAGATATAGAAATTACACACACATCAAAGTCAAAGAAAACCAACAAATCCTGTTCTGTGTCTGACCTGGTTTTGAGGCTGGGACCATGGCTGCTGCCTCCTGTGCGTGGACATAGTCTGTGACATCTCCCATGAAAGGCAGGATAACCTGATCCTTACGCCGCCGCTGGTACTTCAGCAGCTGCTTCTCCAGGTTGTTCCCTAAAGAGGAGAGATTTTATGTTCTAATTCAGCACAGAGACTACCATGACTGGGAAAGAATGCTGTCTGTCTGAATGCTGTGTGAGAGGTGAGACCTTTTTATTGTTTCAGTGTGTAGTACTGACCTAAAGAGGTGCTCTGGAAGTGGGCAGCCAGACCACTGACTTTGCCGGTGATGAGCTCATAGCTGATCTCCTTCAGGAACTCGTTGGTGGTGAGCATCCCCTCGGCCAGTGCTCTGGCTTGGTATTTGCCTGAGAAATGAAAAAAGACAGAAAAAAAAAGTTTTGTCTACATACTGTATGTAATGACAGGCAATCATACTCCTCTGTCTAAACTGAATCTCAGTTAAACTGTAACTCCAACTAATACCAAACCCAATATCAAACACTAAGTAAACTAAATACTATTTAGCATTGAGCTACACATTCATGATGCTCTATAGCTTAAGCCTGGTTCATGACAAACAGAGCATCAATGCAAATCTCCAATGGGGAAAAACAACATCAAGTGTGGATCTAGGCCTAACCACTGCACTGGGAAACAGCCCATAGTGACCATTTTCAAGGGAGAATCCTACTTACCCAGCACAAGGACACAGAACTCGTTCCCGGTCATCTTGGAGGCACAGATGATGACCACGTAGTTGGGCATGCACTGCTGGTGAGGCCCCTCGCTCAGTGAGCGCAGCGACTCGGAGATGCCCTCACCAAGAGAATTGTGGGTGACCAGGACCTTGACGGTGCCACCAGAGACACTGGCCTCCACACGTGCTAGCCAGGGCAGCTGGGCCGGAGACATGGGGGGCCCCAGGGGCCCACACAGCATGGCCTTCAGCACAATCTGCTCAAACTCCTCTCGGAGAGGGATCTGCTCTGGGCCTGGCACATGAAGAAATGGAGAGAGAGAGAGAGAGAGAGAGAGAGAGAGAGAGAGAGAGAGAGAGAGAGAGAGAGAGAGAGAGAGAGAGATGTTTTGTCTATGTCAGGATACTATAATAAACTTGTGGAAGGAAAACAAGCCCCGCTTTATCTTTTTTCTGGCCCTTTATAAAGTTTTTATGGCCTTGACCAGATTTGTTGACACAGAGAGCTGTGATGTCTACATGACCACAGAAAACAGAAAACCTCAGACACAACACTTGTCTTGGCTGCAGCCAAATCAGGACGGTTTTAAGGCACCCTTTTCACATTATCAATGTCTGATTACATGGACTTGCTGAAGAGATTTTTTTTTTGGACCTAAATATGAATGGCTATCTGGCTGAATTATACTATAGCAGACCATTTACTCATGCAAGTACTGTTATCTCAGTACAACAAAAGACAAAAGCATACTCGACTAACATCAACTCTGTAGTTATTTATTGAAAGCTTCAACATTATGCTCCTGATCTCCCCAACAAGGGTTATTTCTGCTCCTGTTTGTTGGACTTTAGACTTTTCTGGTGTATAGAGTGTCTATGAGTGAAGTGGGATAGAGGGGAATGGCCCTCTACCCTACTGTTACCAGCGGAAAGTCAGTGAGACTGGTGTTATTCACCTACGCAGGTAAATTAATAGCGGGAGGGACAGCAGAGACCCCTAGGAATACAGAGCTAGAGGACTGAGAGATATTTACTGATTGACAACAAAAAGATAATGTAAGTTGTTTAGGACAAAACATCTGCTCAGAAATATTTACGTGAACAAAAAAAAAAGCATAAATAAACAGGTCATCCAGAGTTGCTTGGAAAACCTTCAATGAGGACATAGGATTTGGCAGGTTGTGAGCGTGTGGTTGAGCGTGCAGGTTGTGTGCGGTTTGCTGTGGTTTGTTTACCTAGTCGGCCAAGGTACTGTAAGGTGAGCAGGGCCATGGTTTCCACGGTGAGGAGATGGCTGCTGGTCATGCCCATTTTTTCTAGAGTCTTCTCTGGCAGTTGGCTGCTCTTATAGCAGCTCACCAGCAGGGGGCTCACCACGATGTCTCCCACATTGCCATAGAAATAGGGTAAAGTGCCTTGGCCTGAGAGAGAACATGATCGTTCATCTAAGTATGTTCTGTTTCACTTCAGATCAAAGAGTGTTAACAACTTTTCATAAATCTTCAATGACATCGGTTATCAAAGAATGATCACAAAACAACAAAAAAAAAACACTTTTATCCAAATAACACTGTGATGTGTACAGTGATTTGTACGTGCTTGGTGCTTGGTGTTGGCAGCACCTTGAGCTGTGCTGTTTAATGTGAAGGGTGACAATTTAAGCTCCCTACCAATGAGGATGACAGGTCGTACTCCAGAGAGGCTGAGGAGGTTGTCAGGGACGATGACAGTCTCTCCTACAGTGACCGGCTGCGGCTGGATCACCCCAGATACAGATGGAGACTGGGGACTGGGCAGTGGCAACAGAGAGCCTGCACACAGATACAGAGAGAGAGAGAGAGAAAATTTAATTTCATTTCGTTTGACTTATTTCTTTCAATACCTATCCAGTACATTTCTTTCTTTGATATTTCTTGCCCTGTTGTGCGTGTCTGTGTGTGTGCGTGTGTGTGTGTGTGTGTGTGTGTGTGTGTCTGTGTGTGTGCGTGTGAGAGAGAGAGACAGAAAGAGAGAGTGAGAGAGAGAGAGAGAGACTGCCGACAGAGAGGTAGAAAAAAAGACTGTTTACACATTCTGCAGACTGTGAGCTGTGCTCCATAGGAGACTATTGTGCCACCTACAGTACTGCTGTCTTGCCCTCTGCTCCTTAATCCATCCACTCAGCTATTATGATCTCTAACCCATCAGGCTTTAGTAGCACCACCACCTCTGCCCGTGTCATCAACCAGAGACGCAAAATGTGTTCAGTCACAGTCAAGGCCAGGCTAGCAACACAGCCTGCATTTCCTCCAGTCGCTACATGTCATATCTTTAATGAAGCGCTCCACAAAAGCTCCAAGCCACTTGGCCTACACATCCATGACCTTCCATTCCTGTTTTCTTTGAAAATAAGCAGGGCACATCAACAAGTAAGCAGTGTGCAGCTGTTCACAGATAAAGAATCTTCTGTGTTGTAGCATCATATCTCAAACTCTGCAGCTTTGACCTTGACAGCTTACATGTGTCCAAATAAGTACAGTATAAGTTATAGACGAGAATTGAAGATGTACCCTAGCCGTTGCCAATAGTTTTGTAAGGCAGGAACATCTACAGACGAACAATAGGGCCAAGTTTGGTTGTACCAATCAGAACTCTCTATCCTTATTGAGACTTGCTAGTCTAGATGGGGCTAGCAGTAGCTTGAAAGACAACCGGTGATTCCAAACCCTGAATTGAGCCAAGTCGGTCATAGCTAGACAATACAGTTTACATTTTTGATGAATAATATAAAAAGTCTATAGTGATTTGAAATTACATTGACACCTCATCTCATCTCATCACCCATATTCTCCCACACACACATAATGCGCAGCAATGTTGCAGAGTAAACCTTTAATGTCATGCCTCGGAAATCATGCCAAAAAAAAGAAACATTCTGATTTGCCCTCTTTAGCCCATTTTGACTGGACAAAAACTCCTCCCTCTCTCTCTGTCTCACCTGGAGTGCACGCAATAGGCCGGATGGCGGGCACAGGCACTGCTGTGGAGGGGACGGGCACCACTGACGACGTAGGGTGCCAGCTACGGTGCCGCTTCTTCGGGGGTCCGGAAGACATGGCAGATGAGGCTACGGGGGGAAGCACAATCATATGAACCAGCAATCAATCAGTGCTGTCTTAGTGGCTCTGAGTTAAAGGAAAAATCCGGCGTGAATCAACACGTAGTCCTACTGTTTTATAGTGCCAAGCGCTATTGATAGCCACCTCAATCACTAGATTTCATGCAAGGCAGACTGAGATAGCGAAACGGCAGCTAACGTTAACAGAATGGGGCATTTCAAAACGAAAGCAAATCGATTAGGTTTCGTTTTTGACATGCCTCATTCAGTTAGTGTTAGCTGCTGTTTCGCAAACTCGGTCTACGATGCACAAAATTCGATCATTGAGGTGGCTTTCAGTAGCGCATAGCAGTATAAAACAGCAGGGCTACGTGTTGATTCACTCCGGATTATACCTTTTAAAGGAGCTGTGTGTAATTCTGCAGAATTCTAATTATTTTGTACACACGCACATGGCAATTCCTGCCATTTATTGTACTTTTTTAAAGAACCATACTACACACTTTACTGCACACAACACCTTTAATGTAAATTGAACTCTGCATCATATCACTGTCTCACTGGTGTTTGTCACTTGGGGCCTGTGCATAGTGGTACCAGTACAGTCAGTGGACTCACCTGGGCTGTCTCCTGGCTCGACGGGGCGGTAGGTCTGTGGGGGCATGCCCAGAGGGGTCAGTGGTGTGGGGCTGAGCTGCAGGGCTCTCCCATCAGCACCTAACCCATTGGTTAAGCCATTCACACGTAGAGCAGTGGGGACTAGAAACATAAACACACACACACACACACAGGGACGCACACATGCACACACACACACACACACACACACACACACACACACACACACACACACACACACACACACACACACACACACACACACACACAAAATGTTAAACAGAAAATATAACAGAGGTAGAAAAGCATTGTGTTATTGATTTCCTCTACCTGGATACGGCTATTGATAATGGGCCACAAAGGCACTTTCCCATCTGATATTCCTGAGCCATTCATTATAGAACACATTGATTGATATGCGTTGGCTGTCACTCTCAGGAAGGAGCAAACGTGCTAATGGATGGACAGGCTTTAAAAACTCATTACAGGGTCTTTCCCTGGATATTGATGTCAGCATTTCTCCAGGTCTCAGGGGTACCTAATCCAGATGACCTTCAGCACACTTGCTCCATCTGCCCAACCAGGCAGCCAAGTCCACACACACACACACACACGCACGCACGCACGCACGCACACACACACACACACACACACACACCAAGACATGCACAAATGTTCACACACACACACACACACACACACACACACACACACACACACACACACACACACACACAGGCACTGGAAGTTGCTATCTAAAGTAACGATTCCTAGGCACTGGTAGACTCATTGGTGTATAACAATTAAATTTCTTCGCCACATTTGAACATTTCAATGCCATTGTTTCTGGTTTATATCTTTGTCATCTCAATATTAAAAATGCTAAAAGAGCTCTGTTTGTTTATTGTGAAGACAGTGAGATGTTATCTACTCCATAAACCCATCATGCTGAGATTAAACATCATAACCAACAGCTTGAATAAGCTGTCAGCATTACCTATTGGCAGTGTCTTTGTACCCTGTGTGGCCAAGGGCTTGATGAAGCTGCACTCTCGGCTCAGGTCTTGGCCTCCAAACAGCCCAGAGGATCTGGACTGGACATGAGTAGGGGGAGAATCTGCAGGGTGAAAGGGCTGTGTTTAACACTAAGGCATTTGTACTGGGTGATACAAACACAGTTTGCAATTTAAACTCCCTACTATTTCCATATAAAAAGATATTAAACTGATGATTTCATGTGTCAACAACGTGTTTTTTCCTCTAAAAAGGCATCATTTAAGACAAACAAGGATATATCCATCAGGAATACCCAAATTGGTAACCCATTTGGTGACCAATGTGCTGGCTGCTATTGTCTTTACAACACACCACACCACAATGCCTCTCATTCTTTCAGCCAAGACTGTCGTGTAAACAGAAAAGGCCCCTAGCCAGATGTCCCTGATAGCACATGTGGAGCTCCTAACCCTCCCCCGACTCAAACCCTTCCCTTTCCCCACCCCCACCCTCACCCCCACCCACCTCCCCAAACCAGCCCCTCAGGGAGGGAGCATGACCCCACTTGAGCTCCAGCCCACGCTATCTGCATCGCTGGCCTTCACCTAGCAGACCTTGCTGGGCTTGTGGCCCTGCTAGCGGTACTCAACAAGCAGGCTAAGGAGGGCTGAAGAAAAGAGAGGTAGCTGGCCAGGGACATGGCGGAGGTGGATGATAATAGTGTGGCCATCTGACTGACCTGTGATTGAGTGGGGCGAAGAGGAGCTGTGGCCGTTTGTTCCGCCGTTCTCTTTGCTGCTCAGTGAGGAAGAGGAGCTGGGTTTGGAGGAAGAGGCACTGCTGGAGAATTGCCTTGTCTTGCAATCTAGAGATGGGGTAACACCAACAAACAAACAAATAAACAAACAAACAAAACAGTGATTAACATCCTGATACGGTGACCTGCGAAAGGATGTGTGTTGTGGTTTAGTAAATACTGAAATACCTTTCCAGCATATGAGCGGCCCTTTGCACAGAGCACCCTGTGAATTCTTCACCAGGTAGTATTTCAAGTGCTTCTGCTTCTTGGGCTGAGTGGCCAGCTTCAGGTTAATATGGTTGGAGAACTCGGTAAAGTATCGGAAGCCCTTTTCCCCACAGCCCACGCAATTTCCAGAAAACCCTGGGAAAGAGAGGAACGTTTACTTGGCAAAATGTTAAACAAATAACATTCTGGCAAAATTGTCCGTCCTGCAGGTAAACACAGAAGGACTGTAAACACTGTTTGAAAAAAAAAACGGTTAACTCTTTCTTCAAACCTTGTTACAATAACGATGAGGAGAGGCTGATTTGTTACCGCGCAGCTTTGAAAGCTAAACTGTTAGATTTTAACACTTCACTGTCAAGCGATTTCATAGGATTTCATGTGTCATGCACTGTGTCAGTAACTCTTTTCTTCGCAACTGACTTTGGTGTTCAAAACAGGAACTCACCTAAAAGTGCATTTTTGCCATTCTCGTCTGGAAGAAATCGTTTGTCCACAGCACAGACGAGTATGTGTTCAGGGATGCTTGGAGATTTAGCCCCCACAAGCTCAAATCCAGGTGGAACATCGATGGCCTCGGTTGTCATGGAGACAAGTCGCAGATCCTTCCCTGCCTGACAGAAACCTGGTGACAGAGGGGGCTTGAGTCAGCACAAGGCTTATTGATTTTACTCTCCCTCCCTTCAGATTACAGCTGTCCATTCAATATGGAATTGTTGATAGCTGCGTTGCTAATGCTGAAAAAGGATTAAATAAATCCTGCCATTGCTTCAGAAAAAGTGATTTGCTTTCATTTGTGATAGATGTATAGCAAGTCTTCTTTTAAGTATAACCAACACATTCACTCGGACAATTCTTCAGTCAACATGTCAAGTTATCACAATCTTGACATGCTGATAGAGCTAAGGCTCGTGGCTGGTTAGGATTGGGTGAATGAGAAAAATGCAGGTACCATCCATGAGACAGCAGCCGTCAGGCACCAGGCTCTGTAGGTAGGGTAGAGGCGGACTGCTGCTGTCCGACTCATCCTCGTCGTCCAGGTCGTCCGTGTCGGGTGAAGCCTGGCTGCTGACCAGCAGAGGGCCGTTTGACCGGAGGCCCAACTCCCCTTTGGCTTTCATGTCTGCCCAAAGGGAAGAGTGGAGAGTAAAGTTAGCATGGAGAACACTGAAAACGTTATTATTAAAATCAAATAAGACATTTCATATTTCTAGTCAGGGTTATTATGCAGGTAATAAGGTTAAATAGACTTATTTGGCGAGTAATTGAATGAAATGAACGAAAAGAGGCAAGTCAACTTACCCAGTAGTGACTTACCCTCGATGTTGCCAGGGTAATGGTCTGGTTCAAGATAAAGCTGTGAGAAAATTGGCTGCGGGTCGCCGCCGCTCGACCGCAATGAGGCCTCGATGGAGTTGTGGAGAGCCTCCTCAAAGCGAGCCGACTTCAGCTGCCCTGCGTACGAATTCCCCATGATCTAGAATACAGAAGTAAGTCAAATCAATGAACACAACAACAACAACAACAACAACAACAACGAAAACAACAACAAAACATTTACTCTAATCTCCTCTTCCTATCTCCTCATTATCTAAGGCTGGTGACCGTGTTAAAGAGTTACATCAGACCACTGAGTTACATCTCCCATCTTTCCTGCCTTTGGACCCCCTTCAACTTGTGGCCCTTGACCCTTCACCCCATCCATGACCGGACACAAACTCTTGGACATCTGCTGGGGAGTGCTTAGAGAGGCGGGGGCCGTGATTGGCCAGGCTGCAGCAGGTGGCAGCTGGACAGGGGACGGGGCACGGGCCATCCATGTGGCCTGCTGGCTTTGAAAAGCCCCCATTCAAGCAGGACCGAGCACAGCTAAAGCCGATAGACCACAAAGCTGCTACTGAGATCAATGACACAAACACACACGCAGAGTCGCACACACACACACACACACACTCACACATATTCTCTTTCTTTCTTTTGCTTACTCTCTCTCTCTCTCTCTCTCTCTCTCTCTCTCTCTCTCTCTCTCACACACACACACACACACACACACACACACACACACACACATACACACACACACACACACACACACACACACACACACACACACACACACACACACACACACACACACACACACACACTCCAAGGATCTTTGTAGGCCAAAAATATGATCATTACTTGGAATTTAGCCCCAAGGATAGTTAAATGACTGGTTTCAGTACATGGTGTCCTTGAGGTGTAGTAGAGCTATGTTGCATAAAACAGTCTGAGGCAGCAGCAGGCCATACATATTAAGTGTCAAAGAAAACACAACATCCTGTCTCCCCCCTTCCTCGCATCCACAACACTGCAAAGCCATCAGATAGCGCTCAGCAAACCTTACTTCAACTTCCAGAAAATTCTAAAGCATTTGCTGAGATAACTACATTTCTAAAGAGACTTTACTAAAAAAGTACATTTACTTCACCCTGAGGATTCCTTGACTGTTACTTCACAAAGGTATTTTAAGATTTGAGTGACAGATTCTAAAGAGCCCAAAGTTTGTGTTCTTGTGGTTTTGGCACGGTTCAGCTTGATCACTAAATAAGCCTTAGCAGGGAAAGAGGAGTAAGAAGAAGAAGCAGCAGCAGCCATGTAAAATGCCCCAGGAGGAAGAAGCCTCACAATGACAGATTAAGTGGCCACTACTCTCCTTGGCCTGAGATAAGAGGCTTAGGGAACAGAGCTTCAGTATTTCTTAATGAACCAGAACTGGTTGGGCAAGGGATGCCAAAGCCTGCCCATCTGTAATTAGTCTTGGCCTCGAGACAGCATTCAGTTAGCATTAACTCTGACGTAACACTCAACTCTGTGGAATACATTAGGAAAAGAACTCAGATGTAGGCTTCAGGATGTTGTCACAGCCTTTTGGTAAACGAGATAGCAAAGGACGGGAAATCTTGACTGTAACCATTTGCTTAGATTTGACTTACTTTGTGCTTCTTTGCTGACTTGTTAGATGTGAAGGAACTGGTTCACCTCTGCCCCATGATGGCTCAGTCTTCGACTGGAGAGACACCTGGTGTAGCCATTACATTCAACTCAGTGCTCCTCACCTATTACAAGACACAAACCAGCACTGGTTACAAACTACATCAAACAAACTCAAATGCATAGGCTACTGTACAACACAAACCATACATATCAACATGAATCTATCACTGTATGTTTTACTTAATAATTTTCATCTTTCTGATATTGTATCATGTAAATGTATTACTAAATCATAATAGCAGTCAGTCAATAATATCAAGTCCATAAACCAGTGTAAACACTGCGATTTAAAAGAACATCATTTCCATCAGATGGGAAAATAAAATAATGACTTTTATTTTGCATTGTAATTGCATTCTGACTTAAAGTGGATGCATGTATGCGTCAACTGATAAGAGGGCAAATGGGGTATGTGATAATGAGAGGTGTTTTTTTTTTTCGTAGAGGTGGCACTGTCTTTAAGATAACAATCAAGACCCTTCACCTTCAACTGTTAGTAGTGACTGATGAGGCCTTGCATGTTACAGAGCTTTCACACACACACACACACACACACACACACACACACACACACACACACACACACACACACACACACACACACACACACACACACACTACAGAAGCTGGTTAAGTCTGGGATCATTTACATTTTGAAATTGTATTTAAAAACATATTCATTCCTGGATCTCTTCAGCATAACTTGTGGCAAAGAAAAGAATAACACACAAAGACTGTATTACGGACTAAAGACGTGATGGAGCACTCCGGTTATAATCCATATACTCATAATAAGTGAAGGCAGGAAACAAGAGGAAACAGCAAAAGAGCTATGAGTGAGAGGTCTAGATCTGTTCTGTTTCCTTTCCTGTCTTGGCTCTCCTCTCTTACTGTTAGGATTTATAGTAGTGGTGTGTGTGTGTGTGTGTGTGTGTGTGTGTGTGTGTGTGTGTGTGTGTGTGTGTGTGTGTGTGTGTGTGTGTGTGTGTGTGTGTGTGTGTGTGTGTGTGTGTGTGTGAGTGGGTGGATGTGTGTGTGTGTGTGTGTGTGTGTGTGTGTGTGTGTGAGTGTGCGCGTGTGTTTGTGTTTGTGTGTGTACAGAGGAGAGGTTGGGGAGGAGGAGTATGTGTTTGAGCACTGCATCAGGCTAAATGAATACCAGGCCGCTGCCTTTAGGCCATTATGCTCATGTCTAAACAGTAATCTAAACAAGACGTTGGCTACCTGCTCCCATTCATTACATAGCCAGGGAATTACTCACAGTCCTTTTCTACTTTTCAGTGACACAAACTATCATATCATAAAAGTGATTTATTTTTCCTGGCCTTGAAGAATTACTGTGTTTTGTTTTATACAGCATAGGCAGTGTAACCATTCACCACCTTCCATATGTAAGCAAGATGTATTACAGTAACTTACTTTAACACTTTAAACATTTCAAAATATCATTTGAATTAACATCCAGAGCACCGTCTCAGAACAGTAACACACTCCTGTATGATGATCAGTAATGGATGTTGATGATCTCTTGCTTACTCTCTCTCTCTCTCTTTCTCTCTCTCTCTCTCACACACACACACACACACACACACACACACACACACACACACACACACACACACACACACACACACAAATCTACCTGCTGTCAGAGGTAGATTTTTTCATTTGAATGGGGATGAGTACTAAAGCCAGTGTTAATCTGACTGTCTTCCCTGGGCCCAGCACTCCCCATAGCACTGTGGACTCCCACCCACCCTTCCTTCCCTGTGGTGGCAACCGCAGGCTCTTTCTTTCTCTTCCCCACTCCTCCTTTTGTCTCTCGCTCCTGTCTGCATAATTACATTACATGACTGACAATGGAGGAAGAGAGTTTCGCATCAAATTAACCTCCAGTCCCTCAATCTAATTCTGATGGATTCTGACCAAACCTGTATTTATCAGGTCTTGATGCGTGCAGCCCTAAAAAAGCTTCAGCTATGCAATCAGGAGCACACACACACACACACACACACACACACACACACACACACACACACACACACACACACACACACACACACACACACAAAAGGCAGTGGTGAGGGGTGAGTCACCCAACAGAGTCACATGTAATAAAACTTGACACAGGGTCACTGTCCAAACCGCCAGATAGCAATCCCAACAAGCTCAGAGATTTGATTGATCCAAGAGAGAAATTCAAGACTGGCAGGGGGTACAGTTCAGTTGGCTTTATCTACTCAGAATACAAGGAGCATGTTGGCCTCTGCAAAGCTATATAGACTTCAGCGAGAAACAGAATTCTTGGTATTTTACATTTCATTCATTTAACAGTGGAAAAATCACCCAGGAACAAGCACCCAGAAACAGTAGCAGCCAAGCTCTTTGAGAGAAAAGCACAGAATGTGTAAAAGACAACATGGCCAGAGAGAAAAGGGGGGTGGGGAGGGGGGGTTGTATTAAAAAAAAGGTTAACGTCTCCTCATCGTCAGTCTAAATGAGGCGTGAAAAGCCATTGCCACCGGCAGTGTGTGAGGTAGAAAAGTAACAAATGACAGACAAACTAACATAGCAATCGTGTGTACCTTCACTGTGGAGCACCACGTTCTACCTTCTCCTGCTTCAGAACTCCAACAAGCAAGAGCAGATCCTGGTCTCTGTCGATTGGTCACATCCCATAGTCCACAAAGCCAAATTATTCCAAATTAGCAGCAAAGAGGCATAAAAAAAAAACAACCAAACCAAATATCCCTGAAGGTTCCAATAAAGTCTTTGTGCTAAATCACTTGGTTCCCCGTTATGATATTCCTCATTTTCACCAGCAAAAATTCAGTTTCTCTTCTTCCCTTGTCCCTGGAGAGAACCTACAGCTCCTCTCTCTCTCTCTGTGAGTGTTAGTGTGTGGGTGTGTGTGACTCTCGTGGTGTGACTCTTTCTCTCTCACACACACACACACACACAGGCACACATACACACACAAACACACACAAACAGAGGGACCCTCCCCCACACTTAGTCTCCTCCCACCTCAGGCCCATTTGCTCAGAGAGGTAGGCAAGGCAAGGCAGCGCTCCCTGAGGACTCATTCATCTTGCCCTGTGCTGACCCCCTACAGTGACAGATGCTCTGGTGGAGGGGAGAGAGAGAGAGAGAGAGAGAGAGGGCCATGCTGCCAGAGCTGACCACAAAGAGGGAGGGGGTTCAGTCAGGGGGGACAGAGCCACAGAGCTCTTCATTCATGCCAGTGTTGAATATGCCACCCTTAAAAAAAAAAAAAAAAGCATAACAAAACTGCACAACTTGTGTGTAACACACTGTACAAGTCATGGAGACATGTTAATGGGAGGCAATGGATGAGATGAGATGGACACTTTCCCATCCAGCCCTGGGAAATCTCCATTTTGGGTCCCTCTCTCTCCCTCCTTCTTTTATTGGGGGGCAATATAAAGGTAGGGCAAACCCATGGCAAACTGGGGACACTTGGTCAGGAATGTGGGGTAAGAGAAGAGACTATGCATTTTGTCTCTTGCCCTGGCCTTGCAACACCCCACACACAATTACACACACACACCCTCCCTTTGGCCCAGGATTGACGATTCACCGAGAATTTACCCCCTGCTATAAATACCACAGCAAGGGCTCATGTGGTCAAAATAAATAAGCTGGAGTGCGTCACAAGTGCAAGGGAAGCAGAAGCGCTACAATTTCCTGCTGCTGGCCACGCAAGAGAGCCTCTTGGAGGAGGTGGGAAGGCCAAAGGGCCTGAAGGATAATGGCAGCAGGATCGGTTTCTGCGCTCCAGGCATGCATACCTCATTATTCATGTAAATTTCCGGCGGGCGACAAAATATTGTGACTCATCAGTTAACCCTCCTCACACCCAGGAACGACTGCAAAGCCTGTCACGTCTGACAATGATGTATGCACACAGGTAACGTGATCATTTAGACTGATATTCAAACTCCCTAACAGTTTAAAGAAATAAATACACAAAGGGGACTACAGGGACTACAGTAGTTGCTAATTCTGGTATGGCTGATAGCCATGCACTGTCCCAGTCATAAACGAACAAATAAATAAATATGAATAAGATATTCTAGACTTAGGAGATGCGGCTGTAAAATGGTACCTCTTCATCAATGATCATATGATCATTATCAATCATATGACTCTCTGGGTAAATATACCCTGCAGAGGTCCAGGTTAGATTTAATCAGCCTGGTGGTGGAGATTCTGTTCTAGGTGCAGCTTAATGGCAAACTTTGTTAATTATTGATGGTGACTTTGCCAATATGCAGGGGGAAAAAAAGGGGGGAAACAACAAATCCGATTACTTGACACTAGGACACAAAGTGCAGCGACCTTCTGAATTTACCTTAACCGAACCCTGTTGTACATATCCCTGTTTAAGCCAGGTCCCTGAGAATCTGACAAGTAAACACTGAAATGGCCAATGTCAACACATAGCCACTCAGCAACTCTAGAAAGACAAACTCTTAAGGCTCTGCCTGCTCCCCAAAAGCATGGCATGTGTGGAAGTCAATACAATATTCATTTTCAGTAGCCAAATAATTTTTTGAACAGCCAGTATGTAGACTTGTGTGTCAGTGAAATTGCAAAATGCAATCAGCATGGTGATCTGGATGTGTCAGCTAAGGTAATTAGTTAGCGGTTAGTAAGGATATAAGGGCAGCACTGTCAAATAAAAGGCCTTCAGAATCATCATTTTCTCACTAAATCAGAGAATATGCACACAAAATAAAACCATATTATTAGGAACATTACCATAAATAGATGGTTCCATGATCTCCCTGTACATACTACTGTTCAAAAGGATACTGTTTGTAGATTGTTCCCATGGACACTTTGCATACAAATGCAGGAGTATGAGGTCTCAACCTCAGCCTACAGTATGTGGTTGGATCCTGGACATCTTGTCAAGTCAACTCTGGGTGATGAGGATGGGTCCACTACTTAAACCTCCTTGACCCTGAACACAGGTACTATACCCCTCAGGGCTTAAGCTTTTTTTTCATCAAACTATCAGGCCTCTGACACTAGGCCAAAGCCTGCGCCTGTCTTTCTTTGATAACATATACAGTTAATTCATACCTCAGATGCTCTCATATGCATGCTCTCTCTCTCTCTCTCTCTCTCTCTCTCTCTCACACACACACACACACACACACACACACACACACACACACACACACACACACACACACACACACACACACACACACACTTAACATTAATCTATTATCCTATTATTTATTTATTTTTAAATACTGTGGAACAAATAACCAAGAATTACTATTCTAATTGAATGGGATGCAGTAAAGAAATGTTGAATGTACAGTATGTTCAGTCATTGATTCAAGTAAACAACCATGGAGTCAGACACTGCAAGTGAAATCACACGGTAGTGCTAAAGGCCCACACCACAGTTTAGTTTAAACTCCAGCCCCCAAACAAACACACTCCATATTGGTTTAAATTAGGCCACACAGCTCTTCTCACCCAATCATAAATTGGCGGATGGAGCTAAATGAGTAAGGCAGCCGGCTTTGGGACAATGACATCCCCCCAGTGACGGGCTCAATTAGAGCCTCTCACTCATCAATGCAGCCAGTCCAGCTAATCTCAGCTCTTTGTCAGATCATTGCGCTGAAAGGAACTGTGAGGTGTCCACTGCAGAGGACATTTGGACCACACAAATTACTTTTTTTGGAGGTAAATGCACCCCAAAAATGCAGGGAAATCTCTCTGTTGTCATACTGGGAAAAATGAAACACAATACTGTACACAATAGTTGCTTTGCTTCAGTAAAGTAAAAAACAAAAAGTTTCTTTAATTATTCTTGATTAGCTTGATTGCTGATAAAATGTTCAGTTATTATTAGCTCCTCGGAAATGATTCAGAAGCCACAGATAAGTCAGTCTGGTTCGAGCTCCATGACAGAGCAAGTTCATCCCTTTTGTGGAAGAAGTGGCATTTTGATTTATCTGCCAAGCCCCTGACTTTGACACAGCCAGGGCTAAATAGGGCCTCTGAAACAGAGAAAGGGTGCAAAAGAGAAGCTTCCCGTGCTGAAAAAGGGCTTTCCACCCCAAAGACAATGGGCCAAATGAAAGAGCAGGTCCGCCTCCTGTCCCATCCTTCACCACCACGACTCTCTGTCTAACCCCCCCACCCACCAACACTCCCCGTAACCTCCTAGTCAGAAACAGCCACAAAGGGAAGCTGCCCTTCCACTGCCACCTGAGATAAAAAGTGCCATGACAGGGAGACAGAGAGAGAAAGAAAGAAAGAAAGAAAGAAAGAGAGCAAAAGACAGAGCAGTGCTTTGTTTTATCTCTTCCCTCACTATTCTCCCCCGAGTCTCTCTCTCACTGAGCCACTCTACTGCTGCTACTGCTGCCATGTTGTCACTTTGTGCCGCCAAAGGAAGGAATGCAAAAAAAAGGGAACGTTCAGGAGGGTCACCAACACTAAAGTGCAATTTCTGTGAGCAGATCTAAGGTGTGACAACAGTGTTGTTTTTTCCCCCCTGTTAAGATGACAAATGAGCATCAGGTGGGTGGGAGGAGTGGAGAGACACGGAGAGGAGAGGAGAGGAGTGGAGAGGAGAGAGGCGTGAAAAGGACATTGGCCAGTACGGCCTCTCTGGACCTCTCACTGTCTACGTCACAAACATAAAACAAACCAAGAGCTGCTGCCACTGCTGCTACTGCTAGGCAACCATGGGATCGCTACAGAGCAGAGTGATGTGATTTCAAGAAAGAAAGAAGGAAGAAAAGAGAGAAAGACAACCATCCCAGGGTTCATGTTTCCTCCCTGGCACGTGCGGCCTGATTGGCACCATGTGGCCTGTGCCCTGGAGGCCTGGCTGGCTGGCGAGGCCCTGGCTGTCACCTGCTGACAGTGCCGGTCTCATTTACCTTTAAAAGGCCCCGCAGCGGGGAGCCTCTGCCTGCCTGCTTGTCTCCCTGCCCGTCGGGAGAGAGAGAGAGAGAGAGAGAGAGAGAGAGAGAGAGAGAGAGAGAGAGAGAGAGAGAGAGAGAGAGAGCCCTCAAGTGCAAACACAGGAACCAATCGCCTGGCTAACGGAAACACACAGACCAGGCAGCCCCACAGGGTTCTTTTTCTTTCTTTCTTTCTTTCTTTCTTTCTTTCTTTCTTTCTTTCTTTCTTTCTCTTTCTCCTTCAGCAGGTCAGTGCAAAAAAAGAAAACACACACACATGAACACAAGGGAGGTCAACTCTTCAGCAGAATGCCAATGCTTCAGTCAGCAACAGCAGAGAGAGAAGAGAGATAGAGAAAGAGAGAAAGAAAGAAAGAAAGAAAGAGAGAGGGAAGAGCTTGAGGGGAGGGATTAGCCACAGCAGCATAGAGGAGGGGGGAGGAAGGTTGACTCAGGGTTTAAAGGGGGAGGGTGTGTGTGTGTGTGTGTGTGTGTGTGTGTGTGTGTGTGTGAGGGAGAGAGGGGGGTAAGAGTGGGAGACAAAAGGAGCATTTGGGCAGATGAAGAAGTCATCATCATTAAGCCCCTGGAAGTTTACTGTCCAGTTATAAAACTCATTTCAGAGTGAGCATGGGAGGTGTGTGTGTGTGTGTGTGTGTGTGTGTGTGTGTGTGTGTGTGTGTGTGTGTGTGTGTGTGTGTGTGTGTGTGTGTGTGAGGGCAGCGGCAGGTCTCAGAGGTGCGGTCACACCGCTTGAGGGGAGACCGGGACTCTAATTCATTAGAGGGGAACAGCCGGCCTTTGTGTGCGCTCCACACTGATTGTAGGACTGACCTTGCTGCACACCCTGGAGGAGCGGATGGGTTTAAGGCCAAGGCATTTAACCTTAAACTAAATCCTGCGCAGAGACAAAGGCCCAGTGCCATTTATTAACAAAGGATCCTAAACTGCCTTCAGAAGCCACTGTGACCATGGGTCAGATCAAGGTGGCCAAACAATTATATCATGTCCTTTTGATAACCTCACACAACAAAAGAAAAGAGATATTTTGAACTTAATTTGTCTAAATCTGGATGAGTTTACAAAGTAGATAAACGAGAGAAAGGGAAGGATTTTAAGAAAATTCAGATGGAAATTGTTGAAATTTTAAATAAAAAATGCAATTGTTGCATGGTGAAGATGATGATGTTGTAAAGAACAACTATAGTTAATTTTACACAACATGTGGCAAAAAAATGCTGGCTAGGCCAAATATATTTTCAACTAAGAGTTGATTTACAATACCTTAACACATAGTATTTATAACCACAAATCATTCAAGTAGCAACAACAATAAAAAAAGAAACAAAAGGAAATTCACAAGCAGAGAATATTCCCCTCCATCTATGTGAACATCTCTCCAGTTGAATAAATAGAAGGCGAGGTGATCACAGTGTCATGTGAGCAGGCTATAGGGTCATAAAACCGGAGACCTGTGAGTGAACCCAACTCTGCATTTTACAGCTGAGAAAGACTGCTCTGACCGCTGCTCAGCTTCGAACCAAAACAGAAGGCCAGGGGGAGTAATGTCTTTATGGGCTGCTGAGGATCTTCTTTAAGTTTCAAAGCAAGGAAAAATGCAAAAGTCGCATAGTTTAGTTCAGTGGGGTATTCCTTCTGTACAGATGAGGACTTTGACTGGAGATATTATTCTCCTGTAGGACCATTATCTGTAGTCCATGAAAATGTATCAATGTTTAGTATATATGTACAGTACACACATTTTAGTGTTAAATTAGTGTTGCTATATCATGGTTGTCTTTTTCCATGTCATGTCAAGTCAAGTCAAGTCATGTTTAAATTAGTGTTGCTATATCATGGTTGTCTTTCTCCATTTTACGTTTAATTTTTTTTTTTTTGAATGTTAGTTAACAATAGATTTTTAATTGCTGACAAACACTTTTTTTCATTCACAGCTGGGGACTCACATCTGCTCAGTGCTTTCACAAAACAAACACACACACACACACCTCTGTGTCCTTTACGGCTGACTTGACCGGTCTGGTCAACTAGGTTCAAATGACTTTTCAGACAGGCCTATTTGTTCTGGTGCATAAAGAGAGGCATTCTAGAAAGCTCTGTGATGCCCACATTACCAAAACACTGAAGCATATCAAGTGACCGAGCACCAAAGGGTCGTCCACCTCTCTCTGAGTCCAATCAGATCTGTCTTACGTTATCAAAAAGATGCCACAAAAACGAGGGGAAAAAATGTGTATTTTTATGAACAGAGGTAATTAGCCTGTGTCAAATTTTTTAGTGGCCGTCCTTTTAGAGCTTATTGTATTCTTGACAATTGATATTGTTTATAATATGAAGACAAACCTGCCAATAATTGATTAGATACAAACAGAAAGGCTGATAATCAAATGGTTCCTCCTATCTATATCAATGGATTTCAAAAATTAGCTTCAAACAAAGGGAGATGAAAACAATAATAAAATAGAGAAAATAGAGATGCTCCCTTTTGCAGTTTCATGAAAGCTCCTTTGCTGATGCTTTTGCAATCAGAGAAAAAAAGAAAACAAAGATGGCTGCCATTCACTGGCCCTGAGTGTGCTGAATGCAGCAGAGTGACAGGGAAACAATGCTGCTCTCTAATGTCCAGAGGAAAGATCTCCTCTTCCTGCCACTTCCTCAGTGGGCGATCAGCCGCGTCCATCATGCCCCTCTTCCTGACCCCGGGCAGCCGTGCTGCTTCAGCGCTGGGGGCAACTAGGCAGGGGAGGGGGGGCAGTTGCCCCGGGAGACAGGATGCACATACATACACACACACACACACACACACACACACACACACACACACACACACACACACACACACTCAAAAAAGATAACACACCCCCTTCACTCCTTGAGGTTTCAACCAAGGAGCAGGGTGCTGCTTTTTGTCTTAACAGGACAATGGGCAGCTCCTATTGTCCATAGTGGCACACACACACACACACACACACACACACACACACACACACACACACACACACACACACACACACACAAACAAACCCACTTACTGATGAAGAAAGTGACAGTAAGCTCATTTGGAACTTTGGAGCCTTCATCTGCATTGATTAGGCATTGGGAGCGCAGTGCTCCCAGCAGATGTGTACCCCATGGCTAGTGGGCTGTGTGCAGCCCCGCACTCAATGTGCCTTGTCAATGAAGAGATCGAGAGCAGGAGACGCCTGTTAATTAGTGACTTGCTGACTGGAAAATGAATCACCAGCTGGCCACTACAGATGACTCATCAAACCAATGAAGGAAAAAACGAAGGAAAAGTGTCCCACCACATTTGCAAAAATTAGTATTTGTGATTTTATAGGTGGTAGAAGCTGGGAACAGGATACTCGGGATGGCTGATTTCAAGTGGCCACGTGCAGTTCACCCTCTGCTAGCCCATATTATTTATATTATTTGTACTTGTGCTTATCTCAGCTCAAAAGCTAAACATGAAAAGAGAAACAGAGAGGATCAGGACAAAATAGACATGTTTTCTATCAACCAAGGAAATAGAGCTTTGGAATGGAGCCATGGCAGCAAAAACAAACAAACAAATGAACAAAAGTTTGGACTCCTGTCCTGACAAAGAGGATTGTTTTCAGAACTGTAAGAGTCCTGCCAAATGTTGGGTGCTATGTTATCCTGGCTGTTAACAGATGGTATCAAGACATCCAAGTGCACCCATGTAATGATGGCAATAATGTGATTCTGCTAGTTTCAACACGCCTGCATTTGTATGCTTATGCTCATGATGTAGGACTTTTAACAAAAGCAAAAACACACACTCACATGCACAGACAAACACAAACACAAACACAGACACGGACACAGACACAGACACAGACACAGACACAGACACAGACACAGACACAGACACAGACACAGACACAGACACAGACACAGACACAGACACACACACACACACACACACACACAAAACAAAACAGAGATATTCTTTTCTTATTTCTTATCCATTTCACAGACTATATATGTGCATGTCCAAATGACAGAGAATGAGGGAGAGGGCCAGAGCGCGCGCGCGAGAGAGAGAGAGAGAGAGAGAGAGAGAGAGAGAGAGAGAGAGAGAGAGAGAGAGAGAGAGAGAGAGAGAGAGAAATAGCCAATAGACCACAAAAGTGTGACCTGCTGTGGGAGGAACGCTCAGTCCTGCTGAAGGCTAAACTAGGCTAGGCTTGGCTGGGTCCTGGTCACCGTGGCCTTGGACGGTCTCTGACAGCCCAGAGTGGACCGCCTCCCCTGCCCTCCTCTCCCCCAGGGTCTTGGCAAAGCACAGCTCAAGCGACCTTGGGCTTCAGCACACAGAATGAACCAGGCAGTATGTTTGGACCCATGTACAGAGAGAGAGAGAGAGAGAGAGAGAGAGAGAGAGAGAGAGAGAGAGAGAGAGAGAGAGAGTTGAGGAGGGGACGGGAGTAAGACTGGGCAATAAACAAGCATGAAAAACATATCCTGAAAAAATAAGACAACTACTACGTTCTCCAGAGCAGGCACAGAAGAGAACATTCTTTCTCAGAGGCTGAGTACATCCTGAAGTCTGCGTGTTTTGGCTGATGAGAACATATTTCTCTCAAGAACAACCAAAAAGTCAACAATGATGTTTTTACTGGGGCATATCCAAACAAAACAGTGAAAACTGAAAATATGAAACCTACTATTCTACTATTGTCAATCTGTAAAAATTCATTACAAATCTACAATGCATTAGAAGTCACTATCGTACAAGTCTCATAACCATAAGACAACATTAAAAGCAAACACACACTGGGGACATTTTAAAAGACACGTTTAAGGTTAGTTTCCAAGGGAACCGTGTTCCTGTAAAATAAATAAGGTGAGCTCAACTAATCACAGTAACCCTTATCTGAAGAGCCTACAGTGAAGGTCGAAAAAAAGGCGAAAAGCAAACTTTTCCTCTGACCTATGTGGGTCTGGGAGTTATACCAGAACAAATACAGTCTAGCAATACATGTTTTAAAAAAACTGGCTACAAACAAGCAACTATTTCAATTGAAGACACGGGTCCAGAGAGAATGGGATTTTTAAAGCTTTTCAAAAGAGACAGATGGTATGTTATGACGAGCAAAGAAAATGCCTTTTAAGCGGTCAGATATACTGTATCTAAATGGCTTTGGCGGAAATCTGTCTTTCCATGACAAGGGGTGTCCTACTGTGACAAGGGCCACCATCACACAAGGGGAAAAGTGTAGCAATGTAATCGGCTAGGTTAATCACATTTGTTAAACTGCCCGGGGAGGGGAGGTTTGGGTTGGTCCCCCCTCCCACTTGCCCCAAGATGGCTACCTCATCCTTCACCGTGACATCTCTTCCTTCAAGCTGAGTTGCTGGCGACCCCCTGCCTTGTTCCTGGACACGCTTCCTGACGAATGACTGGAGGCCTGTTCAGATAAGTCCTGTTCATCCACGCTAGGGATAAATACCCCTCTCCCATCCTTTCTCACCCCTTTGATGTGACGCTGGTATGAAGGGGGAGTGGATGAGCACCCACGCTCGAGCAGATAACGCCCGTCCTCCACGCCTGAACCTCAGTTTGCCATCACCATGCATCTATCAGGGCCATGGCCTCCACTTACATGCTGTATGAGCACATTGCTAGGTCAATGTGGTCTTTCCGTACTCTGATAAAGACTGGTTCTAGCAACATTAAAAGGCCACGAAATTCTGTGCCACTAAACTGCTCCTTGAGCCAAAAGTGATAACAGGGTTTACAAAAAATTCTCAGAGAAATGTTCAAACTAAAAATTGTATTACTCCCCTTTCTGTGGGATTTACAGCACAAGCAAGAGAGACGCTAGTGATAAAGATGTATCATTCAGGCTATCCTCACACCAAGAACCTTTTCTTTGAGCTACTTATTGAAGCTGAGAAGGAGACTGAGAATGACATAACTGTCAGCTGATTGCAGAAACGGTATGAAATTCTATAAACAAGCTGCTTGGCAAGAGAATGTGACTGAAACTATTAGTCTCACCAGAATAGGATGTCATCCATTTGAGCCCCATGCATGACAAAAGCCAAAAGTCTTAACGCCAGGCTGCGTTTGCCAGTGGTGATGCTGCAGGCATAAAACCAGGCCCAACCTGTGTGAGTGTGGCACCTTATTTCTGGCCAGGTCATAAACACCAGAGTGTGAAGTACACTCACACCACCCTGTGCAACTTCATGGTCAGGCATTTGTGGTGAAGCAGGCTGAAGAGTTTCCCCATCCAAACAACATTAAAAGAGGCACACAGAGCAGGAAGAAATGCCTTTGTTTCAAGGTCATTAGGTAAAGCCTATTAGTCCACCTACACACAATACTGTATGCAACTTAGGATATATCTTAGCAGGGATCTGTTAAAGAACACATGAAAACATTCAGAGTCAAGTTCAATATTCAAGATTCACCTAGATGCTATTTTTAGAGACACTTAAAAATTTGGAACAATACCGCAAAGTCAAAATCATTAATCAAACTGTTACAGAAATGTTGACATGCCTGATGAGTCATTTAATGTGTTGTTTTGTCACCTAAAGAGGTAAAAGACTGTACATATTTTCAACAAATGTTTATGTATGTAAAAAAATATCTATATATCTACAGTATTTAAACCCCATCAGTGAAAGACACTGAGGCACATAATGCAGCTGAATGATATAAGTCTTCAGTCTTAATAGAGGGCCTCACAGTGAGAGTAAAGCAAAAAAAGAAAAACTGTGCCCTAATGTGTATGAGGCTGAAACAAAGATATTACATCTGATAGGAGAGGGCTTTGGAGAGACAACTCCTCCTTCAGAGAATGGATCAATGCCCATGAAAGCACAGGGTCACAGACCTTTGACATCTTCATTCAGATGGGGGAGGGAATGGAGCTTTTGTGAAATTAGCCCTACAGATGCAATTGTGTTACAGTGGTCTACTCTCATTCAGTCATTTGGCATTTTTGTTTTTCAATGTAAAATGTTCTCGGAAATCACACAGGTACCGTAATAATCTCACTAAATCTCAAGACTTCTTTAAAATATAAAATCCCTTTCTGAGAGATTTCTTTAGTCACTTACACTCAATCCAATCCATTGCTCATAGTCCATTCTCTCTCACATTTTTACTTACACATTCGTTACAGAACCTATTTTTACTGACATTTTTTTACCAAAACATTCACTAAATGCAGTTAAAATGATTTTGTAAAATAATTCCCCAGTCTAAAATTTCCGCCAAAACATCTGTTACCATCATTTGTTGAATCACAGGCACTGCCATCAACCACTATTGTAATACTGGATGCGAAAACACCAAAATTGTTTCTCTCTGAGTAACAAACTGTATTTTGTCAAAATGAAGAGACTCTAGCTAAACTAATGTAAATAATTTTCTTATCAATGTCCAGTATAACATTGTAGTTTTCTTCCTCCCTCTCCCTCTCTCTCTCTGTCCTCTTTTTACACCGCGCTGACAATGCAGAAGAGTTCCAGGCATTCTTGACCCCCAATAAAAAAGGACAGGTTAAAAGTTCCATGCATCCATGCAGAAGACACTCATGTCTCCAAAGCAACTGGGGGAGACGAGAGGTCAGAGGTGACGGCAGATTCCCATCGCAATCAGGTGGGAGGGATCAAAGGCTGCCTCAAGGCCTGCTTGGGAAACTTCAAGGAAGCAGCGGCCTTAAACCGAGAGGTCTGAGCGTGTCACTAAGCAACGGCATGCTAACACAAAACTATGTTTCCGCAGGGTCAAATCAGAAACAGCTGTACTGTCGTCGTTCAGATTTGTCAAATGATTCTCACTCTGTTAGTGTAAGTATGTAAAAACAGATACATTCACTTTTTGCCAGAAAGGACATGCTGTTTTTAGAGCAAAATAGATATCTGTACATTTATGGCTACTGACAGTCTTGTTAAGAAGAACTGATCATACATCTGTTCTAAGTTATTGAGTTCTCTCACAGAGCAGACAGTAAAATCTCCTTTCCTCTTGAATGACTCAATCAATCAAGTGCTCATGGCTATGTTTTTTTCCCCTACTTTCTGTGCCATGATGGCTAAGAGAAAATGTAGTGAGCTTTTCTGACGATATTTGGAATGATTGCTTATAAGCCAAAAAAAAATGATATAAAATTATATTAAAGGAAACTGAACAGTGCATTTGTTTCTGAAGCAGCAACCGTGCAGTCGCACACAGCCATGGTTATGCTTGAACAAGCAGCCTTGTCATCATTGAACATGAACTTCGCAGCCAATCATCTCTGCTCTGAGCTGCACAGACCCTGAGGCATCTTTTAAGACTCGCCTTCAGTTAAGACAGGAAGAAATGGCAAAAAAATTGATTATAAGATATTTACCCATATTAACTCCAATATCTATTTTTGTCATGAGAGATAAACCCTGCTGATTTGCAGCAGTCCAAGTCTACAAGCACACAGTGACTGATCTAAGGTCAGTGCAGCTCATTTGTGAATTTTATTACAATTTTATTTTATTTTCTACACAATACATACAATCTAGCCTATATTCATATGGAGTATTAATTCTGAGGGTATTCCAAAAGGAATGTCTTTTTATGTTAGTCCTCAATGTCAGTTAGGATAAGCTTTTATGTTTTTAAGCATTTTATTGAGTACCCTCATCGATGCAAATAAATAAATAAATAAACAAAACATAAACCTAATTCAAAATAGTAATGATTTTTTTTGGTAAGGAACTGGGAACTAAACCCCTCCCCTTTTGATTTTATTGATAATCAATTGACGCTATAAACATACCAAACCTGCGTTTCCTCTGCCACAGTTAATGCACAAAGCAGAGTCATGCATAGTTGTCAAAACAAGAGCAGATAATGGTGATGAATTAGATCTTGTGTGCGACAAACACACACCAGAGGGAAAATACTGCCTGTGGCTGATTGTATTGAGGATTGATTGAGCAGACGAGGCCTTTCAACTGAGCTTACAAAAAAATTCAGCTGAGAGTTTAAACAGTGGCTACTGCCTTCTCTGAAGGAAAGTCTAAATTACACTAGGGCTGTCACAGTCAGAGGGTGTATTCATGAAACTGTTACCTCGGTAACGTCAGCCTAAAATAAGACAGAATGAACAATGGCAATTGATGTCAAATACAGCAGTGTTATCTTCCCACTGCATGCAGGAGCACTTTTGTCCCTGCCTACAGGTTCTATCAATGGATGACAAAGGGGGGGCTCAGCTCAGCAGAGGTCTTGAGGATGTGAGAAAGCCTACAGTACCTATCGCATGAGCCTGGCCTGCTTATGTGAGCCAACCAACGTGAAGCTGTGTGGCCCAGTGGCATCCTTTCCACACACAGCAGACATGCACTTTAGTTTGTTTCAACCGCTTACAAATAGGCACTCTGTCCCTCTCTCTCTCGGCACATTAGACAATGCCACGTGGCGCCAAGACATGCAACAAATACTGATCAGCAGGAGCAAAGCACTTACAAATACACACACACACACACACACACACACACACACACACACACACACACACACACACACACACAAACTAACTATATGTTATTAATGGAAGAGCAAGTCAAAATGGGCAAGAGTATTTGTATTGTGCATGTCTCCAAAAAGTGGTTGCATTACAAAAGGGGTAGCCGTATAGTGTGAGAAGCAGGCAAGTTGAGAGGAAGAGGGAGTATGAAAGTGAGACAAAAAAGATGTCTTTTTCAAGGCTATGGGATCCATGTCCATTGGTGGCGGTGTTACAACAGCTATTCTTATCTCCAGCAGATTAACTCCCAATTGTTCTGCACAAACAAAGGCTGCCTCTTGGGAAGTGAGCCCAGCCCCCCTGAAGGAGCCAGATGGCCGCCACTCGGCGACCCCTGACCCCTCCGCTCCTTTGAGAGCTCGAGCTGCACGTGCTCAGGGCAACTCCGGGCCACCCAGTAAAGTTCATCTCCTAAGCCAATCAGAGAGGGGCGGCACCCCGAGTTTGCACATGGTGGTCAAGAGGTTGTAGTAACCTACTGTCTGCTTTGGAAATGACATAAGGAAGTTAGCCTGTGATAGGCGGTATCAATGACAGAGATAAATTCTTTTTTTTTTTTTTTTGGAGCAACTATGAACTATGTAAAACTATGTACACAAACCAGAGTACAATGATGAGGAGTTTGTTGTCCTCTTCCTACTTAATGATATCTATAGTGCAAAGAGGAGCAACATACAGTAGACTATACTGTCACTTCTCTGCACAAGGCTGACAGGCCTCCATAGACTTCAGTTTCACCTCCAAATGCACTCTAAATCTGCTGGGCAAACTTTGCTTTCGCAGAAGTATTTCACAGAGGTATTTGTTGAGGGCTCCGAAGTGTCTGTGACCTCCAGAAATTCTAAACAGAATTAAGGGGAGGGGGGTGGGTGGGTGGTTGTGGACTTGCAAGCTGTAGGGGTGGATAAGGCACCATGGAATGCAACCAAAAACAGGCTCTGGGCCCTTTGGTGTCCAAAGACCTTGAGGGATCATACAGAATGTCCACCTCAGATTAGCATCTCCTAAAGATGGACAAGTTTGTGAAAGTCTTTCTTCTAGCAGACATGACTTGAGCAGGCATGCATCAGCAAAATCATAAATCATCTCTCTTCAATACAGATTCTTCTTACACAGATAACTAGAAAGAGAACCTTTTATCTGCCATGGCAAGGAAAATTGAACCCAAATTGAATATTTTAAAAGCTCCTAATTGTTGTTCTGACAGTAGGGTGGTTCAGAATTATAAAAATGAGATAAAGTGATTTGCCCAAAGATTCCTAAGATTTGGCATACAAATTTAGTCTACAACAAAGACCAGAAGTGGCCCTGAAGAAACCTGAGTAGTTAAATTTAGTCTACAAAACACTGATTTTATTGTAGCTTAGACTACATTCGTAGGGTTAGATTACATTCAGGGTTTGGAAACAATAGCATACATTCAGACAGACACAAGGATGAACTATGAGATTATTAGTCATAACAGAAGGGTTTTGTAAATCGGTGAACACATTAACTGTCAACTGATCAGAAGTCATACGAAGGTCATTTTATGACTAAAGCTACTCAATCAACAAAATTCTACATTACCAACATAATAAACATAAAAGTTGACTGAAGGCAAAGAGAGGCAATAAGGTAAACTCTCACTGGAGGCTCGTCTACAGTATTCGCAAATGACACTCATTCATTGACGCAGAGGGAATCCCATCTGAGAGAAAGCTAGAACATTTTGATCAATAGGGCAAAAGCTATCACTGTGCAGTAGAAAATAACAATTATGAAAACTTACAGTGTGCGATCTTCACAGAAGTTCAAATGCGGCGTAAATCGTAGAGATCTGATCACTCCTGTATTCATCCCGTGATGAACCCAATCTCGCCCATTCGCTGCTCCCCGACCAGATGAGTGGAAGGAGGTTCAACGTGACGTCAAAGAACTAACTGTCTGTACCGTTTGGTTGATTGAAAGGTGAGGAGCATTTTGGCTGAAACGTTTAGCTGTGAACTGTCACCACAAGACATTCAGAACTAATAAAGACGGTCTGTTCTGTTCTGTTCCGTCCCACAGTAGAATGCATTTGTGCGTAAACGGAGAAGCAATGACTCAGAGATGTTTTAGGATAAACCTGACCTAGTTTAGACTATCAAAACAATCATTGTTATTATTACTCCAGGGGCCTGTAATGGCTAAACTTCCACCGTAAATATTTGTCTGCACTCTTGTCAGTGTTAAGTTATGCATTAATAGATGACCAGCTTCATGTCTGAAGTTGTTAGCCTACCCATAATTTTCGGAACTTGTAATGTCAAGCAATGCCTTCGTTGTCCTCAAAATGTCACCCATATCTTTAGTATTTGTTTTTAAAATGTATCCAATTGCATTGTAGCCTGCACTGAAAATCAAAGTGTTTCAAAATATTGTAGTGGGGAGCTACATACACCACACATAAAATATAGGCTACTCATGTTAGAGAGCCCATTTTGGTCTACAATGTCTTCTGAAAGGTTATTTCATCTACATGAGATTTAACATGCTCTGTTCCATCTTCCTCAGTCTACACCAGTGGTTCTCAAAGTGTGGTCCGCGACCAAGCTGAAGTGGTCCGTGAGGGGATTAAAAAAAAAAAAAGCATGTGAATTTAGTCTCTGTTTATCACTAATATTATTTGAAAGTTAAAGATGAGTGGTTTACTGAATACTATGAGGAAGGCCTGTAAGTTATAATATTGTAGGCTATCTTCATATTGAAATGCCTATAAATGCTTATGCAAGCCCACTGCTTTGGTTAAAAGGTGATAGAGGGCTGACTTGGAGACAGGGCCGAGGGTTGGTGGTCCCTGAAAAACATTTTTTGGCCAAAGTGGTCCTCGGTCTGAAAAAGTTTGAGAAACACTGGTCTACACCATGGACAAAGCAGTCCTATACTGGGCCTAGGAAGTGCATGCCATTTTTTCCCCAATCGTACGTCATTTTCACAATGTTGAAATGTTGAAGGGACTCTGCTTGTAGTGTCAAAAGTTCAAGGCAAAGTAAATGATTGAGTTCTATCCCTATCAATAAAAAATGGAAATTCAGTTAGAATCAAATGACTCAATTTAAGAGATTTTATCTTGATAGTAATATCACCTTTGTATACAGTAAGTCATAAATAAAAAATGTTATGAAGACATTGAAACAGTTTTCCAAAAAGACTGCATTCTCTGATAAGTGTATGGCTAATCAAGACAGGAGATGGCTAGGAATACCTGACCAATATTGTTTTATTCATTAATCATCTACACAATATACTCGAGTAATACTCATGTAAAAATGTCTGGCTAATCTAAAAAAAATAGCTTCACATATACCAAACCAATTCTCAAATTTACATGGCTCTAGTAATTATCTGGTCACAAAGAGCCAAAAGCCATTCAGCAGTCTAGGAGAGGGAAATTACTGAGTGAATACTGGCCAGGCATAATAATACGAATCCACAATGCTGAAATCAGTGGAAGTCTTATAAGTCTAATGTGGCAACTATGCATAAAAATTTTGCATGAAAGTGGATCTGAACAAGAGGTTGGAAATGGCAAAAGTGAATAGAAGGGCAGGTGTGGATTTGACCCATGTGTGGAGGGCTGAAGATCCAGAAGCCCAGTACTCAAACTGGAGCGACTGGTTCTGAGAGTGGTAATGAAAAACTTGTGTCAAGATGGCTGTCTCTATCATTCTTCTCCCACTCTCCAAGTATGTTAAAGCAGCAATGCATCTCTCTACCCTTGGTGCTGTGTGTGCCATACAATCACCTCCATGGCTCATCCTGCTTCACATATTCCACAGTGCTATGCTATTGTGGTATTCTGAGGTAGCTAAAATTTGCAGAATCATTCCTACTTTAAATACCATTGCTACAAATACAAAGAATGATACCCTTGTCCAAATTGTACACTTACAGTAGAGTCTGTGAAGAACAACCAAACCTAAGCTGTACAAGAATATAATGTGAACTGTGCATTTGCTTTGCAGGGTGAAGGTTCATGATATTTTATATATCCTCCTGAGGATCCATTCAGTGCTCACTCACTTTTCTTTAAACTGCAGCAAATAGTAATTTGTAACTCAAATACAACAATGTGCAGCCCTTTTACATTTAACATCCTGTAACTCTGCATGTTTTTAACCTGCATGTGTAACTTGTGTCAGAAAACTAAAATATTTTCTCACAGAGGATATTTTCCTTATTTGTCAGTAGTGTTCCTCCTGCAACCTAATTTTAAGGAGGTTTCCCAGGCAGCAGCACCCACTAGTGTTGAGTTAGGGTACTTCACTGCAGCATCCAGATCAAATACAGGGACCATGAATGCATTGCATATACTGTACATTAAGGTAACAGTATGCAGGTGTTGTGAAAGATAAGTTGTGTGTCCAGAGCTGGCCAATATGAACATACTGTGAAGCACCCTAAAGTAGAACAAACTGTGAAGCACCCTAAAGTAATCTTTTACACACTGCCCAAATCATCTCAGTTTACCCTCAAGAAACACACATGTAAGTTACAGCCAGGTGATACGTGAAGCTTTGTTTATAGACCTGAATAAAAGTGCAGTTCTTCAGACGAGACATTTTAAACGATAGATAAAGATATGTTTATTGACACATATCCATCAGTGCGCCCTCCAATGCAATGAATCATGCAAGTCATCCAAGACAAAAACAGAAGAGATCATAGTTCCAGTGCTTTTTTTTTTTTCTTTTTACTGAACACGTTTGTAAAACCCATTTTTCGATAACTGTGGAGGTATTCATGATCTTTGTGTCTGATTATGTACACTGAGGGGGTTTGTGTCGACAAGACAGAAAGTTACCCATTTCATCTGATTATGTTGGCAATAACGGGAAGAGTTCATGGAAGGGAAATCTTGCCTTCATTAGGGTACATTACCCATAACACAGAATAACCATCTCTGGTGCTTTGGTTAATATAATATGCAACTTGTTGAAAACATGAAGGACTTTTCCATTTCACACCAGAGGTTCCAATAAAACCACAACATGGAGGATAACCCTTTTTTTTCTTAAAAAAAAGGTAGAGAGTTAAGATTTGTCTTGTTTGGAGTTTCAACACAGACAGATATGGCAGTAAAATCGTTATCCAAAAAAATTAAGGCACTAGGTGGGCCAAATGCTACACCAGTTAAGTCCTCTACAAATAATTTACAATTCAAACAGTGCAGTTTTACATTTGTTAACTTAATGTTTCCTTTTGAACCATTCATCTATGAACCAATGTAAGGCAATACATTACAAAAAAGAAACAAAATAAGACAAAAAACAAAAACAAAACAAAAAACAGCAACATAAAGGAGCAATGTACCCAAATGAGCAAACAGAATGTAAATGTTTTCTATGAACGTTTCATTAGGTCTCCTGATGCCATTTTGATGGGATTCCTATGGCTTGGAGTAATAATAATAATAATAATAATAATAATAATAATAATAATATTCTAAAATGCATAGATTGTGATGATCTTGCATGCTCCTCTGGGGAAAAAAAAAAAAAAACAAAAACACAGAACACACATACTCAGTACCCAATACTCTGTTTGATATCGCGTTTCCTTTTAGACGTAGAAGAGAGAGAAACATTAAGGCAGCCCGAGTTCATGGAAAGAAGGCGTGGAAGTCTGTTGAGATGGAAATACAGGTGCGCTCACTCGCAACAGTTTTTGTTCCCCAACGGAAGAGAGAAGAGCCCAGTTTTTAAACACCCCCCTGATATCCCCTCTTCCCCTGTTGCATCACCTTTTGCATAAGACCTCCCTTCTTGACCTGGAATATGCACCAAAGGCCAAAGATTCATCCCCCTGCCCCCTCCCAACACACACACAAACACGCACACGCACAGGCACACACACACGCACACGCACACGCACACACACACACGCACAGGCACACACACACACGCACAGCGTTGGCCTGAGCCCCACACTCAGGAGATGAGCCTTGGATAGGGATGGGCTGCTTCCCCAGGCTCTCATGTCATCCCAAGGTCAGAGCGAGGTCTCTGCTGTCCATTTGATGCCCGGAGGGAGGACAGAGATGGTGTGAGGAGGTTGGAAGGGAATCCCAGTCAAAGGAAAGTAAGAGGGAAGGAGGGAGGGAGATAGAAGGAGGTGGAGAGGAGAGGATGTCTTGGATGCCTTGAGTCAGGCACTGGTCCCAAATATCCAGCGATGGTCAAACTGTCTCTGTATTAAATTGTGTGTGAGTGTGTTTGTGTGTGTTTGTGTGTGTGTGTGTGTGTGTGTGTGTGTGTGTGTGTGTGTGTGTGTGCGTGCGCGCACACGTGCAGTAGATTAATGGTGTGAATCCTTTTTAAAATGTTTTGAGGGTATTTTTGTGGTTTTTTTGTGTGTGTATTTTTTTTCTGAAGAATAAAAGGTACAAAGTCCCAACAGAATCCAACGGACCAGATGGTTAGCTGGAAGAAAGCAGACAAAACAGATAAGAATCCCATAAGAGCTTTGAAAGGAGTAGGCATAAATGGTTAGTCAAAGCTGCTTTATGCAATATTTTGTAGTTTTTAAAGGCCATCTATGCAGGTTTCTTTTTTTTAAACCTTAATATGGAACCTTTAAAATATAACTTAATATGGCAGTTATTAATTTGGATGGTAAACTAATTTGCCGGGAGAACTGCATTATACCCATAGCAGAGCTGCTGAGAGGACAGTTTGGAAACTGACATACTCCACAAAAGGTTTTGTGTTGAAATCATGTTCACCTTGCCAGTCAACGAGGCTCTTTGCAAATAAGTATAGGAGATTCCAATCCCCAGATACTGGCAGGAAATGTAACATTTGGCGACAATGGGTAGAGCTCAGTTAAGACAAAAAAAAAACAAACAAACAAAAAAAACAAACAAACCTAGAATTACATTGGGGGCATTAAGCTAAGTCAGCTCCAACTGTAGTAGTTAACATCAAAAAGGCAGATGATATAAGGTCCTCCACTGGGCACTGGGCTATTTTAGTTAAATAATTCCCTGCATGGCTGTATTTTAACAGGCACAGCTTGTAAACATGGGACTACTGCTGAGTAATGTGCGTGACTTGAGGAGGATACAGTAAACAATAAAACAGCTATGCTTTATGCCCAGCAGAGGGCAGCAGAGACTGAAGCTATCCAGTGGGAGGGGAAAAAAAAGCACATGAATACCCAACATTAAATCAGCATAGGCTTAGGTTTTCCATCAGTCCTGTCACCAAACCAGACACACAATAAAAGCTCCACATTAGCTGATCTCCAGTCAGTAACAATGCTCTATTAGTTGCCTATTTAACCACCAAGACGACCAGACCCCCATATGACTGTGAGAGACAAAGAAAGGAGGAACCCAGTATCCCCACAACAGTATCCCAAGAGAGAGTTAATAACACGAGAGAGAGAGAGAGAGAGAGAGAGAGAGAGAGAGAGAGAGAGAGAGAGAGAGAGAGAGAGAGAGAGAGAGAGAGAGAGAGAGAGAGAGAGAGAGAGCGCCAATGAACGAGCAGGGGCCCGAGGGAACGGTTATGGACTACGGGGTGATACATTGGTGGTGGTGGTGATGGAAAGTGTCCTCTGAAAAATAAGCTGTGGCCAAGGACGAGTTGTGTCAGCATGTACTGGATGATGTTGTTGTGTCTGCGTGCTCAGAGTCGGCCAGTCTGATGCTCGATTGCTTTCTGCTACAACACAGGAGATAAACACCGCCATCACCAGACAATCCAGAGGTTTTACTGTCGCTAAAAAGGGCACGGCATCCAGAACATGGACTTTTCTCGCCACCCTAGAGCCGTTACACCTATAAACTACCTAGAAATAGCAAATAGTGTTTGCCCATCTCAGAGGAGTATGTTGAACTAAACTAGATATCTACATGTACAGTAGATGTTCTAATTAGTAACCTACACCTACATAGAACTAGCGACAGCAACTGTATTACATATCATATTTGATGTGTCTATGCATAGACTATGCATTTGCTGTCAGTGCGTACACGCATGAATGGCCTGAAGAAAAGAGTAAAATGAGTGACAATCAAACATGTACTAAGTACTTACTTACAAGTACAAGTCAAATTTTAACAGCAATTTTCATCCATTCATGGTCTTACCCTCCAAAAATTGTTCCTTAACTCTTCAGGAGCCACAGAGAAAAAAATCTTACCATTTTTTTCTTTATATATTAGATGTATAGAGTAAAAATATTTACTAATAGATATCCCCTCAAACACACAATTTTGTGAAAAGTCTATAATGACTATAACGACTATGAAGTTGAAGGTTAACATTAATATTTTGGGATCCTCTACAGGGTGTAGACCTTTTTAATTGGAACAACATTGGAAGGTAAGAAAACTACGTTTTTAAGTTATAGTTTTCAAAAATAAAGACCACCCTAGGGTGCAGTGTGTGCTGTAGTTACCTTGGCTTGCCCGTGATACTTTTGGGGTTCTTTCGGAAGGACTGGTTTACTACGGAGCGGGTGGACATGGTGCGAGGCGAGGCCCTGGAGAATGTGGAGGGAGGAGTCTTGGGGATCTTCTTTCCCAGGTGACCAATCCACTTCTTCTGCTCGTCCTGAGTCAGGGCCAGCAGCAGCATGTCCCTCGCTGAGGTCACGTCGTAATTCACTGCGTCACAAAACAAAACGTAAGCACTCACCCAAACATGTCTACAAAATAAATAAATGAATAAAAAGGTGGAAAGTGCAGTAAAGGTTGTCAGCTAAATGCTAGAATATCGTATGCCATGAGGGAAGTCAAAAACCACTGCTCCCTATGACTGCCTAACAGACCTTTAACTTTACCTGCACATAAAACTCAGTAACTTGCATCCTCTAGCAACAATTGCTAGCGACAATAACTTGTGCTTTTACACACCAACACATCAGTCATATATAAGTCAACTAGAAGTCAACTAGGAGCTGGGGATGCATTTGAGTGATATGAGGGGACTGCAAGCAAAATTACCATAGGCGACCCAAAATGCTTTGTGATAAATTACTAACTTTTGAGGCAACACACAAATGACTTGTAGAAGTGTGCCAGGCTTAAGACACGCCTCCTCACCTTTACAGGGAGCGATGACGTCCTCTTTCTTGTCCAGGTGATCCTTGTGGCACTTGACGTGGCAGCGCCGGCACTCGAGGGCAGGCGGCGGCTTGAAGACGTGCCACAGGGGCTTGGCGCAGGCCTCACAGTTGGTGGGGAAGTGGTAGAGGGTGGGGATGAACTCGTGGCCCTTGTGCGGCAGACAGTTGGTCTTGTCCCCCTGGGGAACCTCCATGTCCGCCTCCTTCCTGCACTCGCCCTCGTTAGCATAGAGGATCTGAGGATCAACAATGACTTGAATTACTAAATGCAGAAAAAGTAAGAAATTGATGTCAAGTTTCACGTTGACATGTAGCAGACGCCTTTATCCAAATCGACTCATATCTGTCAATCACAAATTATTTCAGTCTTAGGGTTAAGTTCCTTGCTCAACAACAGGTTACTCACATGCTAGCCAAGTTCCTTAACCACAACACTACCACTACCCACACTGACGTTTTAAAAGTTAAAACACTCCTTGTATACTGTTCCTGTTAAGCGTTTCCTGATAATAACACCATTGCATACAGGGACTATACAATGAAGCAGAGGAAATATGAAGCAAACGAAACAAAGTGTGTGATTAGGATGGTCTACTGGTCCATCATGCTAGTTGAAAAGGCTCTGCTGAAATAAAAATAAAGACCTACAACACAGCATTGCAGAAGGTGATCCGACTCAACCTTCAGAGCAACTTCAGAGTCTCAACAGCGAAGCATTCTACTATTATGTGTGTGTTTTTGTACCCATGCACATCATGTAGCCCATCTGCTATAGACACATGGGAGGTATTACACAGGGGTGAAGTCAATCCGTGTCCACACAGCACATCATTGCGTAATCCTTGCTAACCTTCATGGTTTAAATTCATGTGGGACTAGGTGCTAGCTGTGGTATCTGCTGCGCTAACTCAGTTCAAAGTCAAGTGAGTCAAGCCTCACTCACGCGGCAACCCAGATGAGTGTAAAAATCAACACCCATCCACAAAAATCGCTGAAAATATTTCCATAATGCATAAGGAATTTTTGAAAAATGTAGCAAGGAGCGAAAAATAACTGTTTTAAACTATACTTACATATAATTTTGTCAGACCAGTCATACATTCACACAACCGATCACAAATAATACATTTGTGACATTAACAAGTCAGAATGTTGGATGGGTTGGAGTTGACATCTATATAAGGGATGAGAATTATATTTGTTTTTGGGGAAGGAAGTTAATCAAAGCCGGGCAGGAGTAAGCTGTGTGTAACACGTCACAGGAGACAAACTGACAACCAGCGGACAACCACTGCAACTGGCAGAGCCACAAAGTAAGTCTCCTACATCTCTCAAGAGACTCACTCTTCTCCAGTGGAGTGAGACCGATACATCACACTCACCTGGAATATCCTGGGAATCTCGTCAGTCTCCGCACGGTACACATCGCCCTGCGTGACTGGACGCACGTGGAATAGTTTGCTAGAGAAACAAACAATAAGCCACCCATTAGAGAGCAGACTTTTTCCAGGTCGCACACGGAATCACAGAAACTCTGAGTAAATGAGGAGATCTAATCATGGATCCCTGTGTGATACTTACTCGATATCAAGTACCATAGAAGGGCTGGACTGTTCTTTGTCCTGCTCATCGTTGTAGAACAGGATTTTCTTGCTGCTGACCACAACATACTATGAGAAAGCAAAGGCCACCAGATTAAAAAAGTGCATTCAAAAACAAAAGACTTTTTTCAGAAACAACCTAGTTTAAACAATTCTACCACAGATACAATAGGGATACAGGTTGCATAACTGTTAACTAAGCGTGTTAACGAACACTGAATGACTGCTAGCTTGCTGAAAAATGAAGACTTGAGAGGCGTTACCTGCTTCTTCCAGCCATAACGTTTTATGTTAGCACGGTTAGGTATCGATAGCCAGCCTTCCAATCTTGACTCTGTAGAGGGAGAACCCCCCGAAAATATAAAACAAAACAAAACAAAAAAAATGAGGTCAGAGGACTGTCTACTGCAAGGCTTACTAACAACAACATGCGAAAGCAAATTAACTACAAAAACAAATAACAAAAAAGATAATTAAATCAATTACTTAATAAAATTCTCAGGCATAAAAGCCAACCCCCTTTATTGGCTGCACACACACAGCATTGCTAGGTCACTCATAATAACGGCACTGCTTGATCTTTGAGCTCGGCAGACACACTATGACGTACGTGTGTGTGCGCGCGTGTTTGTGGTAGGTCACAGTCTCACAGTAGGAGCCGCGCTACCTCCGCCCTCTTACAACCGTTAAGGCACAGGAACTTAAAACAATCACGTCACTATCGCAGGCTCCTCGGTCGGGGCGCGACCAATCCAATCGTCTTGAGCTGACTGCCGAGCACAAAGACTTCCTGTTTTGGTGGCGGCGGTGGAGGAGGAGGAAGAGAGGTGGGCTGCAGCCGCAGCTGAAAGCAGCCTCTGTCCTCTGCTTACTTTGAAAGGCCACAGCCAGCCTTCGGCCGCTATGTTAAAGTGTTACCAGTCAACTTCCAAAGCATGCAGTGAGGCAGCGCTAGTCAGACAGAAACTGTGCATGATGATTCCTTTTTTTTTGTTTAGTTTTTTCGTTTTTCTCTCCCTGTCAATTTATGTGGCTGGTGGTTCATTCTCACAAGACACACACACACTCAAACACAAACACACACGCGGATTGGTGGTGGCATGCTGATAGAACGCTACAGTGTCGACACACACAAAAAAGTGATGGTGCAAAAAGAAGTGGCTGGAGGGAGGGGGGTGGGGGTGTATCTGATGCTTTTGAAAGGTGCTCAGAGCCATAGGTTATACACATAAAGGAGAGTCCTGAGAGGGTAGGGTACAGCTCTGACAGGTGAAAGGCCTGCCTTCTTTGCCTTGGGAGAAGTTAGCCTTCGTTAAAAAAAAAAAAAAAAAAAGCCAGGGCTCTTAAGTCAACAGAGCATTGTTAAGAGAAAACAAACAGTAATTCAGGCGGAAAAAAAGCTTTTGCAGATACTTGATGGAAAAAGGTAAAGTTCGTCGACTTTTAAATGTTAAATAAAGCCACACTGGAGTGATTAGTAAAAAAAAAAAAGGGAATTTAAATTTGCACATTAAAACTGTTACCACCTTCATCATAGCACTAGACATCAAATCAAGTTTTGTAAAAGGCCTTCATGTACTAGGCTAGGCTCCTAATTCACACCATGCCACTCTGAGATTGACACATTCAAATGCATCACTCAACAGCAACACAGAACCAATACAGCATCACCACCATAAAGAAAACAAAAAAAAACACAACCAGCACAACCACAACCACAATAAAATAGGTGAAACCAAACAAACAAACAAACATTCAGACCAGGCATGAAGGAAGAGCCCCGGACTCCAATCTACTCACAGTGGAGACAGAACAGAGCAGACAGAGGCAGAGAGAAAGGGAGCAGGGAGAACCGACTAGAATAGAAGTGTGGGGAACAAGAGATGAGAGGAACTGTTGAACACACAAGACACCAGCAGTCAAATGTACAACAAAACACCTGCCAACATGGCAACCCTACACCCAACCCTGCCTCTGGCTTCATGTGCCTGCCAACCCATCTAAATGCTAATGCTACCGCTAATCCTCTATTGTTGTATATTAAACAAGGAGACCAGGGGAGATTTGTGGCAGGTGAACACCACAATGGTCTGAGAACCAAGGCGAACCAGTAGGGCAGGGACAAAAATACAAATGAATGGCAAACTGCTTGGCCTTAAGGGAGACGATGTTGACAAGCTATCTAGGCCTACTTGAGTCATTTACATGACTGTTAAAGGAGACTCGCCCTTTTCTTATTCACACTTTACCTCAAACTTATTGTTCTGGAAGACCTCTACCGGTAATTCTGAAAAATGTGTAGGGTAGAACTTATATAATATGTGTAATGTATTGTAAGTAAAAAAAAATGTAATTAACGTAATGTACGTTTACCACATACGGTAAACATCAACTAGCGTGTTCTACTAAGAGGACCTCAGGTGTACTGCAACCTGGCCAACGAAACTAAAACCCCAGAGTGAGTTTGTGTGGGGAAGCTTTACCATGAAGGCTGTGGAGGGAAGATGGTATGACACACCACAGATGGGCATTTGAAGCAGGGAAATGCCGCACATGGAACAGTGATCCTCCATGCTGAATCTCTCAGTAAATGAGCATTCACCACCAGAGTAATCACCCCCAGTAAAGACTAACAACTAACACATGGGACATTTATCCAAAGAATGGAGTTCATTAACACCAACAGTAACAGCTTGTGATCATAAACACTTTCGCGGACTCACACCAACCAGCCCCCCTCAAAAAGAAGTGACGCATCTTCCAGACGAGGGTTCGTCCCGTCCCTGTCTACTTTAGCTCCTCTTGGGTCTACGTTGCTCCTGGGAGTGAAAACCCGACAGCGGAGGGCCGTCTTTCCCGTTATGCGTGGGCGGGGAGACCTTACCGGCTATGTTGCTGTCCGTCTCGTCTGTCTGCAGGCTGGTGACGCTCGAGTTGTCCATGCGCAGCTGCAGGTCGTTGAGTCGCTCGCGCAGCTGCTCGATGTCGCTTTCTTTACTGTCGAGCTGCATCTGAAGCTCCGTGCGATACGTGCTCTCCTCTGCCAGTTGCTGCAGATGAAAATCGTGTTGTGTGGTCAATAACACATTTCGGAATTTTTTAATGCATTCATATATGTAGTCAATGATTAGAAATGTATGCACTGAATGTTATTGCCATTTCAAATATTTGCGCTGTGTTTGTATTTTTGTATTGCTAATTGTGTTTGTACAGATGGGGTTACTTTGCAAACCGTGTAATGAAACATTCCAGTCGTGTCTGGATTATCTAACTGAATCTAGGACAAGCAACTCAAAGCCAGTTAAAGAGAGGAGTCCCTACTCTTCCTGTGTGTTAGGTGCACTCAGAAAGGGGAAAAGTGGACTACTCAAGTATCTCAAACACTAACTACCCATCAAAGTGAAGGCTTCCATCCTGGAAACCTAGAAACACTTGAACCTGGAAACACTTGAACTATACATTTCATCTACTGATGCATATTTGTAACTTCAATTTACTCGAAACAAGTTGATTAACCCATTCATTGATAACATTTTTATTAGCACACATTTCGATCCCAGAGCTCATCAACGTTCTTTTTTAAATTAGGAGGATGTCTTTTCAATTGGCATAACACAAGGGATGTGTTACAACAATGGGAAGACAAACAGAGAGGCATAAACTCTTTAGGTGCACAAGTCTCAATGCACATAGAATAATCTGAAAAGAACGCTCCGTAAAAAAAAGCGTAAATGAGGAATGGCGGAAGAGTGATTCTCACCGCCTGCATCTCGCTCAGTTCCTTCTGGTACTTGATGGCCATGTGGTTGAACTTCTCCTTCTCCTGGTTGAGCTCCAGCTGCAGCTTGCGGTTCTCCTTCTCCTTCTTGCGCAGGTCGGCCGTGCTGCCCTTCTTCTTCTGGTCCAGCTTCATGTCCTTGCGGTTCATGATCTCCGCCAGTTTGTTCACCGCCTGCAAAGGTAGAGATAGGTGTGTGTGTGTGTGTGTGTGTGTGTGTGTGTGTGTGTGTGTGTGTGTGTGTGTGTGTGAACGTATAAGAGCATGTGTGATTAAGTTTTCTTTTCTATACATATTATTAATTGAAAGATCATTTCGTCATTTCTTTCAGTTCAAATGATTACTACAAAACAAATGGCAATAACAGTTAATAAATAAATAATGCCAGAAGGAATGAGAAGGAATGTGACTAGGAAATTGAATTACATTTAATTCAGTTAAAGCCTTGCTTGGGTAAGCATACCTGGGTCTTGAGAGTTCTTTCCGTGTTAAGCACCTTCTCATAGTTGGCCTTGATCGAGTTTGCAATTTCCTCTTTCTGGCTCTCATACTCTGCAGAAAGACGAGTCAGAAAGATATTGTTAAGGCTTTCACAGTTAACGACACGTCAGGATGCAAGGGGTGTGAGAAAAGGAAGCGTTTCTCACTCCAGAGGCCAGAACTAACCTTCTGTCTGAACGCGGATCTTGTCATCCAGATCAGTCTTCTCCTTGCTGAGGCTCTCCACGTCTTTGGTAAGGGTTTTATTGGATTCCTCAAGCTGTGTTGGGGGGGAGAAAGGAGAAAAAACAAAAACAAAAAAACATTTACACTTCAACCACCCCATGGAAGTGCTGGGCTGTAACAGCCTCCAGATGTTCTAACCGACATTCTGACAAACTAGCATCGCTCAGACAACGCTTTGGTTGAGAGATTCTGTGCTAACCTTTTGTCTGCATTGTTTGGTAGACAAACAGCTCGAGACCAGAAGCAAAACAGAGGGTTTCTATTGTGAGAGGGTAGCAGCATGTATGCCTTTTTTGCTTTGGTATGTTTTTACTGGTGTCTTGGGGTGAATGATATGTGGTGAAATCTATTTAAGGATGCAGCGGGCGCTGAGTATGTGTATGGGTATGTATGAGAGTGTGTGTGTGTGTGTGTGTGTGTGTGTTTGTTTGTTTACTTGCGAGTCTGAGAGTGTATGCATTAGTGCAAGGTTAGACTACAAGTGTGTATTCAAATGTGTGTATATGTGTGTTTAAAGCACAGGTTAGTAGGTGATTGAGTGTGAGTGTGTGAGTGACACTGACTAGGGCCATGGTTGAGTCTTGTGTGTTTAAAGCACAGGTTAGTCTGTGTGTGTGTGTGTGTGTGTGTGTGTGTGTGTGTGTGTGTGTGTGTGTCTAAGACACTGACTCTGGCGATGGTGGAGTCCTTCTCTGCACACTCCTGCTTGTGGCGCGCGGTGGCCTTCTTGTTCTCCTGGCTCAGCTCAAAGTACTGCTCCTCCTGCAGCGCCCGCGCCAACTGCTCCGACTCCGCCTTGGTCACCGTCAGGTCCAGTTGGGCCGACAGAGAGTCCCTGTGTACACACACACACACACACACACACACACACACACACACACGTACACACGTTAGGGAGAGATCACTCCTAAGGCACAACACAGAGCTCTAAGCTTCATCCAAGACAAATGCACAACCACAGACATGTCGACATGTACCACTCTCTCTTTTTAAATGTCGTCTAAATCTAAAATATCTGACCTTTTCTTAAAGATCTGGCCATTGCCGTTTCCCTTTTTAACGTCATCTAAAATATCGGACAGATTTTCAGTCATAAAAACCACATCCCTTGAAATCCCCTTGAGAGAAGAGAGAAGCTGCCAATCTCTCTCTGGAAGACAAATGCCTGATTAAACAGCTGCCAATCCCTTTTGATTCATGCAAGCCTCATATGTGCGCAAGTACTAATTTACTTTGCGGAGAGTCAAGCCAAGTCTTGCTCGCGATTGCCCAATCAGCAAGCCTCGCCGCTCGGGGGTGGAGGAGAGGCCTGAGAAGCTACTGTAGCCGACATGAACGAGCTGACGGGAATCGCAGTGCTGGTGGGGGTTAATCGGAGGTCAAATCGTGGCAGCGTGCGCAAAACGACCGCTCACCTTTCGCTATGCAGCTCCTGCACCTTCTTGCTGGTATCTTGCAGCTGCCTGTTCTTCTCCTCAATTTCCTCCTTCAGCTCCTTCACCTGAGTTTTGTAAAGCGTCTGAAAAAAGAATACAGGGGGAGAGAAAGAGAGAGAGAAATAAAAAAAAGAGAGGTTAGGGGACAACCTAATGCAATGCATGACTTGCCATCAGTGATGCAGCGTGGGATTCCAGCGATGAGACGGGTGGATATTTGGAATGTGCAATAAGAGAGGCACCAACAAATTCCACACACTCCTGCCATGTCTTAAGAGATGAGGAGATAATTATTAATGAGAACCCCCTCCCCCCTCCCTTACCCTCACTAAGCACAACCAGTTCACACATCGCTGAGCTGATGGATGAGGACAGGCATTTTGGAAGCACCTGCTCCGTCACGCTTTCCCACTTGTGACTATGGGCAAGGAAGACGAGCGGCGTTGTTGCTGCTTACCGAGAAATACTGTTCGGCTTCCAGCTGGTCTTGAAGCTCGCGCATCTGTCCCTCGTTGCCCCGGTATTGCCTGCCAAAACAAACACTCCCGTCAGAAAACCTGTCAGCGTATTCCATCTCCACACACACACACACACACACACACACAAATGCGCGCACACACACACACACACACAAATTATGGCAATCCTGACCCTTGTCTCCTCTGCGCTCCCACTGTATCAACAGTAGCATAAATGCGGCTGTTAAGCGGCTGCAGAGGGCAGGCTGGTTTATTGTAGCTGGTGCTGCAGACAGGACAGGTATTACGGGGGGCCAGGGGCACGGGGATTAGAGTGGGCTGGGGCGGAGTCAGACATGAAGTAATCCCTAATCCTGTGGTGTAAATATTGGCAGCCAGCAGCTTTGGCAGTTGTTCGACTGTAAGCTGGAATAATAGCCTTTTCGGCAATAACGACCAGTAATGGAGTACTTTAAGAGTGCCGTGTCAAGGGCTGGTTTTGTGTGTGTGTGTTTGTGTGTGTGTGTGGGCTGGCACGAGGGAGACGGGTCACAGGGAGAACGGAGCTGTGAATGCAGTGGAACAAGCGTCTCTGGGACAAGCCTGAGGCAAGAGATGACATGCACCGTTTCATAAGGGCGTGTTAGTGTGTGTTTGAGTGAGAGAACATACCTACAGCAAAGCAAATCAATGAGCTTACAGTGGCTCCCAAGTATAATGAATGCCAGTGCGATCTGGTGTGTGTGTGTGTGTGTGTGTGTGTATGTGTGTGTGTGTGCCCCTTACTTGGTGAGCTGGGTGAGCTGGAACTCCAGAGAGCGTTTGTTCTCCATGGCCGCGTTGATCTCCTGCTTGAGCTGCTTCTCCGAGGTCTTGAGGCGGTCCGCCTCTACCGTCCAGCTCTTCAGTTCGCTCTGGGCCAGGGCCCGCTTGCCTGACTCCTGCTCCAACTGGACCCTCAAGGCCTTCACCTAAAGGGCCAGGGACCAAAGTAGAGACCGTCACCCACCACAGCCTTCACAGACAAACAACAGAGCTCTCAGTCTTTCGTTTCAGCCTACCCTTCTGTGAGAAGTAAAGGATGTACTGTAAGTGTATGTAATGAGGGGAGAGAACTGTGACCCCACCCAGTTTCGAACCCAGGTCTCCAAAGTGCTAAGCGTGCAACTTGACCGCAACGCAAGGGCTGATGGTGAAAAAAAAAAAAATCCTGAGCCTGAACTTTTCTTCCATCCTGGGGAGGTGGGCATGGGTGGGGATGTTATGTTTGCGACAAACTTTTAGAACACTACTTGGTTATGGGGAAATTCCATATCTTAAGCTAGCAGC
>JAODXP020000034.1:12919088-13001588 GCA_027497455.2 Sardinella longiceps | reverse complement strand
AACTTTGTAAGCCGAGTACATCAGTCACCCTGTCAACTTCCATAGGATTTGGATCTTGGATCTATCTTTTTGCTGGTCTTCTGGATCCAAATAAAACTAACCAAATGTTGTGTCAACTGGCAAAGTTTGCTATGCACTTTGATTACTATTTTCCATGATCGCTAACTTAGAAACCATACAAAGTGTCTTTGATTATGTAACAAAAAAGTGCATAACAAACAAAGCACTTTAGAAGGCAGGACTCGTGGCGCTGATGGTGCATCTGATTGGTCAGTTACCCTGGAGCTCGCGGATCTCCTCGGAACCCTGGCTGCAGTTGCGGCGCTCCGAGTCCAGCGTGCTCTGCAGCTGCAGCAGCTCCTTCTCCAGCGCCAGCTTGGCGTTGTCGGCGGCGCGGCTCTTCTCCTGCATGTCGCGGTTCATGCCCTCCAGCTGGCTCATGGACTTGCTCATCTCCGTGTGGCTCTTGCGCAGGCGTGCCGCCGTGTCCGACTCCGCGCGCAACAAGTCGTTGGCCTCTTCCAGCTGTAAAACAAGTGTAGGCATTGGGTCAGTGGGTGGCAAATGCTTTTAAATCAGATTAGATAACACTTCACTTTGTCTACAGTATAATACTCAATATCTAAGTATAGACTCATTTATAATGAGTAGTGCACAGATAGTAGTGCGTACAGATAGTAGTGCATACTCATTTATAATGAATAGTGCACAGATAGTAGTATGTACTCTAGATGATAGTGCATATATCCACCACATGCCGATATCTAAGTATAGACTCATTCATAATGACCACAGGTAGACCACAGACCACAGGTAGAACAGTGCTCCCGTAAAGGGGAAGCTGATGTGCTGTCATTAAATAAATCAATAAATCAATTAATGAAGAGTGCACAGATAGTAGTGCCTAGATGATAGTGCATATATCCACCACATGACGACACATTACCTGCTGACTTAGCACTTGTAATAATGTGTAATGTGTTACGCTTGCTATTTTATCCTTTCAAAACGGACTAAAATCAACATTTTAAATAAACGCAGTTGACTGTAATAGCAGTGCTACTGACATTGGCCTTGCCCAGTGCCAGTGCCAACACTGAGTCATGCATGGGTCATGTGACCGGCCATCCTCTGTGGTGACACACTGCTCTCACAGTGTGACTCACACCCACAGTGTGACTTCACTGCTGCGCATAAGACGTTTGTCGCAACATCATAACAACCATCGCTTCCTTCCTATTACTGAATACATGTGCAGATGTGCAGAACATCAGGGGGCTGTCCACACTCCACACATCAGTGGCAGACATGAATAGAGGAAAAGGGGACATGTCCCACATACTCTACAAGCTATAGATGCATGATTGCCATGTGTGGCTGAAATAACAACAGTTATCATCATCATCATCATCATCATCATTATTATTATTATTATTATTATTATTATTATTATTATCATTATTATTATTATTATTAAGGATTATGTAAATAATTGGTGTGCAGTGGTTCCCACAGTACTGTATGCCAGCCCTGAGCTACAGTAGCAGATGCATGGAGGGACTGAGACTTTCCAGTAAGTGCATGGATATCATATTGGAATCACAAGTACAGTACAGTACGTCATGTTGATTAAATCATTACTTCTCAATAAGAATATAAAATGAGCCGTAGGCCATGACTGGACGGCCGAGGAACACTCCTGGCCATTATCTGGATACCACAAGCTTGTAATTGAAAAGGGCACGCTGGCATTAATTTACTTACTTGATTCTGCAGCTGTGCTATCTTGTCATTGGAGGCCTGGGAATTCTGGCTGATTTTCCGCATGTTTTCCAGTTGCTCTTTCAATGTGGACACTGCAGGGAAGCGGGAGAGAGGGATTAGACGGCAAGCCTGGTTCCTGGCCATCGTTCCTGGCCCACGCAGCCTCCTCGAGCCTGTCAATCTGAGCTGCCCGCTCTGACCTCCACCTGGCTCTGCTCTGCTCTGCTTAGCACTGTCCTGTTCTGCTGTGTCACTTCCTGTGATGCGGGCACACTGTTTACAGACCTGGCCCGGGCTAACAGGGGTGAATCGCGGCCTTAATGCACGGGAGATCCACTTAGTGTGTGAACCACTTGCGCTCCGCACAGCTCTGCGCTCACACACGCCACCCTGTGCGGCGGCCGTCAAACGGCGTGCTCGCTGGCGGTAAAGCGGGCAGTTAAAGCGCAGGGGAGGGGTCATCAGGGGTCAGACAAGCAGGTCAAGCTGCTTTCTGCTGCCAGTAATCCACTTGGGCTAAACATCTGTTTGGGCCCGCAGTTCAGTCGAGAGAGAGCGAGAGAGAGAGAGAGAGAGAGAGAGAGAGAGAGAGAGAGAGAGAGAGAGCTGGAGGATAGAGAGAGAGAGAGAGAGAGAGAGAGAGAGAGAGAGAGAGAGAGAGAGAGAGAGAGAGAGAGAGAGAGAGAGAGAGAGAGAGAGAGAGAGAGCTGGAGGATAAAGGATATAGAGGGAAATGGCTAAGCTTGAAATGTGAGCCCGACCAGAAACACAGGGATACTAAAGGGATTTGGCGTCCACTAAAATCCAAAAACAACTCAATACAAACAAACAAGTGCCAGTTTAGCTGTCAAATTACGACGTGCATGGTATGTCTGAGCATGTTCTAAACCATTGTGTTTATTTTTATATGACACTTGCACAGGCTAACAGGGCTTCAAATCTTGACTGGACTCAAAATATATTGTAGGGACAACCGCAACACAGGCAGAGAGAGAGAGAGTGACAGAGAGAAAGAGAGAGTGAGAGAGTGACAGAGAGGCTCAGACCTTCATTTTCCAAATTGCGTCTCTTCTCAGCCTCCTGATCAGCCTTTCTTTGGTATTCAGTGGCGCGGTGTTGGATCATGATCTTATCTTTCTCCAGCGAGGACTGGGACGCCTCTACGTTCTTCCTCTGATTGATCTGATGGATGCAGCAAGAGGGCAAAACATTACGTGGGAATCATCCACACAAACCATTCCTTGCTTGGACAGATGACTGAACAAAAACATTAACTAAATAAACAAACAAACAAACAGAAACAAAACCTCACTTACCTCCTCATCGAGCTCTTTCATGATTTTGTCTAGTTTTGTATTTGATGCCCTAAAACAAGACAAAACAAACAAACAAACAAACAAAATAAATAAATAAATAAATAAATAAATCACTTACAAGACTGAAAATCTAGTACTTAAAATGCAACGGGAGCTGAGTAGATGAGAGGTGTGACTGTGGGCCGGGGCTCACCTGCACTTCTGCTCCATCTCGTCCTTCAGCTGCATCTCACTGTGGAGCTGCTCCTCCAGCTGGTAGATCCTCTTCTGCAGATTCTCCAGCTGCGGACACACAACATACACACAGCCAGTCAGTCACACTCACACACGCGCTCGCTCGCTTTCTTTCTCGCAGATCCACCTACTCTGTCTTTATATGGTTTATATGGCAGAATGCTACTAATTAACAAACTTGTAATTAACTAAGCCAAGCCATGATGAACCACCAAAATGTTGCATGCACATTATGTATGTATGTGTCATTTGTATCATACATGTACAGTATGTATGTGAGAGTAATTTTTATTATTACAAGGACTTATTTGTTAGTGTTAGGAGCCCTCTAGTAAGTCTGAAACAGACTGAACTGAATGGAATACATCATGGTATTCCCCCTTTCCCACAAATCATCTTTAAAGGAGCTCACATGGCTTTTATCCTCCTTGGTGGAGCTGCTCCGCTTCACACTGGTCTTGGTGCTTGCACTTCGAAGACACCTAAAGAAAATGACGGAAACGAAATGTAATACCCCAGGGAAAGAACAATATGGATACATACAGTAGCCGCCCAGCGTCCCAACATAAAAACCAGGATATCAGGTTTTCTGCTTACACAGACATTTGGCACGCTACCAAAACATAGCCTCCTAAATAGACAAATGTCCGGTAAAGAAAGAACCGGAAACAAATTCCTCTAACAGTCAAGCTTAAAATATAGCTGGGAACGGCATAGGATTCCTTGAAAAATAAGCACAGACTAAACACAGAGTAATGTGGTTGGTACACATCCCCCCCAACCCCCCCATCCCTGGCGAGCACACCCTGCATTTGGCCCTCAGAGGGCCAGGCCAGGCCAGGCCAGGACGGGATGGGACTGGACGAGACTGGACGGGACTGGACACTCACGGCTGGTTGCTATAATAGGTGAAGCCCACAAAGGGAAGCTGGTTGCCGACAAAGGCCTTGGGGATGGGGAAGGTCTCCTCCTCGCCTCGGTCTTCCTCGATGTCGTCAAAGTTGCTGGTGTCCACGTCGCTGCTCAGCTCGGGCACGACCGGAGCAGCCGCTGGCGAGAAAGAGAAAAGGGAGAGGCAATGTTAAAGCCGTGCATGGAATGGAGCAAAATGCTTCTGTACAAATAGAAAACCTACAAACGTACAGAAAAACACAGACCCTAACAGCCCGGGCCCACAGAGAGGGTTTCAGGATAGAATTCTGCAGAGTGCTTGTATTTACAAACATGCCATTCGGGTGCTACAGTTAACAAATGCCCTTTCTATGCTTAAAGTGCAATATCACATTCAGAGACGGTTTTACCATTACAAAGTCAATACACGTTTCCACACCAGCAAGACACTTATATGTCAGGAAAATCCCAACTCAGCACGCACTCGGACTGGTAATGATGTTTACTAAAATCATCCAAAATGGAAGGGGGATTGAAGAGATTTAAAAGGGCTTTACAAAAGTGAGATCCCAAAATGGAGCGTTTCTACATTACACATCCTGTTCCAAATCACACCCAGGCTAGCGGGGGAGAGAGAGGGAGAGGGAGAGGGAGGGGGATGACGATGCTCCCCGGTAAATGACTAGCTGACCCCAGATGTCCCGAGGTGGAGGGGAGAAGGGGGGGTGGGGGTTGGGGGTGGGGGTGAGTTGGGGGTTGGTGCACATGTTTGAACGCTGTGTGACGAGCGTGCCAACTCAGTGCGGCTGGCAGCTGGTTCCACGGCAGCAGCCAAACTGCTGACTCCACCGGAGCTGCTAAAGGACTTATGGAGGCTTTTTTAATTCTGTCCATTCCAGCAAATAACTCGCTGCCTGCCGACCTGCCTGCCTGCCTGCCTCAGGCGGTCTACTGGGTTGTGCTGTGATGTGTCCACTCAAGTCTGCAAGTCATACTCATTTATGTAGAACACTTTCACACAACACAGTTGATCCAAAAGTGCTTTAAAGTGTTAAAGTGGAAGGGGGGGGGGTGTAGCTCCCACCTGGGTGATGCATGGCAGTTATTATGCCCCAGGTCGCTCACAACACAAGACACCAGCTTGAAGTGGACAGTGAGGGAATGGGCGAATGAGGGAATTACAGCAGGGGGATTATTATTAGAGAGTCAAATTGAATGAGCAAGGTTGGGACATTCGCCAGGACACCGGGGAACCCCCTACTCTTTGCAACAAGCGTCATGGGATCTTTTATGACCAATGTGAGTCAGGATCTTAGCTTAACACATCATCTGAAAGACGGCCTCTCCTGTAGCACAATCTCCCCATCACTGCACTGGGCAATTGGGATTGATTTAAAGACTGCTTTGCAATCAGACTCACTGTCTCTAATGTTATCCCAAGTCCACTGGTCGTTCTTGAAGAAAGCATGTCTCTTGATTTCGTCAACGCCGTTGCGGCCAAGTCGCACCTCCCTGCAACACACACAGACAGAAGGGAAGCGCATCAGTGAGACCTTTTCAAAATACACACACTGAGCTATGACACAGACGGCCTACAACTTCCTAACAAAGACACGATTTATGCATGCGGCTCCAAAGCAAATCGGAAAAATCCAGAGCAATCAAGTCATTTCCTCCCTCCTGGGATTTACCTGTCGGTTAAAAAGGCGCAGATGAGATTCTTGGCGTCCTTAGAGATCTCGCTGTCGTCAGGGAAAGTCAGGGCGTTCTTGTGATTCATAATCTTGCTGTACGTCCCAACCAACGAGTCGGCGTAAAACGGCGTGTCACCTGCAGGGTTAAATCATCAGGAAATCCATTTCAACTGGGGCAAAGGGCCGCCAGACTACAACCCAATTAGCTCAGGAAGCCCGCGGACCACGGCGGCTCTCCAAGGCAAACATCCAGGTTTTCACTGAGTCAAATGAAATTAACTGCAGGATGTCATAGGCGCAGTTTCAAAAGCCAACAACATTCAATTCTCTTTTAGTTTCTATCTTAAGAGTCCTGGTGCAAAATAAACCGAGCTAATAGTAGGCTGACTTTTTCCAAATACTGAATAACACCGGAGATTCGGTCTTCAAACTCTAAATTAGACATTCTATTATTCACTCATTATGTGCACCCAAACAGAATTACTAAAAGTTTGTTGAGGCTAATCTTAACACTCCATTTTTAGGATAAATCTATTTATTTAACAAAACAGGCCAATTCGGCCGATTAAATTGCCCTTTTAATATATGCCAGGTCAATTTTCCATACAGTACATCCCGTTTCTTGAACTAAAGACTTTTACAACCAGGCCATAGAGTAGCTTTATATGACAACTTACCAACTAGCATTTCATAGAGAAATACTCCCACCGACCACCAGTCACATTCTCTGCCATAGTAGCCATCCCCTCCTTGTGATTTCAGTACCTCGGGTGATATGTAGTCTGGCGTGCCTACTGCAGTGTCACATCGTACCATACCGTCCTGGGAGCAAACACCACACAATACAACTTAGGTGACGTGCCCAAAGCCATGTAGACAAAAAGCTTTAAAAAATGTTGAACACACCACATAAAACATATAATACACAAAATATTTTTATTCAGAATGGAATATTACTCTGCAATGTACCTTATTCATTTTCATACAGGTTCCAAAGTCAGCCAGCTTCAAGTGGCCTGATTTATCAAGCAACATGTTGTCAGGCTTTACATCCCTGTAGGGCGAGAAAAAAGGTTAAAATAAAACGTTGGTGATGTATAGAATGTGACAGCGGCCTCGGGCTAGAGGGGACCTTTGACCATGTCTGGAAAGCAGCAGTGAGTGAGTGAGGCACAAGGGTGTAACAACAACAAGAAAAGGAAAAAAAAAAAAAAAGGTGAAAGAAAAAGGCTAGAAGAAAGGAAAAGAGGAGGATGAGTGCAGTACCTGTGGATGAAGCCCATGGAGTGGATGCCATCCAGTGCCAGCACCACCTCGGCGGTGTAGAAGCGAGCCCACTTCTCCGGGACGTCGTAGTTGCTCATCAGGTTGACCAGGTCGCCGCCTGGCATGTACTCCATGACCATGTAGAGGTAGCGGTCGTCTTGGAATGCATAGAAGAGCTAAGGGGGAAAGACACATGACCAACACACTTAGCGGCCGTTCACACCGACACTCTAATTCAATTGTTTCCCTATGGAACGATGCGACATGACCGTTGATACGCGCCTTGCGTAGAAATGTGCTAGGTGCAAGGTGAAAAAAACGCAACCGACTAAAAAACGCAAGCGCTCAAAGTTGAAAATCGTTTAACTTTTGAGGTCGCGTTTTCTTCAACAATGGACCCGTTGCCTAGCTGCCAGTCATAGCTAAGTCAGGGAATTAGCGGTTTAGCCAAATCTAGCAGTCATAGCAACAAGACGTATATTTATCACTTTTAACCTTGCATGTTTTTGTCACTCACTATTTTAGAACACTCGCATTTTTGGAGCAGAAAACCGCGTTCAGTGTCAACGGCCACTTAGACAGGGTGTTGACTGAACCTCATGAACCTCATGATTTCAATGGGTACTCATATCGGCCCAAGCACTTAGCTCCATGAACTTAAGCCTGCAGTAAGCATCTGGGAGAATTCCGCCCATAATGACTTCCACTACTGGAGCTTAATCGAAGCTAGACTAAACAATCAAGGTGAGTAATGGATGCAACAAAAGGCACTGAACCAAGACGGGCTGCACATCACATCCACATCAGAGCGCCATACCTGCACCACCCAAGAGCTGTTAGCAAAGGCCATGATGTCTCTCTCTTCCCAGAAGAAAGCTGAATCAGACCTCTTGATCATCTCAAACTTGCTGAGAAGTTTCATGGCGTAAACCTTCTGCGTGGCTTTGTGCCTCACCTGGGGGGGAGAAGGGAAGAGAAGCGTCTGTGAGCGCGAAGGCAAGTCGGTACACCACAAAACATTCATGGTACACCACAAAACATCAGGGCTTTTAAATACACACACACGCGCACACGCACACAGAATATGACAAGATTATAACATGTATTACTACTTTTCGGACAATACTCTACTGATTAGATCCCTCTCAATTTGTGGAAAGGAAAAAAAAAAAAAAAAATTCAAGTTCAGTCCAGTCTGTGGGCGAACCAGGGATTAGTTGTTCAGGTATGGAGTGTACTCACCAGCTGCACTTCACCGAATGCCCCTCTGCCAATGACTTTAACCACTTCATAGTCCTCCGCCTTCATGCGCAGATCACGGATCTTACTGATGGTGTCCTTATCTGAGGGACAGAAGGGGACGAGAGGGAGGAAAGTTTAACACACAAACTCGACCCTCGGTGAGAATCAGCTGCACGTTTGATGCCGCGCTGGTGTTTAAAACGGAGCAGACACATCAGTCATGAGGCTAATTGACTCTGCCTTGGGGCACTGTTTCTTCAGCTTGGGTCTGAACATGGTTTCCACTGAGTCATGGACTCCAGCAGCGGCGCTGTCTGGTGATGATCTACCCAGACTGGGCTGTGGTGGGTACTGTACGTCCCCACCACTGTTTGTGTGAGACTACCATTGTTCCCCAGCTCTCCAGATTTCTCAAGGACTGCTCACGCTTACAGGCCCTGCAGATGTTGGAATCTGCTCATGTCGGGCAGGACATCGGAATCTTGCCACCCCCCCCCCCCCAATACAAATGTGCATGCTTTTGGTGCATTATCTATAGGACACTGGAATCTACTGAATTGGAATACACAGAACGACACAGGGGAGAGGGATGTTGGGCAGCCGAATCCTCCCATCAAAGAAGTCACCTTGGCGTTTGTTAGATTGCCATTCATCTTGCCCCCGTGCCCAAACACAAACAGGGGAAGGCTTCCCTTTAGTGAGATCATTTTCACCGTGTTTATGAAAGAGGTCCGCGGGGCGCTGCCAGCCATGACTCATGCATCACCGAGAGCGGGCGAACGCGGTGAGAGCCGTGATGTTGTTTGTGTACAGAGAGAAAGAGAGAGAGAGAGAGAGAGAGAGAGAGAGAGAGAGAGAGAGAGAGAGAGAGAGAGGGAGAGAGGGAGAGAGAGAAAGACTAAGCTTTATCTCCTGAAACTGCTCTGTATCCCCCAAGGAGAGATAACATTCAGCCAAATATGGTCAGGGCAGAATGCCATGGCTGCCTGTTGTATTTGCATGGGTTACAACTGCCGTCAGAATGCATACAGAGATGATGGGGGATGGTGGTGTGTGTGTGTGTGTGTGTGTCTGTGTTTGCATGTGTGTGCGTGTTTTGAAGGGGCTTGTGAGGGTTCATCCCAGTTCAAACGATCTAAATATAAAAAGTGGGGTATTTAAGAAAAGAACATTAGAATGTGAGCCGTTTCATGCAGCAGCTCAGTTGCAGGGCTGACTAATCCTGTCGGCCAAACACTACGCTTTCGGATCTCGGCGAGTGGTTCTTTTGAGAGGGTTTAAGCATGCCCGTTTTGACACACACACACACACACAGAGATCACGTCTGTATGGGTAAATGCAACTGCGCAGACCCAGCATCGGTAAGCCTGTTTCACAAGAGCTTGCCAACACCAAATCAGTTTCCCTGGACATGCGTAGCACTGAGGAAGCACTGGAGCTCCAGTGATGTGTGCAAAATACCAGTGAGGGAGTGAGTGAGTGAGGGGGGAAGAGCGCTAGACTGCATACTCCACTTTCCACAAAGAAACAAGGCGAGCTCTGAAGGCCCCTGGGGCAAGGCAAACCGCTAGTGGCCCGTCTCTCTCGATGAGAAATGTCAATCTATTCATCCTCCTCCACGCCAACATTCGAGCACTTTAACAAGAACTCACGAGCGGAAGAGACTGAAAGGAACTCCTAACACTTCCAAACGCTACGCTAACCCTAACCCTAGCCACTCCCACTGACTTGAAACACTGAATGAGATGAACCACATCAATCACAGTAAGAGACATCTCTGCTTGTCCTCAGTTCTTCATAAGCAGGGGCCACCTCAGCGTAAATTTCCTGTGTACGTGCTGTCATCTACGCACCTACAGTAAACAGCAATTAAATGACTTAAATTGCCTGACAAGAGATGCCCCATTAAAGGGCAAGACAGAGAGGGAGGTTCCTCTTTTGAACTTTTAAACTTGTCAGATCAGAGTCAATGAGGTGACAATCTTTTAATGGCATTTTAATAGCATGATTTGCCTTGCCTTGATTTTCACACTGAACACACATCAACAGCAAGCAGGTTGCATACAAAAAAATCATTAGAGTGTGTGTGTTAACTGTAGTAGTAGTAGTAGCAGAGGCCCCATCAGTAGCAGTGGGCTAGTGCTAACTACAATGCTATTCCATTAGGAGTTACTTGGCGAGAGGGCACCAGAGCCAATCTCCCAGTTGGGCTGGTGGCATCATTCCTGGAAAATCCAAGCCTTGTATCATTAGGTGTTATCCTACTGGGAAAAAAACACACACACTAATTTGCAGATGGAGGCCCGGCTGGCGGCTGCTGTGATGGGATGAAACTTATTACCACTTAGGCCCCAGTCACTTTGTGCAGTGGGTGAGAGGAGAGGCCGAGGCAGAGGCAATGGCATAAAAAGTATCAGCCTACTACTATCAGGCTTTCTGCAGTGATTCTACAGGCAAGGATGCTTCAGTGAATATAATCAGACTGCCTGTAATGCAAAGGGCTATGCCGGTCCCTTTTTTTTTTCTTTTTTTTTGTTGCAGGGCAAGACTTCAAAGTCTCCCTGATAAGGGCTTATGAATCCTCATTGCAGTTGGTATTCTGTGTCATCCTTCTGTCTTTTTTTTGTTTTTTTTTTTGCTAAATTAAATACTTTATCTTCACACTGCTAAGAATGGAATAGCTGCCAACTCCAAAGAGATAAGGAGGCGCTGTGTGAAAATGTGCTACAGTGTCTGTCACACTTGAGATCTTCGCAGACACAACAAAAGGCCCACAAACGGAATCCTCAACTGGAAATGGCAAGTTTGTAATTAAGGACGAGCCTCCTAGACAGTACAGATTGTGGCCTTCCAGCCGTCGGTCCATTCGTTCGTCCTTCCATCCCGCTCTCTCTCTCTCTCTCTGATATGATTAAAACGGTGAGTCATACACATCATCAGAGATATTTAAACTCTGTGTGCTTTCACAGAGACTTGCCCTGTGATGGCCAGGCGTGTGAGAGGGGATCATGTGGAACACCATGTGGGTCATCCAGCCGCACTGAAAGCCCTTTTGTTGGTGGAGGAACGCAGAGAGTGGCAGACACAATGCTGTCCGGGGCCGGACTGGGAGGGGGGGCGGGGTGCTGACCCAAAAAGAAAAAAATGCCCCTGCTACTAACCCCGCCTTACATATTGTTTAGATGCATTTTGGCAATAATAATTCAAGTGACAGACTCGTTTCCATCAAGACAGCTCCAGAGAACAACAGGAGATATGAAAACAAATAAGGTACTTACATCTGTTCAAGAAGTTGTCGATGCTCTTGTTCTTCCTTAGTGCAGGAAAGTCAAGGTCGTAAACCAACGCATCTAAGCCATCCTGAGAAGCAGAGAGGAGCAGGATTAGTTCATATAGCCATATGGCTGCAAGCATTAACAATTTTTCATCAACAATAAACAATGGGGCTGTCAGCTTAGCAGAGCCCAAAAAGCTGTTCTGCTGTACAGTATATTTTGGTCCAAAGTACAGTAGTAGACTAACGTATCTACTTTGAACCAAAATGTGTGCTGCAAACAAGTGCATCATGAATAGCCTGATCAGATCAAAGCATCAATTTGACATCACTGTACAAGCGAGTGTCACACTGACCATATGCAATACCATGCAAGTGAATGTGTTTGATCACGTACAGTATACCGTCGTTAAAAATATCTCAAGTAGCTACTGACAATATAAAAATCTTACAGTGTTTTCCTCCCAACCAGAACATTTTGTTTTTGTTTAACAAATGACATTTCCATGTTACAATTGGTTAAAGGAGAGTACCGGAGTGAATTCAAGCATAGCCCTGTTGAAAGAGCTTGCTAAATGCGCTAGTTAGCGAGTGGAACAAAATAATTTGGTACAGCACAGACCGAACGCGAACGCAGAAGCGAACAGGCACTTTACACTGAATCAATGGGACCTGACTGTTGCAAACCGAAAGTAGGCTAAGATCTGAGGTTACATAGACTCACTGTAAAGTGTTTCGCATTCGCGTTAGGTCTGTGCTGTTCGAAAATCTTTCATTTCATGCGAAATATATTGCTGTTAGAAGGCTCGTGCAGCAGGACTATGCTTAAACTTACTCCGGGATATTGCTTTAAGTCTCTAGACACCCATGACCTACACGACAGAGGCCAAGGCAGAAGTGGGGCTCCCCAGATGTCTTTGCATCATTGGTATAGTCAGATATAATCACAGATCCCCAACATCGGAAAACTAAAACTAACATAAATTTACGCTGATCAAATATTGTTCTCTTCGAGACATGAGAATTGTTATGAAGCCTTTGCTTGAACATGATTTGCTGACAAGGATCAGGGTCTAAACTCTTATTGAAGAGAATAGGGAAAAAAAAACATTTAGCCTAAACGGGTGAACTACTGGAATCAATAGCATTACCCACATAATCAAACAAATCCTCGATTGCATTACAGTCTTTGGGGCTTTGGGTCAGAAATCCCCTGGTAGAGGCTTAGGGCACGGGCCAGCTCACTCTTGTTTAGTTCCAAAGCTCAGATCAAATTGCAGTGGCACTGTAAACATTTGTAATTCTCTAAACTGATTTTGACCTGATGAGGGATTTCTGCATATTTCGCATTACATCACTGGCTCTGGCACTGGCAGTTGAGTAAAACAGCAATCTGAGGAAACCACCAAATAGACTACCACTGCAAGCTACACACACACACTGCAAAATAAAGTGTCCGTTCTAATAAAGGGGGAAAAAAAAAATCAATATCTGCACAAGATAACAACTTCAGCATCTCAAAGAATGTTGCAAAGATGCACAAAGTGAGCAAAGTAGCATCCATATTATGTACCAAAGACCAGAATCCCTGCAAACAATGCAGTACTATACTGTGTGTGCAGAGCCAAAGTTGGAAACCAAACAATCTGCACTAAAATCATGCTATAGCCAGAACAGAGGTGGCAGTGGGGTGTGTGGTGTGTGGTGTGGGAGGAAGGCGCTCTCCTTTATGGGGATTAGAACAAGAGGGCACTGTTTACCTCCTCCCCTCAAAGAGTTTTTATTCTGGGTTATAAAAATATGTATCTACACCGAAACATGCCCTTATCATCACTGTGTCCTCTCTGACAGGTCATCTTCTTCCTAAGCTACCTTAATGTCATAAGACAAAACACACACAGCCGGTCTATAGTGATGTGTTCATTCATAACCAGGCAACAGAGAGAGCACACACACTCCAAATATCTCTTGTGATTGATGGGCCAATAAAAGAATAACAAGTTGTAATTGTAACTGCTGTATTTGGTTAGACAGTACGCTCCCAACAAGCCCTGGAATGCAGAAGATCCCTGATAAGATATCAGAGGCCTGGTGCTTTACAATGGAGAGTCCCCTTTAACACACAGTATGGGAAAAGATTCTGGACATTCTGCACAAGCAACGTCAAACTTGAGTGAAATGACGACGACATGCTGAATACATTTATTCAACTAACTCAACTAACACTATAGGCTAGAGGTTTTGTAATCTAAGGAGGACAGTTCAATTATCATCCATGAGTGACCAGTTCCCAGCAGAGTGGGGCTGAAGTAGGGAGAGGATCAGGGCCGGTTCTAGGCATAGACGAACTAGGCGATCGCCTAGGGCACAAAATATCAGGGGGAGGGGGATCACAAGACATTTATTACTTTTTTTCTTCAGTTTTTCACTTGTATTTCTTGAAAATAGGGGGCAAAACTCAAATCTGGCCTAGGGCACCAAAAAGGCTAGAACCGGCCCTGGAGAGGATATTCCCCGTGCTGCTCTATCCCATCAGCTAGCAGGCTAGTGCAGTAATTGAGCCGTATCAGAGCCATGTAAACATAATGAGGAAGCAGAGCTGAAGAGGCAAGCGGTGGCAGAGATGTGACCAGGCTGCTGCACGAGTGACATCAGCAGGATTTAAGATAATCTGCTGTAATCCCACGTTGTCTCACACAAGCAGGGCACTCAGTCAGAGCCAGTGATTTAGAGTGGAGAGAGAGCAGGGCTAGCCTAATGCCCAGGCCTACTGTACGCATGCTAGGATATAGGCTACTGCTGTGTGTACAGTACGTGTGTCACTAATTCACAGATAGGTTAAATGCAGAGAAGGAATTTCCCCTTAACGGGATCAATAGAGTGTATATATATAGTGAATGAGCAGACTATTTGTGCGTGTGTGTGTGTGTGTGTGTGTGTGTGTGTTTGGATGTTCATGATCCTGGCTAAAGTAGAAAGCCAAATGAAATAGAGGAGGCTGCTGTGCGCTAACACAACTTGTGATTCAGCAACAGAGGCAGACTGACAGCCAGAGAATCCTCTTAGGACTCTCTCTGCTGCTCATGCTCCGCCCGCGCCCTAGCCAGGGCCCTCACCAAGGTAGCCTACTGAACTGCACAGGGTTGCACACACTGGTTGGGGTTACTAGGAAGAGGAAGGCCTAGAACATGGAGAGCGAGGAAGAGAAAGAGAGAGAGAGAGCGCGAGTGTGTGGGAGAGACTTGTGAGGTGGATGAGTAAGGCATCACTCACTCACTCACTCACAACAAGGGCAGTTATAGTCAAACAAGAGTCCACAGATTTTAAAAGTCTCTGCCTCCAGCTTTCTCTCGCTCTCTCTCTCTCTCTCTCTCTCTCTCTCTGCGAGTCCAGGATGGTAATCACACAGCTCCATGCTCAGCAATGCACGTTTGCATAACTTCCTGCCGCAGAGGGCTCTGGACGGCCACAGTCACATTCCACAGCAGGACGGTACACGTCAGAGCGCTATTTTAAGAATGTGGCCAAACAAGCTCTCGACAAAGTGAGGGGAGGGAGAAAGAGAAAAAAAAAAAAAAAAAAAAAAAAAAGAGGGGGCCAAGTACAAAGTCACAAAGCAAATCTTCTTCTCAATTAGCACTCATGAGTCAAGACGTAACATTTCTGTGAGGGCCAGCGGAAAAGGAAAAACCGGAGTCAGACAAACGAAAGCGAGCGAGCGAGGGACGGAGGGAAGAGGAGGGAGGGAAAAAAAAGGAGAGGAAAGTCACAGGAGAGGAGTGGAGAGAGAGAGAGAGAGAGAGAGAACAGAGAGAGAGAGAGAGAGAGAGAGAGAGAGAGAGAGAGAGAGAGAGAGAGAGAGAGAGAGAGAGGTCTCAGAGGAGCAGGGTAAGGAATGAGACCAGCGTCTAAAAAAAGGCCCCGACAGCTCGACCATGGCAAAAGCAAAAACAAATAAGTCCTCATTCTTCATCTGGTTTTTCGGCGAGTCGACTACCGCGCTACGCGCAAACACAATGGCTTTTTGTGAACTCGGAGCATGACGGCACTAGGTAGAAAACCAGATTAGCGCTCATGATGGCTTCATTGGGAGGGAAATAGAAGATGCTAGAAAAAGAAAGGAAATGACAAAAGAAAAGTTGATGATGAAATACTTAAAAGCTAAATTCATTTTATACGTAGGGAATAGAAAGCTACTTTTCTCTCCTGCCATCGTCAGCTCAAGGGGACATTTAAGAAGCTGATCTTATTGGATCTTAGTATTAGGTTAATTTGATTTTATTGCATCCTGGCGACTTCTCTCTGTGATGCATCACACACACACACAGTGCATACATAGCTGAAGTGCATACTTGAAACTACTTTCTGCACTAGCCTGTCAGATGCCTGGACCTGGGAGGAAACACTTTGCTGACTTGTCACTTCAATCACATCAACTCCCGCTCGCTCTCTCTCAAGCAAGATTCATCCCTGGGTAGCGGGGAGGCGGCTGATCAAGTTCTAAACGGTGATTTGAGGCATTACCATTCCTATCCTCCCTGCTGTTTCACATTCCTGGCCCTTTATTCTCCAAATTCTTCACTGGCAATTACTTCAAAGTTCCCCATGTGGCTCAATAACCATGTCAACCTTTGGGGGAGGTTGGGGGAGGAGGGGGAAGTTGCTCTTTATTTGCGGTGGGAAGATCTGTATGGCTACTGTCTGGAGAACATGTTCCAGAGCGATTACAGAAATGTAGGACTGGTTTCATCATTCACTCTCTCAAGAGTGGCAGCACACTGGGAACCTTTCCTGCTTCCGTCTGACTCATGTTTAAGTAGCAGAGTCTGGGCTAGTTGTGCCATTGGTTTCAATCTTTAGCTTTACTTATAGCCCGAGGCCTTCAGAAGATATCCGTACAAGTACAGTAGCTAGCTACCTGATTTCACTAGAGTCAAGTCGGCTGCCAAGCTAAAAATTTTATATTAACTTTGCCTATATGACATAACAACTGTTCAAATCCGCTGCAGGGCTTTCTACATAGTCTAACAGCCCTCGACCAGCAGATTGATGGAGATACAAAGGTATTTCATATTAAGAGAAACGGGAAACAAAGTGTAAATATAATTAGATTTTCCAATGAAAACAAAGGCAGCTCTCCGCTAGCGTATTTCTGTGATTAGTGGGCATGGTCACAGACCGGCTTTAATCCGTCTAGCGCTCCAAGCAGAAGGTGCTGTCTGCCCGATAGCAGATGGGAGCTCACGCTGACAGCTAGAGCACGCCACGCATCCACCTCTCTGTCTCTTTGGGTATGGAGGGAGGTGGCAGTGGGGGTGGAGTGGAGTGGGGTGGGGTGGGGAAGGAGCTGCTCCAAACTTCCACAGGAGATGAGCAACTTCATTTTCATTTCTCAAGAGGGGAAACGGATGTGTCGCGATGAAAATAACACTTAGGATGGAGAGCCTACTCATACTGTCTGCATCCAACTTTCTTTCAGGTGAGCAAGGTAATTGCTGGCATTGAGAGATGTTAAAAAGGTCAACAGACTGTGTAATATCAACATATTAGAACTACCGCAACTCTTGCTGTTATAGGTACAGCATGCTTCATATGTTTGGGAATTTGAGGCACCAGCTAGCCTTTATGTTCCTGGACACATAATGAAACCATCAACAAAACCAAGCCAGAGCCTAATTTTAGATTGGAAGTTAGACTGAAAGCAATTTTAAAAAACTCAGCCTAATTTGTGAGGTGATTAAATGTGATTGTACATTTATTCATAACAACAAGTCTGGGCCAGGCATTCAAAGAGTCATTGAGGCTCGACCAATCAACAAGGGCAGGTAATATTAACTAAAACACATGTTTGGTGAGCCTATTCAAGGCAAATGTGTTTTTCGCTGATGCTGCAATGAGAGTGGCAGCAGGATTCATTATTAGAAAAGCACATGCAAATCGGTCACTTTTTCATCGAGTGCCACTGAGAAGTACACAGAAAAAATAAAAAAAAGAGAAATCTGGCTGCTGACAGAAAAACGCAGCAATTATTTTTATTAAACCTTAGGGAAAAAATCCATACAACCACTTTTTTCCAGCCATCCTTGGTTTAAGTTGAAACTTTCCATGGGCGACCTGACCACATCATTGCTTTCCAGATGACTGGCAACGTCGGCAAGGCTGGGAGGCCTCAGAGGAGCGGTACCTCTCGTTTCCTATCGGCACCTCCAGCTCAGGGCCAACCGAGCCTGGGCACCACAGTCCATCCGAAATCCCGGAGAACTCGCTTGCTCTCCTAAACTAAGCACAACGGTTTGTCTTCAAGTTCACAACCAGCATCCAAAATCCCTGAGTACTAAATGAAAAGGTTTAAGGTTAAGCCTTAGTTTCAGTATACAACTTTTTACTGACAGGCCTAGTGCTTTATAGTGCTGTGTGGAATAGAACGACTGCTGCGTTACGGATCACATCCCTGGGCTGCGTGGGAACTCGTCACATCGCCTGCTCACCTCTGGGGACTAAGTGAGCAATAATCCAGGGGAATAAAGGCCGGTGACATCTAATGAACCCCAGCGGCATCAAACATGCATTCCATCTCCTTACGAGGACCCAGAGAGAGAGAGAGAGAGAGAGAGAGAGAGAGAGAGAGAGAGACACACAGAGATAGAGAGAAAGACAGAGCAAAACAGAGCGATAGAGAGACCCACTGTCACAATAGCTCTCATGTCAAACCATAATTTGACTTCCTCCAACAGACGTGCATTCATGAGTTTCCAGAAGAGCGCAAGATCCGCAGCAAAGCTTTAGACCATGACCACTGACTGTATGGCCAAACCTGACCCAGTATAGTACAGGCCCATAACCAACATCACCAGACCATTATGATCTACATTTGGAGCTACAGGTAGGAGACAATCTCTTCTGCTGAAATGGGAACGTTAAGTGCATGTCCGCAGTTAGGTTAACGTTGTGATAACCAATAAGCAATGTTTACAATGACTGTCATCAAACCATTCAAGCCATATTCACTCTGAGGAATGGGCTTTTGCCTGTGAACACAAACTGTAGAGTGCTTGCCTTAGGCATAAACTTTTAATTGATGAGATTCTTGAATTTCCTTCAGGATAAATAAAGTCCTGTCTCCATATTTAAATCCTCCATATTTATATTAAGGTGCTCAGCTTTTCCAGTCTTTTTTCTACAAAACACTGACTTTTAGGGGAACTAGGCCTAGGCTAACAGAGCAGTTTACCCATCTAGGCTAACAACTGTGATGCATGACCCAACTACTGAAAAACCTTTACAGACACCGAACCGGCTCATCTGGACGGGGGTCTGGTGGAGCATCTCTCATCTGGGGGGGCACGGGAGGCAACGCATAGCTCTGTCCATTGTTGGCTATGGACCTGCGAATTAGAATGAGCCCTGAGGCAGCGAAACAGCTGAGCGGTGCAGTTTTGAGAGGACAGCCGGGATCTGACGGGGACAAAAGGGGGCAGATGCAGCGCTAAGAGCTCTGGCAGAGGCTCTCTGTCTCACTGACATCGCCACTCACACACAGCTGACAGCCTGCGGCCAGAGGTGGAACCCATCATGGACTAGTGCCAGATCAGCCAGCCGTGCTACTATCAGCTCCATCTTTGGCACTGGCGTACAAATAAACAAAAATTAAGATGTCAAATATGGGTTGAGCAAGGAGGTCTAGCACTTGGTACATTTCTGAATGGACTGGGTGATCTCTGGTCATGCATCTCATCTCTGAAAGTTATTATCTGTTTTCTGCCACTGCTCATAAAAATATGGGTATTGATGATAAGAAACTCACCCAGCCAAGATCACCATCTACTCTGGTGGATGAGATTGCATTAGCATTGTTATTACACCTCTACGTCCAACAAGTACAGTAGTACAGAACGAGTAAAGATTATAGCCTACACCATATATTGTGTACTTATTATATGCTCAATGACTCTCAAAGGACAAAGATGTCTGGCTATGCTATATGAAAGCGTAGTGTTGCCTACGCACCCTGTAAACAAGGAAAATACTATTACTATTGTAGTAATTCCTCCAACCGCAGAGACTGGAAATCTGTTGGTGCATTGCCTCTCAAAGGTGGGGCTGTAAAGCAGTGTGGCTGGTGGGCTGCACACTCCAGATAAGACACTCCAACGGGTCTATCTACACAGAGGGTAAGGCTGAGTGGGTTGTCACTCCTTGCAATAATGGCATGCAGTGCTCATTTGTCAACATATCTGGACATGGCCGGCCTAGCCTCCATATAGCATGAATGTGGGGTGTATCGTCTTTGCCTTGCTTCACATGGACATTGGCATGCCATAAATTACCAAAACTCAACTGCATTCAGAAACAGGTTCAAAACCCCATTATTTAATGAGAAGCAATTTGTATTTGTATTGCATTTGTGAATTTCTTCAAGGACAGACACTTCTATAATAGGAAAAGCCTCACATTTGTTGTGGCAGTTAGTAATTGTAATACCTAGTTTAGGAAAGTATGACAATCTAAGCAGGCCCATTGTTACTGTTTTCTGGAATCGTTTTAGGGACTTTGAACCAGGGCAAACCCTCAGACTGTTGGGTTTATCTGAGTAGTTCTCTCAGAATGTCAACTCAAATGGAGACCCCTCGAGTCCCTACTATTAAAATGTGATAGAACACAGACAAAAACATCTAGCATAAAATGTCAGAACCCCTAGGGACTGTGGGTCTCACTTTAATGACAAATAATTCGCTTAGCCCAACACACAGTGAGAGACCACTTTAAATGTTCTGGGTTGACCAAAATCTTTACAATGTAGGACTGTGGCAACTCAAGAGACTTTAACACTCTGTCTAGGTCCTCTATATAAGAACACGCTGATGGCCTGGAGGCAAACACAGCTTTCCATTTTTCTAGAAAGCAGACCCTACTAACCGACCAAAACCATAGGCTATACTCTATGTTTCACCACTACACCCAGTACTTTAGAGCTCTGGCTAGTGTTGCTTTTTTATTGGTCCTTGCCACCTCATAGCCATAGGCTAGTGTTTTATTCTTTGGTCATAAAGAATGACTGGGACACACAAACAGCACTCCCAGCAAGGCAGAGACAAGAGGTTATTTGATTAGCACGGAATTTTATTAAGTAGTGGGTGGAGCAGCAGGGTGGTGGTGCTAAGGGCCGAGCAAAGGCCTCCATTCATCGATCTGACGAGACTTCTGAGGGGAAAAAACAACACCCTTGTGTTCGACTGCCTGCTATATAGTCCCCACAGATCATTAGTATTCATGTTTGGGCTGTGTGCATGGTTAGGTGAGGGCAAGTTCCCAGGCAGTAGCGAGCAGAACACATTCCACCACCGGTTAATGCAGCTGCTTGTAGACCAGAACCCAGAGAGGGAAATAAGGGAGGTAGGCTTTTTATTTCACGGAAAACTATGTTTGTTTTCATTATTCCTCATAGCCTACTCATACTCAAGAGCGCAGATCCTGACTGGCTGATGATGCACGCATTGCTTGGCTTACTATGTAGGACGACTAGCGTGCAACTGGGATGTTTACGTGAGCTAAATTTCTTTGTTCCACTGAGCAAGCTGCATACAAAGACTCACAATAATGTGCTGTACTCATCCTCAAATCAAAGAAAGAGGGAAGTGAAGTATACATGACGGGTGATGATCGTCATCATGAGTATCTTTTCAGACTTTCTGAATCAAACGTGCCTTCATCCTCACCCCCTGCCCCCCCCCCTGAACACAGTGACCTACAGACCATCTATAAACTCACCACACAACAATAACAAAAAGCAATGCCCCACAGCCATCATTCCAACAAATGGATAGAAGCTGGAGAGTCTCCTTTATGAAACCATAATTACACGGGTCAGAGCGGTTCAGCGAGGGGATGCTATGCGCTGCTGCCCCATCAGGACGCAGACATCAGTAATAACTCCTGAACCACACAGCGAGAGGCACTGCACTGCACTGCCTGCACGCTCCCAGTGCCCACCGGGAGGAGTGGGAGGGAGGCGGGGGATGCCTTGCATAATCTGTGTACCTCATGAGCGAAGTGCAATCTGGAAGACTGTGTGTGTGTGTGTGTGTGTGTGTGCACGGTTCACTCTGCACGTGGCAGCCTCCCCAAACAAGTCGCATCATGAACGTAGAGAGATCCACAGGAAGCAGTGGAGGCAGATGCACAAGCAGGTGAATTGATGCAGATGAGAGGACAGGCTTGGGCAGGCTGGGAAATTATACGAGTTCAAAAGCACAGACCCCACTCTGACGGCTCTTCACACAGGGCACTAACATTAAAAGCTATCAGTCCCTTAGCTTGGTAACACTAACATATCCTTCGCCTGAATGGGCAGGGAAGCAGAAATCTCAGTCTCGCAATTGTCTGCTCAATCATGCTGAAAGGTATGGTTGAGAACCTCTATGGCTGTCACAATCAATATCATAAGATGCCATTACATTGGTTGACTGCATCAGGCATATTAAAAAGCAAGCATGTCAGAGGATCTTTGAGATACACGTACACACCTACACTGTAAAATATTATTGTGTCAATGTTAACATATTCACATTTTCATGGAAAATGAATACAAAAGAAGCTTTTACACAAAATGCCTACACTTCCCACAATGTCTTCAGTGCTTTGATTTGATTCAATGCGGCTGCACAATGTTACAGGATAACAGATTAACGTTACACCCACTACACAAGCTGCACCCTTTGCGTTTACATTTATTCTACATTTAAACTACCTTCACATTATCTGGCCACATCCTCCTTTACTTTTGTCTTAACTCTCTGAATGATGTATGGTGACAGCTGAAAGTGTGCCTTAAGCTGGCTAAGGTTTACTTCAAATACACTCAGCTGCCGAATATGAACTAATTGTGGCATTCACGGTAGGTAGAAAACTATTACCTATTATGTTGGGTAGTAGGTGAGTCCCCAGATTGAGTCAGATACACAGTAAAAGCAAGACAAAGCCCTAAGGTTAGGCAATACACTAGCATACTTTGTCATACTTGCCAGCCAAATTAAGCGACATGCTAATGCTTACTTTATTGCGCGTTCCTTTTGTTTGTAGTCCTAAAATTAACGTTATCATGTTGGATGCCATGTAAGTGTGAGGATTAATCTGTTATTTCCTTTTCAATACAGTACAAATTCACATGATCAAAACAAAGTTGCAAGGCTATTACAACACACTCATACACGAGTTAGAATGCTTACCAATAAGCAGTCGGTGTTGACTTCTGATTTAGGATCCTTCAACATGGCATCGATTTTCTCGAAACGAGCCGCCAAACTTTCCTCCGAAGACATCTTTGCTGTCAAACTGAGTTCCACGCCGGCGCTAGCAGTGATTAAAATATTGTTGCTAGCTTTGAGAGCTAGCTAGCTTACAGATAAGCTTGACCAAACTTCTTCCTTCGCGCTGAGTCGTACAGTTAACAGGAGTGGATGTATGATCAAAGAAGGGTTGTGTGTCTTTTCAGTTTTTCACACTCATTGCAAGGTGTAAACGAACATCGGATGACCAAAATCCACATTTTAGGAAAAACAAAGACTAGTTGTTTCCGCAGAGTTTACGTTGGTTTCGCCAATGACAACTTCGCTAGCTAGCTAGCAGGACAAAAAAGGGAAAGAAAAGTAGAAGCTAGCTAGCTAGCTTGCTGGCTAGCAGCAACAGATTATCAAGGCTCTCCAGACTGCCGCAGAGGGATCAAGCGGTGTGCAGCACAGTTTAAACGAAAAAGATCTGACTAGGTCATATACCAAGCAAATAAAATAGGTATTAAGACGGCATGCAGAATAGTCACATTACTCCAGGCCCACGTCCATGTCGGTCCCAGGCCCTTGCAAGAAAAACGGCAAACGAGTCTGACAGCTGCAAAGTAGAAGTAGCGAAAAAAACTTCGACTTCCAAAATTCGAACACTTTAAAACACGATCCTGTTAAAACGCCCCATTGTAGTCCGTCAGTGTTACATGTAGTATCTTCAGAAAACAACTACTCTAATCGATACATGCAGAAAAGTACGTTCACTTTTTAAAATACATTTATATTTCAGGCGATGTTATTTTTCGAAAAACAGACTGTGCCCGATTTTCTCGCACTGCCTGGCCAATATGTCCGCCTTCCTGTTCAAACACCCCGGAGAATCAACTTCGAATATAGACTCAGTGCGCATGTGTTGAAGTACAACGAGGCGCGTTTGGGACAGATAGTTGTCGTACAAGGGCCTGGCAGCGCATATGTGTTTGAAAGAGTTTAAAATACAACATGCCGTGATTGTCCTTCAGTCAGATTAAAAAAAACTATTGAGGAAATTATTCCAGTCTTATTACAGTGCCTAATAACTTGTTAAGACTGCATAAGGTATAGGCCCCACTGACAAAGAAAACATCCAAAATGCATTCTTCATGTTCTTAGAAAAATCCTAGAACTACTTACCAGGATTTTCAAAAATGGCATTGAACAGCATTGAATCGGGATGCGCACCAGTTTCCTCTTCTCATGGCATACTTTATTTGAAGAATCTGTAGCCTGGTGTGGAACAATTCCTACAGTAGATTTTAAGCCAAATGATGACTTACATGTTCTGAGATACACAAGCAGACAAACAGTTCAGTAAGAATACACAGTAATCAAATTATATATATAAAAAAAAACATTTTCAAATCTCATGTAGGGTCATCATCAACCCAGATGTGAAACCCTACCCCACACCTGTCAAACTCAGGATCCAGGGTCCAAATCAGGCCCGGCATATGGGCTATATAGCCCCCCAGATAATATATAATAAAGCAGAGCTGGCCCGCTGGTATTTTGCATGCATACAATAGTAGACTATGTATGTGACAAATAAACTCTCTTGAATCTTGAATAATTAGCCTAGAGGCCAGGACACCAGATTATTTGTTACCTCACTCACGTCAGATCATGCGCTACGTAAGATTATTTGAGCTCTGGAGTGTAAAACCTTTTTTTGATCATTTTATCATCTATTGTGTTGCATAACCCACTGATATTGCTGTTTAAAGACATATAATTAAAGACATAGGCTATCCAGTTTCTTGACTGATCTCTGAAAAATTGACAGAATACTCTGACCAAAAACATCCAATAGTCGCTGCTCTAATCTTCTTGCAATAGCTAATAGGCCAAAGCTTTAGGCCATTTCCAGATGTGTCAAACTTAGGTTCATAATAAATATTGATGTGTTCAGCCCTAGACTTGGAGCCAATTTATTTTGGCCCACTATTTATTTCTGTTTAACACCCCTGCCCTACCCCAAAAGTGCTTAGAAAATGTGAGCCATAGGAGGACAGACAGTCAGGCATGCATATTTACTGAATGCTGTGATAAGTTTTTGTCTGTAAGTTAGGAATTTACAGTTGTGCCAAGTTTTCTGACATACAGCATACAGAATATCCGTGTAGCCAGCTATCTTTCCTATTGACCTGTAATGGGCCTATTTCTCAAGGTGTAGCTCTGGTGTTGGCCCAAAACGCATCTGCGTTGAGAGCCATGTCAAAATTTCTCTGGCCATGTCTGCATTGATACAATAGCACCTCCACGTGGACGTGCAAAATACCGAAAATACCCCGCCTATCCTGAAAACGCAGGCTCCTCGGCTGCCAGGCTGAGTAAATGGAAATAGAGAACATCGATTTGGTCAGCGTGCAATTGCATCGTCATTGTGAGAGGCTGTTTGAATGAAGTTGATAGTGTCCACTGAAATCTGCAGCAAAAATATTCGCGCCCTGGCAACAGGAATCAGAGTTAACCCACTAAATTAGACATCCCAAAACATGCCAGTCTTTTCAGGTAGGTCAACTATATTTTTTTGATTAATTACAAGTCCATAATTGAACACTTCGAATGAAATACAATGTTTTGAATGATCAGCGCTAACTTGCTAATTTATCGTTAGCTTCCAAGTTTATAAGGCCTGCTATGGTTTTCAGTAGTTCGTCTGCTAACGATAGCTATGCTAACATTTAACTTTGGTACCGGCAGGCTGCTGTCAGCTACTTGTATGAACAACTGATGGTTTTCATTGTAGTCTTGATTTGTATTACTGCGTTAAAATAAACAACAAATGCCGCATTATATGTTGACTATTCGCTTACATCCTTATCTATTACCTTATCAATTTAACCGGCGCAGTGCACACTGGCTTTTAAAGTTATCGATACCAACGTGACATGATAACGTTAGCTTCATCTCAAAATTGCTTGTTAGCTTGGTAGGTGGATGCTATTGCCTAAATGATAATGCATTGAATATAGTGGTAAACATTTACATTTTAGAAATGACATTCGACAGGGCTTGACAGTTTGTTTTATTTAATTTTGAGGTCCACGTGTAAGTAATTTAGATCATTTTCTAGCTAACGTTACTTAACCCAACTAGCTTTAGGTAGATGAGCTACATCGGCCATGCTAACCTGCCAATGTGGATAAGTTTGTGATGCTAAACTACTTCTGTAGGCAAGTTGTCTGAATTTTTCCCCAATTGTGCTTCATGGTGATGCACCTCCCATGGATTCCCATCAGACAAGTGCTTATTTATTTAGCCTAATCTATCACATTTTAGTAACACAAGACAGCGATGAGTTCGGTTTCCTTCAACGTCAATAGCTAACGTTAACTCAATAGTAGCTAATGTTAGCTAACACTTAAATTGATTACAGTGAGCTGACGTTAAAGTGATACACCACTACAAGTTAACCTTCCTGAACAATTAAAAACCTCAACACAATAAGGTGGTTTTGCTTATTTTTATGTATGGGCCAGTTGTTTTGTGGAGTGAAAAGAAATCATCATCAACGCTAACTTCAGTGCTTATTGGCTAGTCTGAAAAAAGTGAATCAGTGCTCAGTCTCTTTTAATCAGGGAGACTTCAGAAGTAATGTGAATGTTAATGTGCTTAACGTTACGTGAAATCATTTCAGCAGCCTTGTAGCTCTAGCTAGATGCTTCCATGTTGCAAAGAATTTTGCAGACTAAGTTTGCAACGCATCCACCACACCTCTGTCATCGGTGTTGCAGTGCATTTGTGAAGTGTTTGCTGTGTCATTCTTGGCTCTATGCTACGCCGGGTTACTATGGGTGCTAAACTTCTGTTTTATGAGACATGTTTTCTTCCCGGCATGTAATTACAGTGAATGTGAAATGGGGAAAGGAGAAGTTCGATGCAGTAGAGCTGAATACCGAAGAACCTCCTATGGTGTTCAAAGCCCAGCTGTTTGCTCTGACAGGAGTACAACCTGACAGACAGAAAGTTATGGTCAAAGGAGGAACCCTGAAGGTAAGGCCTTGTTCACAGATAAGACATTGCATTGTTTTCTTTTACTGACAGTTTGAGTTTAATTCTAACATCTTTACTGTCTCTTTGTCAGGACGACGAATGGGGGAATATAAAGCTTAAAAATGTAAGTATTGTGCAAGTATTTGTTTCTCAGTTAAATTTCATTATATGCCATAGGTTTTGATGAAGCTGTGTCTTTTGCTCATTAATTCGGTTTGACTTGATTTCTCTGCTCAGGGCATGACTCTACTCATGATGGGCTCTGCAGAGGCCCTTCCTGAGGAACCTGCCGTCAGACCCATGTTTGTGGAAGACATGACAGAAGAACAACTTGCATCTGCTGTGAGTTCAAAAATACAAGGCAATGGTGGTGAAGCTAACACTTGATACTTGGACTATTTTACCCTGTTCAGCATTTCTGGTAGTCTAGGTGTTGTAACAAAAGACATTTAGTGAAGCGATATTAAAAGGTATTTCCTTTCCTTTGAAGATGGAGTTGCCTTGTGGTTTGACAAACCTGGGCAATACCTGCTACATGAATGCTACAGTCCAGTGCCTGCGGTCTGTTCCTGAGCTCAAAGTTTCCCTTCAGAGGTCTGTAAAGTGTCCAGTTTTAAAACTATTATCTATCACAGCATATATCTATCTTATAGGGATGGTAGACTCTAAGGCAAATGAGGTTTGTGATTTATGCCGCTTTTTTGGCAGCTTCTCTGAATCCTGTTGCTTTTGTCAATTAGGTATTCTGGTGCCCTCCGATCTTCTGGAGCCAACGCACCATCCCAGTATATCACAGCAGGTCAGTATTGGCCATTTCACTGGCACATTCATTGTTATTAACTATACTTTGTCGCAGGTTATGTGACTGTTGTGAAGGCCATTGAAACACAAGTTGTAGTGCATACACCACAGAATCACAATTTATGTCCAAAGGGACGGATATGGGGAAATAAAATTGGGAGATATTGAGTCACAAGTTTTTCCTATGCTTTAGATTGTGTTCAGAGTGTGTTTTCTGTTGTTCTCAGCGCTGCGTGATTTATACGAGTCCATGGACAAAACCTCCTCCAGCATGCCACCAATTATCCTCTTGCAGTTCCTCCACATGGCCTTCCCACAGTTTGCCGAGAAGGGTGACCAGGGCCAGTATCTACAGCAGGTGCACAGGACATTTACACAATTTACCCATTCAACACCCCATTTCTACTTGGACACATACAGAAGCTTTTGGCATTCCTTGGCAGTTTTGCAGTCTCTGAATACCACTTGCTTTGTATGCTTATAGTTCCTTTGTATGATTCACATGTATTCAACAAGGGTGTCTGTTTCCATCCACTTTAGGAGTAGAATTATGTGTATGAGATCAGGCAAAATGAAAGTGTCTTTTGTTAGGATTTCTTATTCAAATGGTCAAAATGGGAGTGTCAGTAAATGCAGATGGTGTCCAGTCATTCCTTGAAGTCGTCTTAACCAAGTCCATGTTTCCAGGATGCTAATGAATGCTGGCTGCAGATGATGAGGGTGCTTCAGCAGAAGCTGGAACCACTGGAACCAGAAACTCCAATGGAGGTGGGTAGAACCTCCATCAAGAACATATGATATTTTCAGGAGATTGACATTTGCAGTTGTCAGATACAAAATGTTTGGTTCTGTTTTCCTCCAACAGACCGGGGAGGCAGGTGGAGCTGCCACAGCCTCCGCAAAGAAGAATTTCATTGATCAGTATTTTGGGGTGGAATATGAAACCACGTATCCTTTCTTACATGCTACTATATAAGCATACTGTAACTTTCTCACACAGCGTCTCATGGTTTTGCCGTTTTTTTATGAAGTCATTTTCTGTTGCCTTCTTAACTCCTGCTTTTACTAGTATGAAATGTACAGAGTCGGAGGAAGAGGAGCCTACCAAAGGCACAGAGAGCCATCTCCAGCTCAGCTGTTTCATCAACCAGGAAGTCAAATACCTGGCCACTGGGCTCAGACTGGTGAGGATTGATGCCATCAGCCTGCATTATCCTGATGGCTGAGATACTGGTTAAATCCTAATCTCCCCACCCCATGCCCTGTAGTTTTGAACCTCAAAAAATTAACTGACATGAATTAAAGGTAGGGTTCAAAATCCTGGAGAATGTTCGGGTTGGCTAAGTTTGAAAATGCACGCTTCCTCAGTTTTTGTGTTGAAGTCCCGCCCCCCGCAATATAGTAAAAAGTGCTCCAGGAAAACATCAGGGACCCTACCTTTAATCTCACAATTGGCTAATTTCATGCCAACATTGTTATTCTGCTATTGAATATCTCATAAAAGCCCCACAACAGCTTGACTGAGTTAGGTTTTTATATTTTTCATTGTCATGTGTGTTAAATTCCTTTCCAGCGTCTACAAGAGGAAATTACGAAACATTCTCCTACCCTAGACAGAAATGCTCTCTACATAAAATCAGTAAGTTTACTATGACATGTAATAATAATAATGAAAGCCATAGTTTTTGTAAGTATTAACTGTGCTGTGCTTCATCTCTATAGCCCTTTCATCGTGTAGTGACGTAATGTGACACTGTACATGTTTACTACATTAAAGTGTGACATGCTTTTTTTTTTTTCAGTCTAAAGTTGGTCGACTCCCTGCATACCTAACGGTTCAAATGGTTCGATTCTTCTACAAGGAAAAAGAGTCAGTTAATGCCAAAGTACTTAAGGTACAAAAAAGCTGTTACCAATTTTCAGACATCCAGTTGGGGGGGCTGAGGGGTCACAGTAAAGATGATTGAATTGCTTTGGTGCATTGTCTCCTTGATGTGTTTAGGATGTCAAGTTCCCTCTCATGTTGGATGTCTATGAGCTCTGCACAAAAGACCTCCAAGAGAAAATGGTGCCAATCCGCTCAAAGTTCAAGGAGGTGGAGGACAAAAAGCTGGAAAAACAGCAGAAAAAGGCAGCTATCCTTTATTCGATTATTCTCAACTTGAGCTTGTTAGTTCTTCTCTCTAGTTCTTGTGGGGAAAAATACCATGTTGTTAGCAGATGGAATAATTCTAAACCGCTAACAATTATAACAACTCCAATATCAAATACAATGCTGAAGATTTGTTTTTATTTTTGGTGGTGAACAGGTGGAAAAGACCGGTGCTCCAGCAAAAGAGCCAAAATTTGAGCCCTTCTCATTTCCAGATGGTGAGTGAGCACAATGCCCTTAAGGGCTCTTCACTTAGTTTAATGGCCTCCATGGCTTCATTTAACACATGGCCCAGGCCAACACCACCACCCCCCTCACACCATCTCACTGCTGTTTCCCTGCTGCACAGACCTGGGCTCCAACAACAGCGGCTACTACGATCTGCAGGCGGTGCTGACACATCAAGGGCGGTCGAGCTCATCGGGCCACTACGTCTCGTGGGTCAAAAGGAAAGAAGGTAGAGCATCCAACAGCCACAGCGAACACCTTCACATTTGCGTTACATTCATGTATATTATAGAATGCAGTATATGTGGAAACCGTTTCAGTTGTTGGCAAAGGTAGATTAAGGGGCGTTTTCTAGTCAACGTGAGTACGCAGCGGTTGGTATGGTTGCAAGCTCATGCGTATGTACTGTATGCAGTACGTGCACGCACAGCACAGACTGCTCCATTGACTACTCATCGTGGCGCCATTGTGTTGACTATGAATCAGCCTTAAAGCAATATACCGGAGTAAGTTTAAGCATAGCCCTGCTGCTCGAGCCTTCTAACAGCAATATATTTCGCATGAAATGAAAGATTTTCGAACAGCGCAGACCTAACGCGAACGCAAAACACTTTACATTGAGTCAATGTAACCTCAGATCTTACCTTCGGTTTCCAACAGTCAGGTCCCATTGATTCAGTGTAAAGTGCCTGTTCGCTTCTGCGTTCGCGTTCGGTCTGTGCTGTACCAAATTATTTTGTTCCACTCGCTAACTAGCGCATTTAGCAAGCTCTTTCAACAGGGCTATGCTTGAATTCACTCCGGTACTCTCCTTTAACTGGTTCTGTGGTGCTGTAGTTTATATGCTACTTCAGGTTGAAAGATGTAGTCGCTGCAGACATATCCTCTAGGTGTGTGTGAGTGTGTGTGTGTGAGTGATTTGTTTGACATTTGGGTTGTGTGCGGCAGATGAGTGGGTGAAGTTTGATGACGACAAAGTCAGTGTGGTGACTCCTGAAGACATCCTGAAGCTGTCCGGCGGAGGAGACTGGCACATAGCATACGTCCTGCTGTACGGGCCTCGCCGTCTTGAAATTCTTGAAGAGGATCAGTAATCAAGGGGGGGGAAATGAAAAGATTGGAAACCAACACTTAAATTGCCATTTCAAAGCACTGTCTGCATAGATGTGCAATAAATCCCAGTGTCTTTAAAATCTGACCTTAACTTTTTTTTTTTTGTTATGTTTTGTAAAGTGACATGAATGCTTCTCATTCTATTTTGTGCACCACCACCGAAGCAGCTTGTTGAAAGGGCGGGGAGACATTCCCCTTTGAAAGGAACAGATTGTGAAATAACAATCAATCCTCAAAACGTGATCCAAGGGAGAGGCATGGAAGTTGATTTCCTGTTTCCTTAACGTTTTATATATAAACATTGTATATTTTTGAAGCCTATGATGGTGGTCACGTTTATTCTGTAGTGCTCTAGTATCCAACGGACATTATAAAGAAAATATAATGAACTAATTGGTTTGTACAGAAACACTTGGTTAGGTTACATTAAATGTTCACAGGATCCCTTGCTGTCGCCCATTTGAACCAGTGCTCATCCAGAATCGGTTTTTCATTGGTGGAACTTCACCTGCTTTCACGGCTACAATAGTGTGCAAGGTGCTTGCTACTCATGAACCGTCTTTGTAAAACCTGAGATTTAAATATCAACTGCACTTGCACACATTGTTCTTGTTGGGCTTCTATCTTTCTGGGTATGTTGTACACACCCATGGTTTCAGATCTGTATCACTTAATGTCTCCCAAAAAAAGTACTCTTTGGACACATTTGTGTAAAAACCAAGACAAAGGCTAACATGTTTCTGTAATAAGTTATTGACTGCTGGCTTTTCATAAAGGGTAATAAACTTATGCAAAGACATTATGGCTCGTCATTGACCTTTTACAGTTTCCACACACATGATTCAGGTTTTCATGTGAACATTTATTTAACAAAAAATGAAACATCTAAAGACTTGACAATTTTACAAAACATTTCATGAAACACCATAATTACATGCCTTGAGACAAAGCAGGATCCAAAAAGAAACTATTTCAGTGGAGGTAATTCATTTCTTAAAAAATGGGGGAGGGGGGGGGAGCCACAGGCTTTCACATTATGTTTCAGTAAGGACCTCTGCGATTTTGGCCAAGCCGGCAGTGTTGAGTGCTGTGACGAGGTTATCCACGGTGGCCTGGCTGCCCACGCGGTCCTGCCACGCCACCAGCAGCATCTTGGCCTGCATCTCAGCATCCTCACTGTCGGCTTCGATCTCGCGCAGGTCCACCGCCTTTACCTCCAGGTGCTCTGCCAATGTCTTCCATTGGCCCCCCAGCTTTGCAGCGACCTCATCCATCTGCTCGTTGGTCACCATCTTGTTCTGCATATCTGGGCCTGGAGTCAGAGAGACATCACATTACAATCTCACCAACACAACACTGGAGTTGAAGTTTTTCAGCATTAAACCCTCTATAAGTAATGTACAAAGCTTCTGCATTTCAAATATGGTGCATTACTAAATGAGCTTGTTTGAAATGGATGGCTGGACGACGTTTAAACGATTAGCTGACGTGACAGGTTAACAACATGGACAAGAACAGCTCACTGACACCTACGATGTTTTGAACGCAATGCCCGCTGGCCAACCTTAGTTCCCAATTTGATTTGACAAGTGTTCTATTTCTTTAGTCCCACATACTGGGCCTAAGGGGACAAGATTGACCAACAATGTCACTATTTAAGGTCCTGAATGCATTGCTTTAAGCCAGCCACTGAGTCACTTAGTCACTACAAACAAGCCCAATGACAGGCTTGTTGTCCAGCATCAATGAAATCTCAAGTACAAATAATAAAAGGAAAGGAAAACATGGCAGCCACCAGAATCTCAAATTCCAACACTTACAAAAAAAGTTTTTTGTATTACTTTTTTCCTATTCAATAAGAGCATACCTGGGCAAACTAAGGCCCGGGGGCCACATGCGGCCCGTTGAGCAATTTAATCCGGCCCGAGGAGCCCCCACAAAAATAAAATTATTTCTCATTTAGCCAAGGTGACAGATAATAGGACTGATTTATCAAATTTGTTGTATTCAGAAATGCAATTCCCCCCCTTTAACCCTCCATGTTAACATGTCATCTAAAGAAAGTGGGGCTACTTGTTTGAGACCGGCCAATTTATCGGCATCAACCTGTTGACTGTTAACACCCGGCCCGTTAGTCAAAATCTAAAACCCAATGTGGCCCTTCGGCTAAAATAATTGCCCACCCCTGAATAAGAGATTCAACTGTTATGTCAAAGATGCCACTTACTATCATTGCTATCTTTGAGAAGGTTGTCACCATTCTCATCATCGTCATCTTCCTCTCCAGTCTTGATTTCCTCAGAGGGGAGGTCCTTCTGTAGGATAAAATCAACATCAACTGATTAATTATGCCAACCTGCAGACTCAAATAACGGCAAAGAAATTATCCTGGGATTTTGGGGTCTTACCGGTAGCTCTTTGGCTAGCTTGATGACCATGTTCTCTAAGTAGTCTGCCAGGTTTTTGAACTGCTGGTTGGTAGGTTGGAAAAAGTGTGGACTTCTTCGGGACAAGAGCCGCAGAGCACGCCATCCATAATTTGAGTTTCGCACGACTCTGCAATGTAGAGAACAAATGTGTGGGCTCCTCTTCATGCCAATGCCAATATCTTTGTCAAATACTGTAATGTATCTTAAGCACAAACTGCAAAGAATGTGTCCTCCAAGGAGCAGAGTCATACGTACTTGTATTCATCTTCCACCATGTTGACAGGGTCAGCCTGTTCAATCGCCTCTTCGAAAAAATCTTCCAGGGTTGGCATGAACTCTCTGATAAACATAAAAAAATCATAAGCTTTTCACTGGTATACATTATATTACCAGAACATTCTAACACCCATCACTTTTTCTAATTGCAGACCTGTTCTCAGACTTGCATGCTTCCATGTTGTCATGACTGAGGTTCCATAACCTTGTAAGTTCGTCACTGTGAGAAAGAAAAAAAAATCCCACAATTTTCAGCATTACAACAGTACCAAGGATGGACAATAAAAACATAGCAAAGGTTACACACAAAACATTCAGAGAGTAGAAACAGCACTGAGTAGAATCTTCTTACTTCCCCATGAAGATCTTGCGGTCAGGGCCCTTGCCCAGGAAGTCCTTTGGAGCTGGTCTCTTTCTGGTAGGTCGTGTAGGTTTGGTCTCAGCAGGTCTGAGTAGATGTAAAGATCAAGATCATAGAAGTTTAATATAGCACATTCTCCCCCTAAGTGTATTATACGCTCATTTGTGAGGATAGAGAAAAGTTCTGCTCGCACCTTTCTTTCACAAAGCTGGGGCACCCTTCGTTTTTCCATGCATTCCAGTTCTCTTCCTTGTTCAGGATGTGCTGTAGATTACAGATATAATTGTTTCAATCATAACATTAACTTGGACAGAAATTCTGAAGGGAACCTACAACATGATAAGAATTTGGCAGTCTTTTCTAAATCAACTAACCTCAACCATATCAGCGAACCCTTCTCCATCAGGAGGCGTTTCTCTGAGCAGCTGGTATGGACAAAAGCACATTACACACGTCATTATAATACACATAGGAAATGGACTATGCTGCTGAACACAGACGTTGAATATAACTTCTGTGACAATATACACACACCTGATACACTAGCTTAGTGGTCTCCTCCATCCATGAACACTGGTCATCATTTAAAACACAACTGGAGCTGCAAAACAAGACAGAGAGGGATGTCATAAATAGTGCCTATGTATTTCAATGTGGGAAAGCTCCACAGACGAGAGCAGAGAAGACGATTCTCCTTTGTTTACCTTTTAAATTTGACCTGGCCCTTAAGGTACTGAAACAGGATGAGGTACTGCAGGAGGATATGCCGCCTGAAGTTGCTGTCACTGAGCTGCAGATCCATAAGCTGGGAAAGTGGAAGAACAGAAAAGAGGGCACATTATAAAAGCTAAGATAATCGTTTTGGAACATCAACGGATACCACTAACCACTTAGTGAGCAGCATCTGTTTTAAAATAAATGTTTAAGGTTGTTTTAAGGACATTATTGGACATGCTCATAGCAAGCCATTCTGAAGCAGAAAGGGGGTTCTAATTGAGCCAAATATCAGAGACAGGACAAGTTGTCAAAATTTGTGTCAATGATTCCATTTCATCCTAGACATTCCAGAAAAGGGCATAAACATGCTAATCAGTGAATTTTGCTGCTAAACAACTTCACTCCAATGACAACTTTAGTAAGTCAGAGACGACATATGGCTGGACCACCAACCTTCTCGCTTGTGAGGAACTTGGCAAAGTAGACATGCTCGCCGCCAGGAGTTCTCAGCTCATTCAGTTTCCGTTTTGATGCCTGAATGTCATCCAGTTTATAGCTTTTGAATACCGCTAGCGTCTCCTCAGAATACTACAGCAAAATCAAAACATATCAGTCAGTAAAATTAAACATTTACAGCATTCTGGCAAATTAAATAATTGTTCCCCAGGTCAGGTAAAATTCAATTTGTAAACTGAAATAAGAGCACCTTGAGGAATGTCATCCATGAAAATTTGTCATAGCACTGGACAGGATTTCTGAAGTAGTCCTGGATAGTCCAGAATTTTCTGTACAGGTTGTAATCAATGGGAATGGAACTGGAAAAAAGGAAATTAGGAGCAAAATGATTTTCACTGGTGCTGTGGAACTTGCTGAGTATTTTACTTTTACATAAGCATTTTTTTTTTTACCATGTGGCCGGCTCATCTTCATCCCCCATCTCACCCTCCTCAACGTCCATACCATCCTCCTTCTCCTCCACATGCTGTGAGAAGACAGACATATTTAGCAAAAACATCGGACCATCATCAGCTGAACAGCCAACACATCCACATGCAAGAAATGAGTGGCCAACCCATGCCAAAAGCATAATACATTATAAGCACAAAACGATACTTACTCGCTGGCCAAGCGTGCTCTCCTGTTCATTTTTATTAAAAACTGTGATGTTGTCAAGATTGAATTGGCTCTGCAAGTTCAAGCCTGTAAATCAAAGGAAGGAAACGTAGGGTTGCTCAGGTAAGGGAATACTGACATGATCAAAATTCACATGTACAATCACTCAAATTGCAATTGCTTCACTACAGTTGGTTCCAAGAACATGACATGAACATCCCATTGTATTCAGGTGCATACCTGATTTCTCAGAGAGTGGAAACAGTCTTGCGAGGAAGAGCTGGATTCGACCACAGAAGACTGTATTCTGAGACTTTGAGAGCCTACGTAAAAGATCTAGGGGGGAAAAAAAACAATGTAAACATTCACTGAAGTATTGCTCCCTTCATAAAGTAAAATGATCCTACATGTAGTGTGACGCATATTATGAACTGCCATTACCATTGCACATTCTCAGCAAGTAATTCTTCCCAGCAGAGTAAAAGGAATTCTGAGGACAAGAAAATTGAGTTATTAGGTGAGCATAACATTGCTTCTCACAAAGAATATCTAGGACTAAAATTGTTCCAAAATTATTTATTTTCCAAAAATAATGACAATACTTTTTCCAGTACACACTGAAGAGGCCTGAACCTACCGACTTCCATGTGGACACATTTTTCTCCACAAAAGAAAATATTTTGTCACATTGGTCAAGAGGGAGACAGTCAAGCACATCACCCAACAATAGGAAAGGTGTCGTTGCAGAGCAGACTCCTAAATGAAGGACAGCACAACGTTAACATCAGCAAAATACTGGACCATGGTAATCATCTTCAGCTACTACTGCACAGTACATTAACATTCCTATCTGTGCATATTCCACAAGATGTAGTGATGATATCCACATCAACCTACCTTCAGTGACTCCATCAATGCTAAGGTAAATTAGTGCAAGGAAGTCATCTGAGTCAGCCTGCTTCACCTACAACACAAAACAATGATCTATACAAAAGCATACATACCAGACACCAGATTTCAACCATGCAGCAGTGAAGAATGAAAGTAAAGAATCTAGTCTAATAGGTCAACTCACAATCTCCAACTCAAGGAATCCTCGCAAGGCTTGATCAAGAGTGCTCTTCTTCTCTGCTTCACTATAAAAGACAATGGCATGGCATGCAAGACGTTAGGGAATTTCTGCAGACCTCTGGACTACTGCATGATGCATGTGTGGTAGTTTGACTTAAACAACACTTACTTTCCAGGTAGATGATTGAACGCGTGTACTAATGGTTTGCCGTTTTTAGTGTCCAATGCAGTTGAAATGGCAGCCTGCAAAATTCACAAGCACAAATAACCATGGTGACGTTAACATACAGGTTAAGGCGGTAAGGTAAAGCTGAGGAAACGTGCTAAAGTTAAACAAAGAAATGAAGTTTCATTTATGTGTCTCTGTGTATCGAGTAGCAAAATAAAACGTGTCCGTTTGATTATGTGTTCAGTATGATGAATAAGTATAAAATTGATATCCAGTTGAAGTAACGTCGTTATCAATACATGTACAGCTATCTACTGATGTGAGGTAACGTTTATTTTCATCTTAGAGCTCTGCTACGATGGTGCTAACGTTATGTTAACTTAGCTTTCTAGCTATCGTTACATTACTCTTGCCCACTTCGTTTAATAGGCAGAAACGCCACACTAAATCTGCAAATCTAAGCACAGTTCCCTTGTCAAGAATTACACAGTGTCGCGATTTAAATAAGTACTATCTCATTGCCACATACCGTAAATTTGTCTTTAGCTTCGACAAAGTTCAGCAAAGACGGAGACATCTTGATGTTCCTTGTGCATTGGGAAAGAGTTCACTTCCTGTAAAATTAGGTATCAAAGTAAAGGTAAGCTAGCCGTCAATATTCTCTACTCAGAGGGTTGAAGGAGCTGGCTATATTTTTTTTTTTCAATTAACCTTATTAATATCATGATGTATAACTAAATAAAAATACCTAATTTTTAGTTAATGATGGATAATCTACTTCAGAGTAACGTAGACTTTTATCTTATGAGACTCACTCTATCTGGCGTCTAGGCTACTTATGTCCAGTAGATGGCAGCAATTTCCACCACTTTGTAAATGCAAACACACGCAGGCTGTCAGTGCGCGATTCGTGTCCTACATTTTTCGTCCCAGAGCTACTACAACAAACTAACATGGCCCTTCAACTAGGCCTACTGGAGACTGTCACGTCCTTCATCTTAGGCGTACATGGGCCTTCTTACAATTCAAAGCTATCATCCAGAGTTCAGTATAATCGAAATTTGTCTGGAGAAGAAAAAAAAAAATTCTACCCAGCAAAGAATTATTTGTCCATTGGACTTGATTTCATACAGATGTTACCTTTTCTGACTGTGGAATGAGATTTGTTTACATTTCCTTTGACCCTTCTAAGATCAGGCCTAGCTAAACTTTTGAAGCAGGAGGCGAGGCCTATGGGTAGGCCTAGCTCCTGAACTAGCCCACCTGTTGGAGACCCCTGCTGTAAAACATCTCATAAGGCTACTTTAGAGTAAATTGATGAAGGTCATCATATCTGAAAAAAACAAAAACAAAAAAAAAACAGCATATAGCCAGTAGGCAGTTGAATAATACAGTCAATCAATAGGCGACTGTTACAAGCTCATGCTTACATTGTTACATTTTCGTAATTAACCAACCATCACCACCACACACGCACACACACTTATCGGGGTCTCATCTGTAGGCTCATCATTCCACTCATTTTTGATAATCCCTGGATACCAGTAACAGGTTTCAGGGCCGGTTCTAGGCATAGACAAACAAGGCGGTCGCCTAAGGCACCAAATATCAGGGGGGCATTACAATACATTTCTTACTTTTTTCTTCAGTTTTTCTCTTATATTTTTAGAAAGGGGGGGGGGGCAAAACTCAAATCTGGCCTATGGCACCAAAAAGGCTGGAACCAGCCCTATCAGGTCTTATGCACGGTGGTAGGCCTACCACCATAGTGGCAAGGCCTAAACAACGGAAATAAATAAATAAATAAATAAGAAAAGCTTACGCACAGGAAAATATTGCAACCTCTATTGTAACAAATCAGATCTTATAATTCAATTATGCCTTCTTTTGTCAAGGGGGACTTAAGAGAAATAAGTCATAATGGTTGTGTAAGTCAAACTACTTGCCCATGCCATATAGGCCTACAATTTATGTTCAATGTAAGACGACCAGAATATGGGAATAAGTATAGGTCTGCTTAGCACTGGCTGTCAACTGCTTCTGTTTGGCTCAATGCTCTGTCTTGATCTCTCTATGTTGAGCAGACCTGCTTTTAACAGTTGGGAGAGAAGTTGCTGACGGAATGATTGAAACTTTGTTTATGCCATGTCAGCTAAGAGATGAAACCATCAACTGTACTTTGAGGTATTTTCTTGTTAAAATGAGAATGTGGGTGGCAATGGGCTGCTCTGCACTTGAGAAAGAGGAACTGTGATCAGGTTATGGCAAAGTTGGCATGTTTCTGACATAAACACATCAGCGTACTTGTAACTGGTTTATTGTTACCATTGTTATTATCTCTCTTATGAACGTTCTGGCCATTTAAGTTTACCACAGCTATCTTTGCTTCTAAACAAGAGAAGAATCAAAGTGTGTGTGGGGTCTAAAAAAGCCAGGACCTCTCAAAACACACTCTTAAATAATGGATTAACAGTGGTTTGGGTCTCACTAAGTGCACGCCCAGGGCCCAAACACTGCAGCTGAACAATCATCTGTTGCCTCTGAACTACTATTAGGTGGCTGAGTCTTGTTGCCAAGAACTGATGCAGAACAGACAAGGGAGTGTGGATGTGTAAAGTCCTGCTGCTGCCTCTCCCTAAGAGAGGAGCCTGCCGTTTGTCAACACAGGGAATGTGAGGGAGGAACTCCTCTGTCCTTTGCACTGTGCAGCCCTCGCTTACTTCATCAGCTCATCTCAGCTGAGCACTCCATCAGCCTGTCAAGCCTCTGCTCTTTTTTTTTTAAGAAAGACAGAAACAATAGTGTAAGTAATATAAACAATAGGGTGGGTGGGTAGGAGCGTGGAAAGGAAGTTTCTCTGGTAGTAAATCATAGGTGCACCCAAATAAGTGTGCAGTGCACACAAGCATTTCTGGAGTTCAAAAAGACCCCCGCGTGATGTTCTCGTTGAAAGCATGTTGTCGTTGATGGTGGTCAGTGATGGACCAATAGAATGGGTGGATAGGGAGGGAGGACGCCTCAAAAGTGGATTTTGACTGTTTTGACACAAAGGGAAGAAGGTGTAAAAATAAAGAGAGATGAGAAGATAAATGTGTGAGAGGATAAAGTGACAGAGCACAGTAAAATAAATACGTAAAGCAAACATTCGTTACAATGTGAGGATCTGAGAAAGACTTAAAGGGAAGCCATGGTTTCGTTGAAGTGACATGGGAGGATGTCATTATTGACAGACGTATCCATGTGTTTCAGCACGCCCTTGTCTCAAGTGGCTCTGAGGTGTTTACACATGAAAATCAGTGACAGCAGAAAGGAACTAGTCATTATTCACTCACACATCCTGTCAGATTCAGTGGAAGTGAGGAGGAAACTTGGCTGTTTTTCTTAATAATTTTATAAAACAGGTTGGTCAAACCTGGTCAAAAAGCAACAATACATAGTCAGACTGTCATTTCTTTTCACACATGGCAACTGTCAGGTGTGATGGTAGTAACACAGGTTATGAGAAAAATGTGTTCATGCGTCATCAGTGCTTCTTGAAGACCTTGTGGAGCACCATCTGTGAGGTGTGGTCAGTTATAATAGCCAAAATTCATGAAAGACTATGTATCCACACATATCCTTTAGAAAAACAATACAAAAACATTAATCAAACCTAATACAGAGCAACATGGTATTTTGTTGTTCTTTCTACATCCTTCCTTTAGGTCTGTGACAGGCTAAATTATGCAAGCAGCAGGTAGAATTCCTTTCCAAAATTTTCCACTCATTACATCAAAAGTACAGCCAAAAGCAATCAATGGATCAATGCGATGTCCGCTCCCTATATCTTGTTATGTTAGGTAAAGTTGTTGTTGATCTGCCAGTTATTCAGCAAAATAGTGATTAGTAAAGGGTGGGGGCGTCATTAAATTTCAATTTAAAGAGTACGTGAGGCTACCCATGTCGTCTATACAATGAAGCAAGAAAGTGCCAGCAAGGAAATTAAAGCCCGTCTATTTCTGTTATGTCAGCAGATACACGTGTTGGTTACTGTTGTTGCTAAATTTCTTTTTACATTTACTCACACACACACACACATTCATTTTCCCTTGCATTGGCTCATATCTTTAACGTCTGGGCCCCCTGCCGTGATGGGGTCACCAGAGGGTTTTGGAGTCCTTCCAGCTTTGTTCAAGAATATGTCACTCTAAAATACAGGAAGTCTCATTTTTAAACTATAGACTCCACAGACTTGACTCGAGAGAACATTCAGGTGATGTGGAAAACATATTTTAATAGTCTTCCACCTAGTTGTAGCAATCATGTTTCTACTCTCCTTTGGGATAACAGTTTTGTTATAGCCATATCTACGATGAATAACTAACATCCTTCACAATTTTGTCATTAGGATGTAAAAGCAGTAATTAAAATATTCAGAAATAGCAAAAGCACTTGGTCAGTGTAGACCTCTATCAAGGCAATATGGTCACTGACACAATATAATATCTAGTTGGTGTTCTGGATCACCAGCAAAATTTAATAATTTGTTCCCAATGCCGACATTGTCCAAAATTTCATCCAAATCTGTGCTGTAGTTTTGAAGTAATTGTGTGTACACAAACAAAAAGAGACAGTCAAACAAATCAACACCAGAAAAAAAACATAACATACATGACTGAAGCAATTAGACAATACATTTTCAGTATAAAATATTCTACGGTATGGATAACACTGACCAAAAAAAAAAGAACAGATAAATAGTAGAATAAAAAAGGGTGCTTTATTACAGTTTTGAATATAACAAGGGAAGAGTCTCATCTTAATTCAGGATTGACTCTACTACATAAACACATGTCCACACACAGAGTGAGACCAAAGATCATGCTCCGCTTGAATCCTCTGCAGAGACTGTCGGTCAATCTCATTAATGGCTGGGCCACTGACCAGCAATCTCCGTTTCCTCTGCTCCGGTTTCGTACCGAGTGGTCTCAGTGTCCTCTCCATTAGTCAGCACGGCCATCCGTGTGGACAAGTCCTCTCGTTTTGGGTAGATCACAAAGTCGTAGACCAGAGCTGCGGCAATCCCTCCACAAATAGGGCCTATCCAGTACACCTACAGTACATCACACAAAAAGATAACGCTCAACATAGAGTGCCCTGAATGTCTTGGCCACACAGTGTTTCAGAGAATATGAATACGCACCCAGTGGTTTTCAAATGACTCCACAACAACAGCAGGCCCAAAAGAACGGGCAGGATTGATTCCACATCCAGTGTAGCTGATCTGCAGACAGAGTTAATGGCAAAGGTTTGAAAGTTTTAGGAGCAGTGCATCAGTGGAATCTTAACATAGTCCTTTAAACTACTCTAACAGCTGGACAGAGAACAGATGTGGCAGTCATCATATTAGTGTGGTTTCCATTTACCTCTGTTATTTTACCATGTTCTGAATTGGGCAGATGAATATCACACAAGGCTATAGTGGTTTATTTTCTTATGTACGTGCAGGAAGAACTATTTGTTCTCCATCTATGGGATCCCTTCCTTCCCACGAATAATCTCAGACCTTTCCACCATTTTTGTGAAGCACGATCAGTCTTATCTCTTCTCAACACTCTCTCACAAACATGACCTCATAAGATCAAATTTGACCTGTTTCAAAGTGGTCCTCTTTGACATTTGACACTATTTTTGGCATTATCTACTTCTACACGATCCTGGCCCCCATATTTGTGAAAGCATGTTTGCTAAATTAGCTCCAGGCAAATTTATTCTGTTTTTTTTTCAGTGTGTTGTTTTGGTGACCCTAGGAGATAAACTTTAACTTTCATGCATTTTTGACCAGGAGCATATCTTGAAATATAACCAAGTTAAAAACCTGTACTGACACTTTTCTATTCCATTACTCAAAATAAGTTACATGAATGTTATGGTGAGGGATGCCAAACCACTTTTTTCAGACCACAAACTCTACATTCTTTTCAAGGTGGAAGAGACAGAAGGTTGGGAGTCAGTAAATGGTATGTACTACTCACAAGGGCGAAGTGACCCAGACCTACGGAGAGACCAATTGCAAGAGGAGCCGATCCAGTCACATCGTCACGCCTTTTATCCGTGGTGGCCAACACACACAGAACCAGCTGGAAAGTGCCTAGAAGCTCAAGTCCAAACCCTTGGCCAGGACTTATGCCAGGTGCTAACTGTGTGGAGCAAAAGATGAAGAAATGACTACAAATGTTGATAGCCATGGAGCTCATAATAGTAAGTGTCTGGCAACAGAGTGGCCCCTTACCTGGTTGACTCCTAAAGAAACGCTGTAATCGGGCCGAAGTCCAAACATGATGGCACTGGCTAAGACTGCTCCCACCATCTGAGCAGTGATGTAGAGCACTGCCCGGAGCAGACTGATCCGGCAGCTGACCAGCAGGCCCAAAGTGATGGCTGGATTCAGGTGTGCCCCACTAACGTGGCCCAGACTTTGTGCAAGCGTGGCAATGGCCAAGCCAAACGCTAGTGCCACCTTGACCTCCTGATCAGGGTTGCTATTGAACTTGTTTCCAATGGCTGATGCAATACCAATAAATATAAATAAGAGCATTCCAATCAGCTCTGCCAACACAGCCCGCCAAAACGACCAGCTTTTCACTTCACTTGCCATGGTTAAGCTATTGTAATTACTAACTGAGCTCAAAAAACAAGAGACAGCCCTGCATAAACGGCCATCTATAGCACTGCTGACAGTTTTTACACCCACAAACTGTGAAGGGCTGTGGCTAGACTGAGCATGTGTATCAAAAAAAGACTGAGGCATCCCACTAACAAAAGCTTCAAATATTATACTGTATAATTTAGCAAACTGGCAAAAAGCATCTGGACCGCATTTTTGGTCTTTTAAGATTTAATCGGCAAGTCTGACATGTAGGTTCAAGGATGTTTTATCATCAAAGAAAAACGGAGTGTAAGGTGGTGAAATTGCATTGAACTATCAAATATTTATAGGGGCAGTTTTCCTAGAACAGGGTTAAGGTTGTTGTTCATGGGCACAACAGTGGTAACTGGGATTTGAACCCACATCTTTCAAACTGCTACCCAAGCCAGGCAGGCTCCTTAACTACTACGCTTCCACCGCCCTATGGTCTCAAACTTGGCACATCCCCAAATGTTAAATGGAAGCAATGGATGCTGACACAAGGAATATGGTCATATTTACTCTTTAATTTTCACTGCTTGGCCCACTGTTCTCCTTCAGCACCATCCAACAAAGGTTGACGATCACTTTCACAGTCACCATGGCACAAAACCTTGAGCCGCTCGGGAAGGTCCCCATTTTTCGGACAGAGGAGCAGGTCATAGAGAAGGGCAGCCACTACTCCACCTGCCATGGGACCAGCCCAGTATACCTGAACACACAAATGTTTTTTTGGGCACATGAGCACAATCATTCATGAAGTCTGACAGGACATGAGAATGTTTTTTTTTTTTACTTTGCCATGTCTACTTTCAGACTCAGGCACATCCATGTAGGCTATAGTGAACTCATCTGAATGTCATTCCTACCATTGAAGGGGGAAAACAGGGAACTCTACAAGCGCGCACGCACACGCACACACACACACACACACACACACACACACACACTTACCCAGTGGTATTCAAAGGTCTTCAGTATGATTGCTGGCCCGAATGAGCGAGCAGGGTTAATGCCACAGCCTGTGTAACTCAACTGTCATGAAAAGAATTCACATACACAGAGGCCATTTAGTACATTTGAATGGTGTGGTTTTAACACTGTAATGTTGAAACACAAGTTACATGTTCACTGAATCTTTACAAATGTTAAAAACAAAGGGCTCTTGTTGATGGTCAGAGCAGCATTCACTTACTCCTCCCAGGTGTCCAAGGCCTACAGAGAGGCCAATGGCCAGGGGTGCTGAACCGCCAATATCACGCCGCCTTTTATCTGTGGTGGCAATGACGCATAGGACAAGCTGGAGGGTGAGCAGAAACTCTATGCCAAAGCCTTGAGCAGCACTGACTCCATTCAGCTGAGTGGTCAGAGGGGGAGGGTAAGGAAAAGCAAAAAGGGTTTCATCACTTATTCCAATAATAATTTATACACATAGATGACTATTCATTCTTATACCACCAAATTAGTCATTTACCATGTTACTCAATCGCTTAGACTGGCACAGCAATGAAAATAAAGCTATTTGCATTGCACACAATTAACATCCAATAATTAATCAATTCATCGTCAATTAACAGTATAGGCCTAAAATGTGCCTCCTGTTAGACCTGATGTGCCATATAAACCCACTTGAAAGTGGCACCTTGCTAACAATTGCCTAGAGGAAGGACATGTCACATTGGTGAGGTTTTAATTAGTTACCATTGCACCTGCTTATGCACGGTTAGTCAAAACTGTCGTGACGCAAACATAAAACGTTGTCTGGACTCTTGTTTCATACCTGGTTCAAGCCCAGAGCATTAACGCTGGCTGGCCTCAGTCCTAAAGTAACAGCACTGGCCAAGACAGCCCCCAACATCTGAGCGGCGATGTAGAACAAAGCCCGGAGTAGACTGATCCGGCAACTGACCAGCAGGCCCAAAGTGATAGCCGGATTAAGGTGTGCTCCGCTAACGTGCCCTAGACTTTGCGCGAGCGTGGCAACAGCCAACCCAAACGCCAGTGCCACCTTGACCTCCTGATCGGGGCCGGTGTTGTTCTGGTTCCCGATAGCGGCCGTGATGCCAATGAAAATGAAGAGAAGCATTCCCACCAATTCTGCCAGGACAGCGCGCCAGAATGCCAAGGTCTTCACCTCGTTCACCATGCTTTTATCGGGTAGGCCTACCTTAAACCTGAATGGAAATGTAAGGAGAAGGCCAGGTAGAACTGACAAAATAAAAACGTGTGGGTGATAGACAGGAGGAAGGCAAATATTTGATTCACCTCGCAGAGACCAACGTTATGCTAATTAACTCATAGATACTGACAGGTGTCGCCTATCTTACAGGCCAATTAGCCTGACTCAGACTAAACAGCATTTGATGAATATCGCAATGCGTAGAGTAGGCTACCCTGAATTTATGTTTTGGTGCTTTTGTGTTTTTTGAAACAAGAAAACTTGTGGTATGAATGAATAATAAAGCATAGAAAAAACATCTCTCTGCAAATTCATAAGGCCATACAGCGCATGGGACTTGCTGACTAGGATCAAAGATCATTGATTTCCCTTCTCTGGTATTCGCCATATCAATCAATACACCAGGGCTAAAATTTTCGTCATTCAGAAAATATGAGAGTTATTTGCACAGTTGAAGTCAGTCGCATGCAGGAAGTGCAGTGCAACACGTACGGTGCCAATAGGTTTCAGCAATCAGGTAAACACACAGCTGTCGGTCCTGATTAGCGCTCACAGAAGGAAAGGAACAAGGGTCCGCAGGGACATCTGACATGGATGCAAACAATAAACGACCTGTCCTCCACCTTCAGGTGTCAGTAATTTGATTGGACTCAATCTATAGCAGTGACGTAGCCAATGTGCAATGTTGATGTTAAGGGTGTGCAACTCCTGTGAATGTTCTTGTACATCTGTTGATTCCATGGGTGTCTGAATAGCGTAATAAGGGAGAGGCCTGATACTAGACTAACAACATGCTATTGTTAAATCAGCCAAGATCTCACTAGGGAGATGTTACTCAATGTATAGCTTAACAAATGGAGTTTTTAGAATCTATAGAACCCTTGTCTGAGAGGCCATCATTTTTTACACTTTGAAATTGGGGGTGCTATCTGATTTCTGTTTTGCAACCTGTTTTATAATATAATCAGTCAGTCGATATTTTGTTAAGCCATTTCCACCACATTTTGTTCTTAAAACTTTGAATTTGGCAGGTGGCCATGAAGACACACAATCTTCCCCAGGCATTTACAACAGTTTCCTGGTATGTGTCTAAAAATAAAGAGTGTGTGCCGGCCTGGTGTGTTGGGTCAGATACTGCTATAACCAAGCATTAGGGAAGGTCATAGTATTTCCTATAAAACATATTCCTATAAAAATATGTAACTGTTGATCTAAGCTACTCACATAAAGGGTTTAACTGGACTGGTCAATGCTTTGACTGGACCCTCAATCCTAAATTCATTCATTCCAAAGGTTTACTCCCAGCCTCCCACTGTAACAAAATATTATGGTTGAAAAGTACTTAGTAGTTTTTTTCCATAATTTTTTGTTTCTCTACATTGTGATGAAAGAGCCTTCAGGCAGAAATTAAACAGATACATAAAAACCATGTATGCCATTATAGCCTACTTATTAACATTGTGGCAGATGCAGTCTGATTCACCAGATACTTGTTTTCACCACAAAATATGTTTGAACAAATACATAAAATACAAAACTATTATTTTAGCAGCAAATATGTCACCTGGGGAATATTTATAGTGTTAGCTATGCTTTTACATTTGTGGTTAAGGAATGACAGAAAAGATGGTCCAGATGTTTTTTATTTTTCCAAAACATATCTGAAAGGCAGCTCATTAAATTAGAAAGAGACTGTTTTCTGCTGTTTGTATTAGGAGTAAAACAACTTTCTCAGCACACGCGGGGGAAATGGTGCTGTTAAGGCTTAAGGATTATCAGACCATTGAAGCATCTTTTCTAATTTTGTTTACACCCAATAAGACTATTAAGATTTGCACTAATAGCAATTTTTACAGCGACATGAATCCATGAATGTAGACCACCAGATGGCAGTAGACAAACTGATGGTTATCAATTGTTTGGATGAAAATCTTGCAATCTATGCACATCTTTACTCACTTTTGTTGTGTTTTAGATCCTTAAGGGCTCGACATTCAACTTTCAATTTTCAACCAACCACCAAATCAAGATTCACAAGGATCCTGTTTGTAATGCATGTCAAAGGTGTGTAGCCTGTGTTTAGGTTTTGTGTGTGTGTGTGTGTGTGTGTGTGTGTGTGTGTGTGTGTGTGTGTGTGTGGATTGTGGATTGTCTATTTTTATAGGCATTTTGTATAGGCTCCTAGCCCATTTATTTTGGTGAAATAATTAGACATGCTTCTCCTCTGGAGCAGTCATAAAGGAAATGTCTCTCTATACCGCTCACATTCTGTTCAAGGGTTAATTTATTACATGAGACAAAAAAAGCAAAATCCCCCATGGCTTTTAACAAATGTAGGGTTTGGGAAATAGGAGGCATTGAGTCCCTTCAAACTACCGTGTGAAGGGTCACCCTGCCCTCAGGATTAATGTATTTCAAATAAGCTGCGGTATCAGACAAAAATGCCAAACATGTTTTCACTGACCACTGATAAAAGGTGGAAGAATGTTGGGAACATCTTTTTCAATGTGGACAGACTGTTGGGCTTTTCATCTTCTGAAATATCAGACAGAGCACTAGGGAACTTTCAAAAATGTGTTCTCAGTTCAGCAGTTTATTGGTGGAGTGACTAGAACTACACTTAGAATTTCAAGCAAGGTGTTGGGAGTTAATCTCATATTTACGTAGAATGTATAATACTATTGCATGAGAAGGGACCAGACTTGGTGGTAGCTTGTTCAAAACTAACCCAATCATAATACAGTTTTTGTCATCAGGCCAATATTTCAGCCAAGAAAACAAGGAAACAATGTTCATTTAACATTTTTTATTTTCAATACCAAGGGTAAATCTTTTTTTTTTCAGTAAGAAGTGGGTGATATACGGTAGCTGTTACATACCCAACATATGAATTCTCATTTACTTACAAAAGTGAAGACAGGGAATCAAAGTGCACACAGAATACAAATATAAAATGATACAATAAACATTTACATAGAAAATAGTTTACAAAAATATGTGATTCTACATCTAGAATACTGACTTTAGAGCCTGTTGATTGAAGCACTAAAAAGGTATCTTACATTAGCTGTAACAAACATGCCTTTGTTGAAAGGCTGTTTACAATCTCTGGACAGACAAACACATGTGAATTCTGTTGTTCAAATGTGAATACTTCTCCTTGACTAAAGAGACTTTCAGATGACACTTTCCATGAGTTATAATCAAAGTAGAAAAGCTATTTTCCACACATAAAAAAATGTATTTTCAGATGTATGGATAGATATTTGAAGAGACTGTACACAAAACTGATCAGCATCTATCATTTCGATGAGAGCTCAACTCCTGTGGCATCCTCATGTCCATTGACGTCATAGTCTTTAGCTGGTCCACTGACAAGCACCTTCATGCGGTCGGGGAAGTCGTCCATCTTGGGGTAGAGCAGAAAGTCGTACACAAGAGCTGCAGCCACACCTCCGCACATGGGCCCAACCCAGTACACCTGTTAACAGCAAAAGCATGAGTATGAGATTTCTGTAGTCATAGAGGGAGAATATAGAGCCTGCGTGGTCCCAAACAATCCATCCTCCATGGGTTTACAACTCAATGGGTTGAGTTGAGTTTTTATTAAATCCCCATTAGCTTTTGCTTTTAGCAGCAGTCCTTCCAATTCATAATTTACAAATACAAATATCAGCCACAGTGGCGGTAAACATGACAAACATGACATACATGATATTTTTCCAGTGTTCCTTCCAGTTAATCATTAACAAATACAAATCATGCTAAATCATGGCTATGAAATTCTCCTTCTGTCACTTTTCCTGTCCATCTGACTCATATTATGGTATGGTTTCAGGCTTACCCAGTGGTTGGTGAAGTCAGTCAATATGACAGCTGGACCAAAGGACCGTGCAGGGTTGATGCCACACCCAGTGAAGCTTATCTGCAAGAAGTGAAGAAGAGGGAAATCAGGTCAGGAAGTGTCTCGTGACCTTTGTGTGCTCTCCTAACTTTCTCTATTACCACAGAGTCAACACCTCAGCATCATTTTGAAGTAGTATCAGTATCCTTAATCTGTGCTTTGGCTTTTGGAATTACTGGTTTTAACAAGCAATGTAGTCTTCCTGTTCTCTAAGTTGCTTTGGAAGAAGCATCTATCAAACACAATGAACCTAAACATGAATTTTAAAGGACATAGAATACTCTTGTGGGCACAGGCTGCTATTCACATGCAAACAACAATGGCACCCCTAGGAAAATGATGCTGTTGTCTCAGCCACACACTCATGAGCAGGGAAGTGTCTTTGGCTCTACAATGAATTACTCACGGCTGTCAAGTGGCCCAGAGCAACGGAGAGACCAATGGCCAGGGGGGCGGACCCTGTCACATCCCGCCGTCTTTTATCTGTGGTTGCTATGACACACAGGACGAGCTGGAAGGTGGCCAGCAGTTCGATGCCAATACCTTGACTTGGGTTTAAACCATGGGCAAGCTGCATGTAGGACAGAGAGAGAGAGAGAGAGAGAGAGAGAGAGAGAGAGAGAGAGAGAGAGAGAGAGAGAGAGAGAGAATGAAAGGAAAGAAGGAAAACATTAGACAAAAAACAGTTTGTCAAATTGCATCAGATGGATGAATGGCTTTTCATAATTGCACTTTTTCTCATGAAACACGGCCTGGCACGACCCTGCCTGAGACAAAAGACCCAAGTATGTTGCCATTAATGGTGTCTGATATGCATTTCTATTGTGGCTCTGTTTTTCAATGCTTTTTTTTTGTTTTTAAATTGGCGCTATTTCTCAGATGAAGCCTAACAAACATTATTTTCTAAAGAGGAGCCAAGAGATTACTGAAGCTGTACACCATGCTATGAAGACATGTAGACCTCACAATTACTTTTTTTTATAATGACATCTCATGCCACAGGGAGGGTACTAGAAATATTTTGATGGTCACTGAGGAAAAAAAAGAAAAACACCAGATGCCAGCAACTACATCAGCAGGAATTAGTCTAAATAGTCTCACATGTTGTCTCAGACAGCAACAAGTGCATAGAAAATACTCTAACCACATCATCACAATTAACTTAACAAGGGACTCCCCTCTCTCTCTCTCTCTCTCTCTCTCTCTCTCTCTCTCTCTCTCTCTCTCTCTCTCTCTCTCTCTCTCTCCATGAGGATATATTTTCGGAGGCGTGCATAACCCATGCCGGAGTGTGTTTACGTCCTTCCTTTCACTTAGTGCAAGAGGACCTTAATCAGCGAGGCAGACCGTTTCACTGAACTTGGGAGATAACTTTTTATCAGCTTTTGGGACTCGCAGCATACATTCGGTCACATACACACACACACACACAAGCACACATACATTAACCTTAACAAAACAAGTCAGATCATTTCAGGTCATAAACTGTAGTTGAGCACACATGCACAGTGCACATAGTCTGTTATTTCACATTAATGCACCCTACACAGAAGACTGCTCTGGATCCCAATTTCCATGTCAATGTGACCAGTGAGAGAATGGAGAGAATAGACTAATGTCTGCGTGGGGGTTTGTGTGTGTGTGTGTGTGTGTGTGTGTGTCTACTTGTCTATGTATGTCTGCATGTTTGTGTGTCTTGGAATGTGTCTGCGTATGTTTGGTGTGTGTGTGTGTGTGTGTGTGTGTGCATGTGTGAGGAGGGGGACAGTTCTCAACTCACGCTATTGAGTCCCAGTCTGGTGTTGTTTTCCGGCCGCACTCCATAGATGATCCCGCTGGCCACGGTGGCTCCCAGCATCTGTGCCCCCATATACATGGCAGCACGCAGCACGCTGATCTGACAGCTGGCCAGCATGCCCAGGGTGACGGCCGGATTCAGGTGGGCACCGCTGATGTGGCCCAGGCTCTGGGCGAGCGTGGCGATGGCCAAGCCGAAAGCCAGCGACGTCTTCACCTCGTCCAGCTGGTCGTTGCCGATGGCCGCCGTGATGCTGAGGAAGATGAAGAGGGTCATGCCCAGGAGCTCGGCCAGCACGGCCCTCCAGAACGACTTGCTCTTGATCTCACTCTGCATGGCTTCAGATGGATGGGTCGGATGGAGCCGAGACTGCTGGTGTGAGTGCCTCTGTGTATGCGTTTGTGTGTATGTGTGTGTATGTGTGTGTGTGTTAGTGCCTCTATGTGATCACCCCTGAGAGGTTGTGTATGAACATCACGGCCAAAGGCCTGCATTTATAGGCCACCCGGCTGATAATGGTGGGGAGGCGGGTTCTGAGGGAAGAGGGAAGGGCATACAGAATTAATAAGAAATCCTGAAGGCCTTTCTCTTTCACACACACACACACACACACACACACACACACACGCATTCTCTTTTTCTCCCTCCCCCTCCTCTTTCTCAACTGCTCCCATTTACTCACTCACTCACTCACTAACACACACACACACACACACACACACACACACACACACACACACACACACACACACACACACACACACACACACACACACACACAACTGGTCATACTTTCTTTCCTGCCTTCCCTGAAGTTATTCAGCTTTTGAGCGTAGGCTAGTGATGCACACATTTCTTTTTTTTTTTCAAGCAGTACATATTCTTGGGTTTGAAATGAGAGTGACACTAAACACAGCGTGGGCAGGTCAGTGAAAAGGGATGTGTCTTTACAGTAATGATTTAGTTATAATCCTCCCTGTAGCTTCAGACGGAAATCATACAATGACTCCCCCAAATTCTAAGCTGTATCTATAGCCTGAAACATTTGCTCATGATATGGTGTTTTTTTCTGATAAGCCAAAAGGAGAAGTGTGTACTGTATGTGTTTCAGGGCATGTTGTGTAAAGTGCTTGTGGCTCTTGCAGTCTGTGCATGATGTACTTTTGTGGTTTCAGTCAAAAGCAAATAATGCCAATGTAAGAATATTGCCAAAAGGACAACAGTTTGTAAGCAAGCTGGTAGAGTTTGGTTTCTTTTTGTCGAACTTGCCAGGTATACACCAAAAAAAAACAATGATTAATAATCTATCTTCTTTTGATTCTTTGAGGGAAATCATTTTTTTTAATCATTAAATTATTATATTTGTTCTAAGGGCAGTGTATCCAGTCATTTTTGGTAACTACCCTTTGACAATGATTTACTCTCTCTCCGTCATAAGACAATGAGGGGTCATAAAATGTCATTCATTCCAACTTAGAGATGGGTGTTTCATTACCCATATTGACCTCTTGGAAGGATATCGCATGCAAGATAAAGACAGACACAAAAAAAACACTAATACTTGACATACAAACTATGTATTTGTAAATGTAAATGAATAGAGTAAACTATTAAACAAAATTATGTCTTGAAGGCACTTAAGGTTTTAAATGCTTATTTGTCTTATAGTAAGAGAGGATAAAAGTGAAATGATTAACAAATGTTTTCATGTTGTCTGGGATCACTGCATCCTGCTGTTTCTTGTTCTACGTCCTCTGTCCTCAAGGACAAAGTGTTTTTGGGCATTGCATTTGTTGGAGTGTTGGATATACACTGTAGTTGCTCACAATTCCAGCTAATTTCCAAAATGTTGTCACATTCACACAATTCCAGCTAATTTCCAAAATGTTGTCACATTTACCGCTATTATTTGATCTTATTCTTGATATAGAGGGGGAGGAAGTGACCTAATAGGTTCCCAGTGGGCAGAGAGCCCTTGAAATGTTTGGAATGAATTGTTTGTGTTGGTTTTGATTTTTCTATATTTTGTTTTTACTAATTCAATATTTATCATACAAATTAGTTGACTTACTCAGTTACATGCAAACAGTTAAAGTTGTTTGAAGTTACTCCACAAAGCAACAACAAAAATGGTTTAGCCTGTCCTGCATTTGTCTTTTGTGCAGGTAATCAAATTAAGTAACTGCAAATGCTTGTGGCCAAATTTGTTAGGAACAGCCATGCTTTTCTCTGAGAAGGGAAGGGGGGCTATCAAGTCCACTGCTAAAGGATAAAGCAGGTAGTGTGTTCTATCATCTCGTTTTCTTTTTCTGCCTGTAAAAGTAAAAAAAAAAAAAAGTTAGTTATTTGTGATACTTTATTCCAGACTGACTGATATAGCAAATCTATAAATCACAGACTAATTTCAAACATGACCATCACTTTCAAACATGGCCACACCACCCACAGTAAGAAATATTACCAGAATGACAAGCTTTCTAACCAGGGGTGAAAGTAGTTTCAGTTTTTAACTGGTACTACAACTTTATCGACACTCTTTCAAAATAAATTTTAAAAATAAGCAGAATATCGCTCATTTCCAATGCCATGCTGTTGGTAGATGTGTTTTTAGTTAAGTAATGCATGCGACTCATTTTTAATACGGGTTTATGGTTGGCAGAAACCCTCTTACCACTACTACTGTACGTACTGTACCACCTGTCAATCTTATACTTAGTATAGGTGCGTTTAGGCTTACTTTCACTCCTGTTTCTGACACATTGTGTGGGGAGCTCAAATCTCCTTCACTTCAGGGAGGAGAAGCAAGTTTATTAAACCTAATGGCAATGTTGGTATTCAACAGATATGTCACCCTGCCTACACACCATGCTTGGTGCAGTTTAGATTAAAGGAATTATCCAGGGTGAATCAACCCGTGGCCCTGCTGTTTCACATTGTGCTTTCAATAGCTATGAGAATGACACAACGCAAACCAACATGGCAAAACGGCAGCTAACGGTAACAGATACAGGTATAAAAATGAAACCTATTGATTTGTTATGCCTGCATCTGTTAGTATTGACCGCCGTTTCGCTATTTTGCGGGTGCGTGTGAGGCAGGCTGCCCTGGACCATGTGAAACCTTGTTATTTCCTCTAGGATAATTCCATCTTCCTTTCTTTTTTTTTCATAATTCATTGCATTCAGTAATTCCTGTACTAAGCTACAGTACACAACCCTTGAATCAGTGTTGGCCCATAGTTGCATTTGTTTTGGTTTATACAGTGGACTTAATATTGTTGCTTGATGGGTGTTTCAGCACAGCTGTTGCTGTAATGGAAAATACAGCCAAGGCCTGGACAAGCCTAAATATCAAGCATTAAATTACCTCTTTAAGTTATATCTTTTAACTGCTTGGTCCCTGACAACTGAACTGTCAAGGTAGTAGTAGTTTTCTGAGGTGTTAGCGGCTTAGTTTGTCTATGACTCACCATTATCCATTATAAATTTTGAGATCAAAGCAAGCTCAGGAATAGATAAGATGTCATACAATGTGTTAAATTTAGTATTTTATTGCAAGGGATTGCACTATACTGTACATTTGTACTCTGCTGAGTTTTATGGAACATCAAAGTACTCCAGTTCTTCTCTTCTAGTGCCTTTTCATAGTCATGGTATGTGCCTCTGTTCCCCCATTGGAAATGCTTGTACTGTAATAACAGTCAAGCTAGTCACACTTGGGTATAAAATGTGGCATTTGCTATTTAAGAGTATTTTTCTCTCTTATTGAAGCACACACACAGCCATGGGTATATCCACTAACAACCCCACACCCACTAATGTTATTCCTTAAATGTTGTTTTATTAAATGTACTTAGGGAGGAGTCCAAAGGATTGATTGACAGCCATCACTCTACCCACTTCTGTTTGTGGGAGTTTTTTACCCTGGTTACCTGCCTAATATCTCACGTGCCCAGCGTTTCAAAGCTTCCCTCTTTCTCCCCTATTCGTTGTAAAACTAGGCAATTCCTCCTTATCCATTGGAGGTGGCAGCAGACATCACTCGCACGTGATCTCTGCTGATGGCATCCTAGGACCACGGCTTACTGCCAGGCCAAACATATTTAGCCTATATCTATCTCTCTCTATCAAGCAGTCTGATTGGGTGAATAAATGAATTATATTCAGAGGTTGGGTAGGTTTAAATTATGTGCCCCCACCCCCCTTTCTTCTGATGTGTTCCACGGTCTTTGACTACATGGAACTTTTAAAGATGAAAGAATTGAAGATTAGGATATCCCCCCCTTACCTGACATATATGTCACTGTCCTGAAAAACCCTACTCTCATATGGCTTCATGCCAAGGGATCAAAGGTGGACTTCCACAAGCCTGCTCAGTGTAGCAGAACTGCAGTGCTGAAGGCACCATCAAACTAGTCTTTCAGCAAAACCTGGGGGAAGTTTAGGTTAGTAAGGTTGTTGAGAAAAGCCAGTCACCCATGAAATAATGTGAGACAGACAAACTCATTTTCTTAATTGCTCTGCTCATATGTACCTAATTAGAAGCCATATGATTAGGTAACAAGCCTGCAATGAAAATAGTCTTTACTGCAAATATTTATTAGTATTTTTTGATTACTTCTACTTATACATTTATTACAGCACTCACAGTAATAATAATGACAATAGCAATGACTGCAGGTTTCTCAAATGAGATATGATTGGAGATGACATCCAAATTGGAAAAATATCCTTTCAGCATTTGTATGATTATGCTAAATCACATAGTGACATTAGCTAGAAATGACAGACCTCTGATGAGGTCTATAAATAGGCTCACCGGTGAACTGGCCGGTGTGTTTTGAGCGAGCTGGGCATGTGTTTCTCGCGGTGGCCACAGTGTAAGTGTTGAGCGCATGAGGACCGATAAATACAATGAGCGCTCCATTAAAGCGTCCCAATTGGTCTCAAAGGACTCCATTCAGCACTGGACGACAGAGACATTAGGCTCCAAATAGCTATCATGAGGCCAGGCCCTAATGAGAGCTCAGTTCTCTTCACCGCTCTGCTCTACTCTGCACTTCACTGCCAGCTCACTTACATAATACATGTCCAGCGCCACAGTCACCCTTTCTTTGGGCACCAATAATGCATGTGGTCCCTGAGCCAGAGGGTTGGCCGCTACTGATCTGAGGAGAGTAAGGCACATAGTGATTTTTGGAATAATATATTCAATTTTTTTCTATTCCATTTATTTTGTAGAGCGCTCAAATACAGTACATTGTCTCGCGACGCTTTAGAGACAGTACGGGGAACACCCATGAGTAACAGGGGCAAGGCAAAACTCCCTTTGCTTACTAATAATTCATGTTTAGGAAGAAACCACTATAGAGACCACAATCATGTCATGAATATATTATGGGTGAATAGGGCAAACAAAAAAAAAGATAAGCCCTCAAAACTCTCAAAAAAAGCAGATTATTTATATTAAGACAATATTTTTTATATTGCAAGTACATACATGTAGATGAGCCATTATCCACATAGGTGATAGCTTGCCAACATTTAGGCTAGTGGCACCTACAGTGCACCTCTACCACCCACACAGACAAACAGTTGTGAATATGAATTAAATTGGCACTCAACTGCATTAACTCTTACTGTACAGGCAAAATTTCAGATAATTATTTCTTGTATGATAATATGTATGACAGTACTGTCCTTCATTTACAAAAGTGCTGCCTTAAAGGAACACCACCATAACAGCAAATTTACTCATTTTCCACCTCTCCTCTGAGTTTTAACTTTCTGACTTTCTTAAACTGATATCACATGGAACTATACTCTGTTAAGTGTGGCTCACTCTGTGGTACATGTAATTGTGGCAGTGAGAGTGGAGGTAGAGGCCAGGAAACAGCATAAAACAGGATATACACAAAGAAGGCCATTATGCTTCCAAATGCAGGCTACATATTTGCAATGCACAACCTAAAATCAAGCATAAAAACTATTAATATCACTGACGTAGAACTTTGTTAGGGTTTTAGCATAAACTGGTATTAAAATAGGGTCAGACTGCCACTTCTTCAGCATTAACACCATATAACTGGGCCTTATATTTAACCTGACTCCACTGAGAAATAATACTTCATAAAAAAAGGCAATAAATACTTTTTAATACTTTTAATGACTGTTGTGTCTGTCTGACAGTTTTGCGATAGCCGTATTGTGTGAAGTACATCCGGGTTTTGGGGTTTTTACGTTACATTACAACGTTAAAAAAAAGGAATGAACATGGTGGACATGCACCTCTCTGTGCTTGTTTAAACACACCTTTAAACACTTAAGGCTGGGTTATACCTCTTTTTCAGCCTATCGCCGACAGGCCGGCGCAGTGGGTTTTGGTTTATACTACCCGACGAACAAGGAAGTAGCTTTTCGTTCTCGAGCGACGAGAGCACAGAGCAGGCAGCTCGAGAGGACCAATCACAGCGGCTCCTGCTGCCGTTTACTGCGTCGCTGTCTGCGGCCAGTCACATTTTCAGGGGTGCACACGCAGTCATTGCGGAGGGGGGATAACTGAGTGGCTCACTGCATTATCGCGTAGTTACGTTTGTTCCTGACTATAAATCAGCCATTACTGTATGTTTTCAGGTTACAGGGTTCCAGTCGTTTTAGTCTGGAGTTTTTGTTCTGTCTCCACCTGCTTGTTCCAGTGGCACAGTTTTAAAATTGTTTTAATGACTCAGGGATGTGGTTTGGGTTTCCCCTTGGGAGGGGGGAAAATGTTGTGTCTGTCAGACAGTTTTGCTACAGCCGTGTCGTGTGACCTATATCCAGGTTTTGGGGTTTTTACATCTTTTTTTTTTTTTTTTTTTTTTTTGATTCTCCCGTAAAAAATCACTTATGTCCTTTTGGTTCTCTGCCATGGATATTATGTACTTCTGTTCATTTTTTTTAAATGATTTATGAGTGATGAGACATTATTTTACATCATTACATTTTGCATCATTATCCATTTAACCTGTTTTTTAGGCTCATGTCTTCATTTATAGTTCACATGGCAGATAGAAAGAAATCATGATGGTTGAGAAAGATTCAACCAAAGCATTTTTTAAAAAAAAAAAAAAAAAAAAAACCTTTTATCTCAAAGTCTGTGCCTAATCCAAAAAAACATATTATTATTTGTGAAATGACGATATAGGCTAAGTCTAAGAAATTGTTTATTTTTTCTCTTGCCTTGTCTGCCTCACCTCAGAGATCAATTGTCGGTGTTGTGAGGATTTCCTCTGATGATGTCTAATCATTTGTCTACAAAATATCCTTGAGTGCATGAGAGTCCTTCTTTAGAACAGGAAGTAGCCTACTTGTGAGTTTATTGTCACTCGTTATTAGGTTCCTAGAAACCTTGCTCAACACTAAAATGTGCAAGAACACACCAGGGTTAAACCCTTTTTGCTAGACTTAAAAGCATTCAGTATTTGGGCTGGCTGATTCACTTCAGAGAAGGTATGTGATGCCATGGCAGTGGCATGGAGTGGGCCTTTGTGCTCAGGATGTGAGTGCGTCCATACAGCTGCTGGACATCCAGTGGCAGCAGACAGGATGTCACCAGCAGTCCAAATGTCTGTCCATTTCTGAAGAGTTTGGCTTGCTTGTGTGTGTGGCCTGTCGCTCACTGCTCAGATCTCAGACGTATTGTTGCTTTTACAGGCACTCTCTTTTGTCAATGGAGGTTTTTTTAACCCTTTGTTTCCTGGGCAGCACAGCATGCACCCCATCCGTGTGTCTTTCAGGAAGATCACACACGCGCACAGGCTGAGGCACACACCAAAAACAACAACAAAAAAAATCTTTGCTGAATGACTTGGTTGGAGGTCTTCACCATGGAAACAGCCCACAGATCTGTCAGTGCAGACTTTATCACCCCATTAAGTTTTTGCACTGGCCTCACTGGGATCAGAGGAGACATCGCACATGGCCGGCTGGGCTGGTGAAAGAGAAGCAGAAGCTCAACAGAGAGTACCAATCAAGCAATAAAAACAAAAAACAAAATCTTGCAGAAAGAAAAATGCTGCTTGTCTGGGGTAGAATCCGAATCATAGGCCTGTGTACATGTAGTTCTGATGACCTTGAAGATGGCATTGTGGCAAGGGAGGGGATAGCTCTGAAAGAGGTCTGATGACCTTGAAGATGGCATTGTGGCAAGGGAGGGGATAGCTATGAAAGTCAAAGGCTCAGCTATCAGAGCCTATGAGGCAATTCAACGATTACTTTAGCAGTTATTACCTCCGCTCCACCAAGGAGGTTATGTTTTCACCAGCGTGTGGGTGTCTGTCTGTGTACAACATAACTCGAAAAGTACTGTATGGATTTAAATTTTCTGACAATATTGGGATAAGTTAGAATTGACCACAATGTCTTGGCGGAGGTCTACGCTCTCTGAGCGCTGTTATAGTTTTAATGTTTTCTCCCATAATTGTTCAAAAGATATCAAGCATGCAGTTTAAGTACTAGTAGCCTAGCGTACATGTCAGCCTGTAAAGTTATCCAAGAGGCTATCAGTTCCACCATCGTAAAGATGGTTTACAGAACTACTTGCACTTTTATTAGTCTCTTATAAATCACATCATCTCAATTATCCAATTTGTTTCAATGGAAAAGAGACTTTTTGATGTCTTATATATTACATGAAAATCCTTTTAAAGAAAACAAAAAGAAAATGCAGCATTTTACATATTTAGATTGTAGCTTTGGAGCTGAGAATCCAACAAACTCTGCCTTACCTGCCTTTTGACCTTTCATGCTTTTTTAACTTTTGATCTATTGCCATAATATTACATTCTTAAGACTCAACCATGTTAATGAATTGTCTGTTGACGGTTTGCTTGATAAGGATTGAGTTTAGAAGAAACTCTCTGTTTGGTTGATACCTCAGTGCCAAGGTCAAGCAGATTGTGCTGTAGCATACCACCAGTTCTGACCAGCGTTCTTATAACCTCATTTCCTTACGAGGCATTATTTCTGCAGTTAACTGACCTTTGTGCAGTCAAGAATTCAAGATCATCAAAAAGAAATAAGTCAAATATAGGCCTAAGCAAAATAAAGAACCACAAAGCCACAGCTAGTGCTATGTGTTCAGACATGCTTGTTATCAGGACAGTCCCAAGAAATACTGAACACCATGCATGCATGTAGCATGCGTACACATACATGCAGGAACAGGATAAATCAACCGGATAACAGCACACTAGAATTGTACAGCAAAGGGAAGATCAAAGAGTCCCATAGCACAGAGTTAGGAAAGGCGGTCAGGGTATTGCACCTCTTCAAGGTCACACAGTCCAGGGACAGAGACTGCAGGGTGAACTGTGACCGGAGGCCATGCTGTGGTAAAATGCTTCCCCAAGGAGTGCTGGGCATGAGTAGCTATAGAGAGCATTCGAGGTGGGGCCACTCTGGGCCCTGATTAGTGTGGCCATGGGTGTGAGGAAAGGATGTATTCCATCATGTTAGTTAGACCACCTGTGGATGAACTGTGGTCTGTAGTCAACATGTGGCTGGCCATGTTGTGAAAAGATTGAAATTAATATTTGTTCTGTTCATTCCATCAACTATTTCTGCTGTCCTTCAGAATTAGCCAGAATCTATGAATTGATCATTTAATCCATTTAAAGTTTCACCAGACATGAAAATAGGGTAAATAGTGCAAATAATTTACTATAACGACCCTATCATGATGAGTATTATGGTTATGGTTATTCAATCAATTATTATTGTTTTAATATTTTGATGGAAAAGCTGGTGAAAAAGTGTCTCAATGTGATCCAAACACAGAAATCCAGTGTTGTCGTAGTTGTTAGGTGTAAGACTCATTGATGTTTGTAATGTGTGTAAAACCTGAAGTAATCTGTCTTATTAAAGCTGTATTCGGTAAATCTACATGTAAGTACTGTAATTCTGAGACTTAGGCAACAAAATTCAAAATCATACAACTCGTTGGTCCCTCCCCCTGTCTCTACTACGCTCCTCAACGGCCTCTCAAATCCCTCCCTCGCTGCAGCACATTGTCAGCGGTTTGCTCACAGCTGTGATTGACAGGCAGTTATACTTTTCTCCGAACCTGATTGGTGGAAAGCTACAGGGAGCGCTGGATTTTCACTATAAAAAGATAAGATTATTGCAACAACGATTACAGGGTTTAGATGGAGCTAGAGAATTCAGATTTTCCCCGAAATAGCCTTTTTCATGTACTACTGCCAGTATAACGTTTCAATTCAACGGAATTTGACTTAAAAAGAGTTGCCGAATGCAGCTTTAATCCCCTTTACCCAAACATGCTAATATTTTCTAAAGGAAAAAAAAATGTTCATTTGCATAATAAAAAGTAGATTATAAGATTACTTCACTGATAGGGGTCACAGTAGCTGAAGATGTGTTTGTTTCATCATGCTTAGTTCCACTGCTACTATGGTCTTGCGCATGGTGTTTTTGTGCTTTGCATGTGTTGTTATCGTGAATTTCAGGAGAAAGAAAAAAAGAACGGAGGCTGGATTAGGCTTTTCCTGACAACAAAGACACATCCTGAATTATGGAAATCCACAGGATATTACTCTGGACCTTGTTTAGTCCCAGAACCAAATGGGTATCTGGGTAGAATGTCTAGCTCTATGTATTATGAATGATGTGTTTATTTACCACATGACGTGAACTAGGTAGCCAGAATAATACCCAAATTTTTCTTTGTTTGTGGGTTCCAATGTCACAAGACGACGTGAGAAACAAATTCTTCCTCTCGCGTCCCAAATCGGTTGGGCACTCTCATAACAATGTGAGCTTTTAGTCGCTGTGGTTTGAATATCTAATTAAGATGATAAAGTTTGAGTCGATGTTAAGCACCACATATTTCAACTCTATGAAACAAACAACTTTGTGAGAGTTGCTGCTGGGAAACTTGGCCCTTACCATAGACTCAGGTCAGAGGTGTTTGCAGTCTACACCATCTGGGGAGGATAGGCTGTCTGTTTTCATACCAGTGCTATCAAGGAGGAAAATAACAAATGCTGGCTGAGTGTTTCTGACAGCAATATCCATTGTGCTTATCATTAACAACTGAAAACAGATTTATGCTTGATTGTATGACAAGGCACAGACAATAGCTGGCTCTTGGCCCTGTCTCCAGTGTGATCACGCACACTCAAAACCATGCAAGGAACACGTTTCTAACCACATGCTGACACACACACACACACTCACATACAAACTCACTCACTTGCACTATAGGCCCTGAATATTTATCAGGTAGAGTGATAGCCTGGCAAACATCTTGTGCCTTGTGTTTTAATTGTTTAACAGAAAGGAGTGCACTCACAACCACAAAAGCCTGCAAGTGGACGATTCCTGGAGACACGTTGTGCCAGGCCCTGAGCTGTGCAGAGGCCATCAAAACGCTTTACTGTGCATTAAACTTGACGGACACATGGGCGATGGTGGGGTGGGATGGGGAGGACGTTGGCATGCCATTCCTCTCCCTGGGGTCTCCTCCTCCACAGAGGTGTTTGGAACATCCTTGGGGGAGACGTCCTGTATGCTGGACCGTGTTATTGTGAGGCACACAGGTGTTTTTGTGATATACAGAGAGGTTCTCCTCAACACCCACTTATTTACGACTGTCTGACCGGCCGGCTCTGTGGCCTGAGGGGGCGGTTTCCCTTGGGTGACAAGCCCAGCTCATGCTTACAGTATGCAACTCGGCTGTAAGTTTGAAATTACTGCCCTTCCCTGCTTGAGGAGGAACCAAACATTCACAATGGTTTATGGTCTCATCAGAAAGGAACATTTCTGCTCTATAAAAACACTTCACTTCTCAGTCACAGGTGAAGTTGATTTGTGGGTGAAACATATACAGTACAAAAGTTGGGGGGTATGTTACTATTCTGTCCAGTTTTATATACATATATAAGATACTTTACAACCAACAATATAGGCAGCCAAATTAATGGCTTGATGTGTTTTGTGCTTCTTGTCTTGTTTTCAGTGGAATGTTTACTGGCTCAAAAGCTGGAAAGTTACTGTGACTCAAACCAACAGCCACAAACAAATAACTGGCTTATCTTTAAACCTCTGCTTCTTTTAGGATAGGATAGTTTAGTTTTAAACTACAAGTTTAATAATCTCATCCAAAGGTTGGGGCCAGCAAGTCACACGTAAAGTGTCATAAAAAATGTCCTTGGTTCTCTTTCAAGTGTTTGGACTATTGTCCTGCTATTTAGGAATCTCATGATTGGACTAGAGAAGACAGAGATGTGAATCCTATGGACACCAGACCCAGACAGACCTCAGTTTCATATCTTTTTTTATGGCTCATTTATGGATAGGTTTAGCTGATGGAATGTGCATAGCCCAGGCAAAGAAAGTGAATGAGAATAAACCAGATAGCACATTTCTCTAGCCTGGGTGGATGGGAGATTGTTAGTTGCATAGATTCATCCCTGGAAGATCACACATTACTGCATAATTCATTATTTGTAAGGATGTGATGTAGAGTAGATTATTTATCCTTGATAGTATCAGATAACAAAGATTATTACTTTATGTGTTGTCTGCCACCTTTACAGGGTGTAAAGCTCACCTGTCAGTCTCAGGGCCACATATTCTATTTATTGTTCTGTCAGGTTGAAAACTAAAAAAAAAACAAAAGGATTTTCAGCACAAGCACACATTGCCAGGCAGTTTAAGACAGCAATTATTGCCGTGATGCATAGCCTATTTTTCCAGCCCAAGACAGGATTAGATCCAAATGTTAGATCTGACTAATGATTCCTGGGAATCAGCTGCAATTTTCCCTGTTGTTTGGAAGCTCGTTTCCCGTATTGAGCAAACTAGGGCATTGCCCATGTGAACATGTTTCCCCAGAATTGTGTAGTCCATTTAGGCCTACATGTAGCCTATGCAGGTGAATATCCAGTGTATGGAGACGTTTTTCAAAGTGCAAAGCTGGCCCATAGAGAGAGTTGCAGTGTGGTTTGAAACAGATAAGTACATCTTTCTAACATAAATTTTCGTTTGACATGTTTGCTACCCGTGTGTTTTGCTGTTGCATTGAATGACAGCAGGGTAACCAAACTATAAATGGCGTAGGCCCTTGTAAACGAACATTTTGCCTATCTGTCGTCAATAGGTATCCACTCAGGAAAAAGCATGTTTTCAACAGCATGTTGAAAGTGCTTCTACCTCTTACCAATGTTGGTTTGCGTGTGTTTGCATGCTGTTGTGAGATCGGCAAAGTTGCTGGGGCATCGTAATTTCTTGAACTGTTAAACACCGCCTGGGTCATAATCATTTCTTTGAACTGTTAAACACCAGGGCGGTATGGAAAACACATTGCCAGAGCTAACCGCAGGAGTATGAAAGGGGAGTGGCTTTACGATTAGAGTGGCAGAAGGCAACTGTGGTTTATTTTACCGATATCTTTTGTATTTTTTACCCAAACATTACCAAATTTGGCACTGCACGCACTCGTGCCAACAGCAAGGTGCATACTGCATACCAAATCTGAGACCTGGTTTGAAAGTTATGCGTGGAACACACAGACAGACAAACTGACACACGACAGACACATAGACGTTTCTTGCATTAATAGGCTATAGATGAGGATTTGTGAGCAGCATGCTTCAGTACCTTGAGTGGCCTTTCATGGTTGTCCACGTCCTAAGAGCCAATTACCTCACTCACGTCAGATCATGCGCTACGTAACTTTCGTAAGGCACTTCCGCGCAACGATCTGATGTTGAAGCCCTTCAGAGCGATTTCAAGCCAAATATTCTCTAACCGGACCAATCAGGGCTGCTGGCTGCTGTAGAGGTGTGACATAGCGAAGAAGCAGCTGTTTTGAATCCAACCAATCCAACAAACGTAACCAGCGTCATCGGTTGGTTTCGATGTGGTTGGCTGAAGTGTACGTCAATTAAATTGATGGACAAGCCGTTTGTCCAGTTAGATTCAAGGATTTCTGGCTCCTGAAATAACTCGTCTATCGCTGAGGATCAGATGTTCGCGCGTAGCGCTACATCTGACGTGAGTGAGGTAAAAGAGCCAATGCTCTTATTAGACTAACCCATCAGTCACATTAATTAGTGACTAGGGCCTTTTGCATGAGCTTGCTGACTGCACTACCAAAAAAACATGGCAAGAATAAAATGAAAAAAAGTTAAAATAATCAGAATAGATAAAATTGAGGAAAATAAATGAGACATTAGGAGAAAGCATCTGAGAACAGTCATGGTCTTAAGTCTAGATTTGAAACTGCCAACAGTATTTCTTCTGGAAGTTGGTTCCAAAGTTACACTACATAGTAAGAGAAAGCTGCTTCACCACACTTTGTTTTGACAAAGGGTTTTTCCAGCAAATTTTTATTCAGTGACCTGAGAGACCAGAATGACATGTGTTGCTGACACATGTCTAAAATGTAAACGGGTGCAGTGCCAGTCCAATGATTTAAACACAAGTAGCAATGCTTTAAAGTCAATTCTGTAACTCACTGGATGCCAGGGACTTCAGAATTGGAGTAATATGGTCAGTTATTTTTGCTCTTGTGAGAACCCTAGCAGCTGCATTTTGAATCAGTTGAAGATGTTTAATGATCTTTTTAAGAAGACCTATAAAAAGACAATTGAAGTAAATAACCCTACTGGAGTTATAAGTAAGTAAGTTTTATTTATATAGCACATTTTTCGGCACCAAGGCCACTCAAAGCGCTTATAACAAAGACAAACACAGACAGACAAAACACAAAACAGTCACTCAGTCCATCGGTAACATCAGGAAAGCCTTGGAAGCCAAGGAAGTCCTTTCCTGAGAAGACCTCTTAGTTTGGAAATGTATTGTTAGGTGATAAAATGCTGACTCAGTGATTGCTTTCATATGACTGGTCCCTATTACAGTATGAATAATGAGTCACAGTTCGAAAAAACCAAGATGGTGAAACAGTAAATTCAGATTAGCTGACCATGCAATAATTGAAGGATGTGGCTGGGAAAATGTTTATGGGCCTTTGCAAAAGAAGGTAAGGTAAGAAGTAAGCCTCCCACAGATAATAAAATAATAACCACTGATGTACTGAATATTTTTCGTTCTTGACAGGATACAGAATTATTTTTTTGTAAGAGCAAAATTCCAACACAAGTTTTAAGCAGTCACAAAAAGGGCCAAGAGGGTAACCTAAAACTCTAGACATACCCTAGCGGTAGCAAATTGATTTGCTCAGTGGGTACGTGTAGCCATAGGGGCGATTCACGATGTCTATCCAATCATGTGGACAGGGGGCGGGCTTAATGTTGTTTGAATCGGCTTGTTTATTGCTCGGATTGGTTTTTAGTGAGAGCCAAAGTGCTTTCAGACATTTTGAAAGTCCATCCATCGTGGCTAGACTACCGGTATACATTTTATGTTATAGTCTGGCTTGTCAGACTACCAAGAGGGCAGAATAGCTTGGACACAGACACACTATTAGCAACAGATGAAATTACCTTCTTTGAATTACATCAATGTCGTAAAAGACACCAAATGCAAGTGCTAATATTAGTAGAGGTCTTGCAAGATCTGCCAATATTGCATTTCATGGTCAAATAAATTTATGCTGGCACAGTTTAGAGGGAGCATGCTTATATCATGCTTGTATCAGCCAGACACACACAAACCACACACACACACACACACACACACACACACACACACACACACACACACACACACACACACACACACACACACACACACTTAAAGGAGAATAAAAGAATAAGTGGAAGAGAGGGGAAGGGAAGAACATACCGAGTAGCCACTCCTCTCTTCTCCAGAATGCATGGAAAAGACATAATGAAATTCCGTTGGTTTTTCATTAAAAGACTAAACAAACCGATAGGTTCCCTCAAACCAAATCTACCATTGCATATAGTCCACACAGCCCAGAGGAGGGGGAGGGGGTCAGAGACCTCAATCTAAAGATGTTATGAGTAAAGAGGAGAAGTTACTCAAGGCAATCTATCTGTCTGGTATTTGAGAGACAGAGATAATTAAAGTGCCTAATGAGGCCTGGGGAAAGACAGTATGTTTTTCTGTTGGTCTCGTGGACTAGACATTTCCTCTCTGACTGTCTGTTCCTGCTATTGGTGGGGAAGGATGGGGAAGACTAGAAGGTTTTTGTTTCCTGTAGCAGATTATGTTTTGGTGGTGCTCAAATGTGACATGGATATTTTTGTTGTTATTTTTGTTAAAATTGTATTTGAAGATTAAGTTGACTCAAAGCTGGTCTTGAACTCCGTAGCCCTTACAAAGGTAAAAAAAAATTGCTGCAAATATAGCAATATTGCCACAATATTGCTGTAAACTTTTTTTTTTTGTAGGGAAGACTAATGTTGCATTTAATGTGACCTAGAGCCTGTTATTTTATATCATTACAATTTTGTTACACTCATGTTCAAAGGAGAAATCCTTACCTTCAAAATCTCCTTGTTGTTTATTGCTTTCCTTTAACAACAAGCTGGTTTAGGCTGGTCAGCTATCTAACACGGGGGAGGAAAAATCCGCTACACATATTGGGTCTCCTTCTGAGACCTGCACCATACAAGCAACACAAGAACAATGACATCACAAAGATAAACACAGGCAGTTTTTCCATGTTGGAAAAAAATAACAACAACAAAAAGTTTTGTTTTCCCTCCTTTTCCTCGTTTGTGTCAAATTACTAGACACATTGTTCGCTTATCTGATTGCACAAGTCTGCCCCCATTCTTCTGATAAAGCTGGTGATAAGATATGATCGATACCATGAAAGTTGGTCTTTGACCAATTGTAAGTCCATTTTGCACATACAGTATTATATCTCAAGGAGGAAGCAACTTGAATTGTCACAACATAAACAATTTCAGCTGTAAAGTCTTCTAAGATTATAATGCCTGAGTATCTAACAGTTATGGATAGTAATGCAATTAGTTACAGGGCTTTATAAAAGCATTATAAGACTTTGATGATTACACATATGAATGTGTTTATAATAATTTTTGAACACTGTGTTCATAGAAAGTGTTCCCATAAACTTGATCAAATTGCAGAACTAGCAATGGACTAGCTGCAATTGCTCCAGATTTTTTCTTTAACACTGCACACCACTGAGATATCACCACTTTAATGCAGTCATGATAGATAGTTAACATGATAGATAATGTCGAAGATCACCTGATTTGTAAAAGGTGTCAAGGCCTTGACCAAATGATAAATGTCCTTTCCTTCACATTGATATTAATTGTATATGTACATTATACACAATGGCAGACAGATTTTTAATACCAAAACATAAAGTTTCTGATGGTCTTTAAAGGGATGCCTGACTAGTAAGACATGCTGGCCTTTTAAGACTGACATTGCTATTGACTATATTGAACAGGATTTAAAATCTGCTGGAAATGGTTTCTGTTTTATCAAAACTAAGAAAATCCCTTCATTTCCAGAGAGTGTAAGCTGCCATTTCATTTGCCTCTCACATTGCTTTCTGGTTAAAAAGTGACATCATCTGATTGCTTTTGATGATGTCTACGGACAGTAACAGCTTGATTGTTGCACCTCGATTTGAGCTTGATTAGATACCAGTGAAATGCTATTCATCCTATGTGAAATGCTGGTGAACTACAGTATGTATCCATATTGTCATATGAATACTGAGTCACAGTTTGGCAGAAGTTGAGTTTTGCTGACCATTTCATGTTTGGTGTTATTGCTCTGTTCTGGGAACTCCCTGCCCATCCAGTTGCACCATCCAGAGCTAAGCAAGAACCCTCCCATGGGATACAGCACAGAGTAGGCAACAACAACATTATTGTCATACTATGAAGTCAGACATATCCCAATTGAAATGTGGAGCTGGGGAGGCGGTGGGTGGCAATTTAGTTGGCAGGGGGAAAGCATGTAATGGCATAGTGGTGCAGCTTTAGATATTGCGCTCTATATTATATCTCCATATTGCTGTGTGAATACTGAGTCACAGTTCGGCAGAAGTTCAGTTTCACTGTCATGGAAAATGCTAGCCTGTGGCTGGCCATTATTTCTGTCGTTGCATGAAATTTCGCGATCAAGTCAATACCAAATACCTTATTCTGCCATTGACTTGTTTGATGTTTGGTGGATTGGATTATATATGTTGAAGAAACATGAAATATTGACAACCATACAAAGCATCAACTCCTTCTGGTCACCATGCCTGGTCACACATTGTTGTGGGATAGCATCCATTTCTTCAACCAGCATTTGCCATGAGTCAGCCAACATGGTTGTGTGGTCACTGTGGCACAAACAGTGCACCCAAGCTGATCCCATTTGAGGGAGATGCCTTCAGCCCCAACAACACACTGGCAGGAGAGAGGATTTTGTCATAGGCACAACCCACATACTCAGCCCTAGCTGTTCATGCCACAAATGCAGGTTCCTTACAACTGGAGCACCATTTGAAAAGGAACTAAACAGACTTTCCGCCAGAATAAATGCATTGCCAAGAAGATTTGTTACAACAGAGAAATAATATACAATATGAAAATGTCCTTAATTTTCTGCTATAATACTCGTCATCGGTAGGCTGTATCAAACATGTCTAAAACAATTAGTCCCAAATCCCTGGCAAGGAAGCCCCGCCTCGAATTGATGCACAACAATCATCCAGGGTAGACTCTGCAATTATCCAATGTCTCCACACTTCGACAAGATGCGCTTGAAATATTTAGGTGTGACATGATCAGGTGACAGGTAGTGCTGGTCAAAACTGTTATTTATGACATAATACATTGATTAATCTAACAATAAATTTATCAATTTGATTCAGCTTTGATTCAATTATAAATTACTTCCCCATTAATTGACTGATAGCATCGCCCCAGGCCTAATAACAAGCTTAAAGTAAAAACAAGTTTTTTTGCCATTCTGTTTTCCACATTTATGAAAGGTTTGGTAGGAATGTTGAGTTTTGTCTTATGAAACAGTCATGAATGCTTTGTGTGCGATTTTTGATAGCTGAATATGCACTCCGTTGTCAAGTAAACATCTCAGAAACATCTCAGACCAATGACATGGTACTTTTGGAAGATAATCTGTGTGGAATAATCATTGCTCAAGAATTTTGTGTAAAGTCTTCTTGACAGCTAATTGATTAATTGCTTTAGTTTAGAGTGACGAGCCAATTTTGGGAACAATCCTCAATTTTGGTGGTCTGTCCCCTGTTTCTGAGAAAAATTCAGGGAAATGTTGTTCATCACATGTTGTTCTGATGTTCATCACAAAGGGTCTGGATACCTTAAGTTTGTTGCACCATTCTTCAAACAGTGACACCACAAACAATTAAAGTACTACGTATACGGTATGTGCCAATTTCATGAATTATTACAGCCACAAAATGCAACACAAACCACATGGTGCACACAAACACCTCCAGAATAGTTCATTAGTAGTATCTAGTAACAACACCAATAACAACAACACAACCATGTAGCAGTGTTGTGACGCAAGTCACAAAGCATTATGTTTCTTCTCCATCCTTTGTCCTTTAGTGGAATGCTCTCCGCTCCCGGTGACCTTGGCTTAGCAACCAATGTAGTTTTGCAGTCTGCCTCACCCCCTCTCTGGATCTCAATTTCCTGGGAGCACATTTTAGACAATGTGTGGAAGTTGTGTAAAAAGCAAAAATAGCAACAATTGTAAATCACGTGCCTTAATATTTTTCTAATTAGACAAAGAATGTCTGGCCCATAGATCGGAAGCACGGGCAAGGTCAATGCGCAATAAACATTCACAAGAATGGTTCCCAGGCCAAAAATATCTCACACTACAGCAGTCATATATGTAACTCAGATACTGTGGTGGCTGCTTTTGCTATTTGGCTGAATGTATTGTGGATTCATTATCCAAAGTCCTTCTCACTTTTTATGACTTTCTTCCGAACAGTGATAGATGATTACACACTGAGAATGGCACATGACATTGAAAAAAAACAACAACAACAAAAAAAAAACCAACAGTTCTAGTTCAACTATCTTGATATTGCGATTTCCCTCATTATTTCAAGAGCCATTGCATTGAAAAGCAATTAAGAAATGAGTGTGTTTGCAAAGACAAGACATTTAAGGAAGTTCAACTCCCCCCAGTTCTAATTGGACAGCCTGTCCTTACCTCTGGTGTGACGCTCACAATGACCTTTGCGGATGCTGAATTTATTTGATTCGATAATTAAATTTGCATGACCACAGAGCAAATGCATGACTTCATTTAAGGACACTGTGGGTTGGTCTGAAGATATAGTTGTGGTTTTGATATTTTCTGCACATGCTGACTATTAGATGAAGATAACATCAGGTAAATCTGTGTTTTCATTCAAAATGAAAAGCTGCACAAATCCATTTCAAATGGCATCACTCTCGCCATCTTCAGTGATTGTCACATTGTCTGTCATTTTTTCAGTTCCAAGTACACTGTCTACACACTATTCTTATTACCGTTATTTATTTTGATTAATTCCTATGTTTATCGTTTCGCACACATCGCTCTGAGTTATGGTGTCAGACTCCTAATCATGTCCATACCATAATATTGTGCTGACTGATGTTATCAATAATTCAAAACATTTGAAGCAATGTAGCAAAGTGATGCTGCTGTACCGTGTTTGGAAAACAAACAGGCAACACGCCCCACCACAATGCAAGGTGGTGCAGAAGGGACGTATTAGTTAAGTGACACGCATCTGAACCCATTTCCTCATGCTGTTCTGTCAATGAACACCACGGGCTGGAACAATAATGAGGCCCAACAAGAGAAATTTACTGACACACATGGAGGATGCAGATTGCCTGAAGGGGGGGGAGCGCAACTGCACATGTCTGCACAGCAGCCCAGCTTTTCCCACACCGTGCTAATGGCTCCTCGCCACAATGTTCCTTAATGATTATATAATGATCGGGGGGAGCCTCCACATGCGTGGACACAATGGAGTCACGGCGGCCCACTCCCCTGATCAGCACACCCTTATCTCCACCCTGAAGGAAACGGGGCCGAGGCACTCAGGAGACAACAGGGAGGATGCTGCGGATCTGCAAATTCCTTGACTGATAGAACCCACCAGGGGGCCATGATTAGCGGGACACGGTGGTGCTATACGGACCGCTCACGTGGAACTTTAGGAAGAGAGACACAGTGTGCAGGGCAGATGTTTGATCGCAGGAGGTGCAGCACTGTTGACGTAAGCCCCAAGGAAAACTGGAAAGAGATAAAGAGAGAGAGAGAGGAATAATTAAATGAAGAGCTATTGTGAACTGGTGTGATGATAATCCCCCCACACCCACCCAATAACAAACAGTAGAACCACAGATACCAGATATAGCTATAATTCTTTGTGAGATAAGAGTGGAATGTTTTTGAATATATGGAGAATCAGGCAACGTTGAAACAGTCTTTTGAATACATTTCCTGTTTATGGGGTGGCAGAAGAATAGTACACAAGAAAATACAAACAAACAAACAATAAGAATTCTGGTCCTTGGTACCCGTGCTGATATCAAATGTGTGGCTATACACAGATATCATAGACTTTGCAAAGAATGTGTAGCCACATACCAGGAAAAGCCAACTAAAACAAAAAACTTTCTTTTTCACTTACAACACTTATAACTATGCGTAACATTTTTCATGAACCCAGTATTCATAATGCACTATGACTACAAACATAAAATATTATAATGCATTAATTAATAATGAATTTAAATAAATAATGACACACTGTTCATATCTGATTATAAATTCCCACAACTGTTTGTATAGGGCATTATAATAATAATCTTATAAGCCTTTACAACTTGAAGGGTCATAAAGTATTAAAAAGCTTAAATATGTTGTCCTTTTATATCCCCAATTGCTCACTTCAAATACCAAAGAATTACAAATGCTACAGTGTATTCTCTTAGTAAAGTGAAATAAACATGTAATTGCTTATAGGAAAATCAATATGGCACCATTACAGACAATAAGAGAAGTGGTATGTCTCCTCCTGGGTGTCAGGCTTTAGAATGCTTTGTGACACTTCAGTTTGTGAAGGCTATATGATGAGGTTGCCTTAATGCCTTAATAGTACAGTCATGAGATAAATAAACATGAATAGAAATGTTTATTATTTGCCATATGATTTTTGCCATTAGGCTTTATGAATGCATAATAATCTGTCATGGAAGTGTTATGAATACTACTATCATACGAAATGTCACCAAATTATGTTAAAAACTGGTGTTACACAGACTGCCAAAGAGTTCACAAGCTGCCACAGACTGCCAAATGAAAACAACCCTTAAAAAATGACTGGACTATCCTGCATCTCTTTATAGGTCACATAACTGTTCTCTTCTGTCTCTTCATGACCTTTGATCAGATGTGATAATGACCAGTTGTTTGAAGCTTATAAGGCATTTCATGATCTTCATATACCTCAAATAAAGTTTTTAAGACAGAAATTATAGGGACAACACACATCACAAGCAGATTTTTCCAGTGTTATTTGGCTTAGCAACATGATTTCATCACACTGAGACAGGTGATACCAAAATGTGATGACCTTTGACCTTAACAGTGTTTGGGATTGGGACATTAATTTTCACCATAAGACTCTTATCTACCATAGGGTCCCATACTTGTGTGTGTGTGTGTGTGTGTGTGTGTGTGTGTGTGTGTGTGTGTGTGTGTGTGTGTGTGTGTGTGTGTGTGCAGTAGCGTGCAGGTGGTGAGTTGTGGTGAACTGTGTGACCCCTGGATTATGTGAGTCCTTTAAGGTTTCCCTTCCCATGTCCCCTCTGTCTCCTGTGCACTGTTAGTGTGAGAGATGTGTGCTCCGCTCCCCATCAGGGCCTGCATGGCTCTTTGAAGTACTTCAGTGGAGGGCCTAAGACAATATAGCTTTTAAGCTGAAAGATACCACACACTGACAAATGTGAAAGTTTTACCCCCCTACTGCTAATCATTACTCAGTGCGACAAGAAGCAATTCTCCCAGCTCTCAGCACTGAGGCTCATGATGCTGTGCCCATCCCCACTCCCCCTTTGGGGAATGTGGTGTTGTAATGCTTATCTAGCAGCAACCTTATTATACCTGGAGATGGAGTTTATTTGTGCACTATGCTGTAAAACAAATGTCACACACACACACACACACACACACACACACACACACACACACACACACACACACACACACACACACACACACACACACACACACACACACACACTTAAAAGAATTTACACTCAAGGTACTATATTTCATAAGAATCTCTTTTCTTTTCAGTCTAATTTCATAATCCTTGGAATTATTCACTTAACTATAACCCCAAAACAACAAATACAATGAGATACAAATACAATAAGATTTCACATACAGTACACTGTTGTCTCATTCACAGTAAGTTCCTCTACGTCATGCCACAGAGAGCTTATCCATGTTGGGTGCCAACTCAGGCTCGTAAATTCAAATACAAAGCTGACAGCACATCCTGCAGCAGTGGGAGTGCGCAGAGGGCCGTCCAGCTTGAGGAGCACTCATCAGGGGAGATGGTGCCGACTGAGAAAGCACAGGATCTCCTCACAGCATCCACCCTAGGGAAATAGAGTACTCGTCTTTCTCCCATTCCTTGGCGATCACCAGGCTTATCATGGGAAGGAAACAATCTGAAAGCAACTTCCCTCAATTGAATTTCTTTTTCTTTTTCTTTTTTTCTGCATCTCTCTTTCTGTCTGCATCCCTCTCTCTCTCTCTCTCTCTCTCTCTCTCTCTCTCTCTCTCTCTCTCTCTCAAAAGCAAAACAGGTCCCCATATGTCCATAGAAAAAAAAAGTGTGAGGGTAGCTGGACCTTGGAGTGCACATACAACCAATAACATTTGAGCAAAAAACGGTAGAGTGAACATTTTCAACGTGTAAATAAATACATGTATTCAGGACAGGACCAAGGAAATTTTCAATGTTCCTGTTACTGTAATTTAGGCTAATTGATGCTGATGAAACTTTACACACTATTGCCACATCTACTTAACAGGTCCACAGTTGTGAGTCTTGGCTGGACTCCACTTTGAAAGACAAATTGCTCTCTGAGCAAAAGCTGTGCCTATTCATACAACTTGGCAGTCAACCTTGAAGGGAAATGCCAAGCCAACTAAGAACTTCCGCATGTGTTCAACAGCTGATGGCCATTCCACAGGGTCCCCAGACATATCCAGAGTGAGAAAAAGGTGGATAGTAAAATATACTATCACAGTTCCCTTTGTAGCAGGAAGTACAAACTGGCTCTTTATAGATGTGAGAATGGCTAGCAAGACAGTGTTTAGTGAATACTAAACAATTTGGTAACAATGAAAAATGAAAAAAAAAAAAAAAAAAAGTAATGAAAAAAAAAGATGAAAATGTTGGTTGGCTAGGGAGAATGATATGCAGGCAACACACAAGCTGTCCTATGTTTCACAACAATACTATCGGTGTGTAACTACATGTTTTTTTTATACACAATGCTTCTTTAACAAGTTAATTGCAATTCACTGCGGTGTCTCTTGCTGAGGTGCACATGGACATGGAGAGGGAGTTCCATTTGCTTTGGAGGGATGGTTCTTTCAAAGCCGAACAAAAACCCAGTTGGAGTCTAACCATCCTGCTGAAAATGTCCACTATTGGATTGCAGCTTCCTCAGCCAAGGCACAGCACTGCCCTCCCCTGGAAGAGAGCTAAAGTAGGTGCTGTAGGTGCCAGTCTGAATGACTGAATAAACAAACAAACAGAAGCATGCTTAATGCTTATTCATCAGTACTATATACAGACCTGGATTGTGAAACCAAGTACTGCATGTGAATGTGGTCTTGTGTAATGAGTTTGAATACTGGATGACACTTCTTCAAAGATCTCAATTATTTAAGTACACACTTGACTTGCAATGTAATGACGTCTTTGCCACTATGTATTTCCTGAGTAAGTCTAGCAAGACCTATGCAAACAGTGCTTTCATTGATGCGAAATGACTGTTCTAAGCTGTTATAAGTAAGGTCTTTCTTATTTTTGCCCTCAACGGTGCCTTCCAGGCAGTGCTGCCCCCTCTTCCCCCCAATTTAGGGTTAGGATGAGGGTTTAGGGTGTTATGTTTACGGTAAGGGTTAAGGTAGTGCCTTTTAGGCTGTGCTGCCTGGAAGGTGCCATTGGGGGCAAAAAAAACCCCACCATTGAGCTATAAGTAGTCTGACCGGAACCATACTGAGTTCAACTCATCTGAGCTGTAAATGTTTGAGCTCTAAATTGTTTAATTGTTTTGGCAGCAACTTCCACTTGAAGTAAATGTTCAGTATAGTCTTGTCATGCCACTTGTAACACTACGGTAGACAAATGAAGTGATGGGCAATGTACTGTCATGTTGGTGCTTTTGGCTTGTTTGGCGTGGGTGCACAATGATTCACACGACAAGGAAATCTCCGTCTTTGTGGAGTTTACTTAACTTTTGCATGTAAACGTACATACACTGATAACATAGCCTGTAGTGTTGGCTTTAGGTTGTGGGCTCTAGCCCACATGCGATGCAAACTTGAAACTGAAACTAGAAATCTCTCTGCGTTTACTATACGTGATCTCGTCACATCAGTAGCAGCATGTAACATAAACATTACGCAGGGAGAGAGGGGAAAATAATGAATTGAGCTACTTTACAGTACCATCAAACTGAAATTTATTTAGAGACAACATTCACTATATTTCTGAAGACCCTCCTAATTCATGTGCAAAAAAAGTTGAGAAAATTGCACTTTGCCTGACATTTGCCTTTTCACATTGGTGGTGATGCCTTCAGGTTTTATGTAGGGATGTTCTACCATCCACTCTTCAGTTTAAAAACCATGGCCACTGGAGTGCCACATGAGTTTAAACTTGACTGTTCACAGGAATTCTGTATGCCAGCATATTTGTTTTGCTCTCTGTTTGACCTGCGGATGCTGACATTGTGGATTTGGTGTAAAACTTAAAATAGGGTTGAGAAGTTGAGAAGTTCAACTAAGGCACTTGTCAAAAGGATTTTGGAGCCAGGGAGCAGATCTTCTCCAGCAATCAGATATGATGAGAATTCACACACATAAACACAGCCTCAGAGTTTGCACTGTTTTATCTGGCCCATTCAACGGCCATTGCTCAGCGGTGTGGTAAGATGATCAAACCCTCCCAACTGCTTTCAGGTATCAAAAAGAGATCATGTAAAAGTCATGATGTAACATTTTTCTACCTTTTACCGCATAGCTGGTCTGGTATGCCAAATGCTTTCACCTGGTTTCACGTGGTGCAAAGGGCTTGGAATCCCTCAATTGGTATACATTTCCTTCTGCATGGGCAGATACTTTCTGTGATCTTTTAAAACATCGGGCATGCCAAAACTTTTCTGACTGCTCAGCCAAAATTTTGGCGGAGGAAACTGAAGCTAATGGAGAGATCCCTGGCTGTAGTGGAGTGTAATGTGATATTGAGTGGAAGCACACACACACACACACACACACACACACACACACACACACACACACACACACACACACACACACACACACACACACACCATTTTTACCTGTCACATGTTTTTCTACACATGTAGACTTCAACTTCGACGAGACCGCGACTTCACAAGACTGATTTTGGGTGCATGCAGAGTATTTCACTGTGCCAGGTAGGGTAATACACTCACTAAATCTAAAAGTAAATCAAGCTCACCTAATTAAGGCCGCAACTCAAACTGAAAATAATTAACTGAAAAATAATTTCAAAAGAATAAGAAATTTCGAGATGAGAAGGGGCAGGTAAGAGAAGGTTCTGTGATGTGACTGAGGCTGGCTGGCTTAAAGTATGCATTCTGGGAGGCATTGGGGCTTTTTAATGGGCAAGAGTGAGTGTCTGATGTAACCTTCAAGATGGGCTTTGGCCCAATGAAACAGTCCTGCACAGTTAGCCAGCCAACCAGCCAAGTTAAATAAGATAATTGCTTAGACAAAAAAAGGGGAGCGCTGCTGGGAGTAATATAAACAAGTATGTTGCAAACAAGTGTTTTTTTGAGTCGGGGGAAAAAAAATTGAGGTTCAAAAAAGAAAGTAGGTCAAAAGCTCTCTGTTTGGACGAAGTAAATACAAACCTATAATGGCACATGCAATTATGTAAAAAAAAAAAAAAAAAAAAAAAAGGTAACACTTTATTTGAAGGTACCATCATGAGACTGAAATGACACTGTCATTAACTATGACATGATGTTGTCAAGAATCTGTAATAAACTTTATAAACCTGTCATGCCTTCTGACATACTCTAACCCTAACCATGACAAATACCGGGTGACACTTAAAGACAGAAGTCATGACGGGTGTATAAAGTTAATGACAGATTCGTGACAACGTCACGTCATAGTTAATGACAATGTCATGTTAGTCTTATGACGTTAAATAAATAAAGTGTAACCAAAAAAAAACACACATGACACATTGAGCCAATTGTTTGTTTGACCAAAATGACATCAAGGCACATCACATGCCATATAGACCAATCACCTCTTTAACCATTTCTCGTTTTTAAATGAGAAGAGAAAGTTCAAACCAGTGAACCTAGTTTCTGATGCTTACAGCTCACAGTCGAAATGGCTGCATCATTATTCAACTTAATCACAATGTTTTGTGAGTAGCCTATTTTCATTTGTTGAAGCCTAGCTTTAATGAAACAGCAATTTGTAGATGAAAATGTGTAATGTTCCATGAAATGGTATTTTGCTTATTAGTCTGGGAGCTACTGTATGTAATAACATGCGGCCATAAAACTCTCAAATTAGTTCAGATATTTTGACACAGATTGTCTACCCTTATCAGGTGTTTTTCAAGCCATTCAAAAGAATGCCATTGGAATAGAAGTGGAAAAAAGAGTCTTACCAGGGGAGACCATCACTCTTTTCTGTGACTGTACCATGCATGGTGGACAGAATGTGCAAATGTCGCACATTGTCTGGCTCAGGAATTGCTCACATATTCACCAACCTCCACTTCAACTTTCATCACTTTCAAACAATTATCCTCCACGTCTGAGACTGATGGAGAACTCACAGAATGACACCTATGATCTAGTGATTGACAATGTCACTGAATATGATCTAGGCATTTACTACTGCAAAAATATACAGAAGACAAGAAAAATACAAAAGGAGAAATATGGAATTATCACTACAAGGGTAACATTTGAAGGTATATCTTTTGAAGAATTGTGTATATGTTGAGTATGCTTGTTCTTGTATCTTTTTACTAAACCAGTTGAGTTTTAATTCAAGTTGTTGAGTTGTTTTATGGAAACTTTGTGTCCACAATGCAATACGATTAACCTGGCCATTGGCTTTCTACGCAATTCCGCTCGATTCTCATCTCCCTTCAGTACTCTGTCTGGGATTCAGGCCATTGGCCTAGTTCGCTCAGGATGCATTCAATCCTGGCCAATTAGCAAACTTTGAGGATAGATGAATCAGGGGCTGATGCAATGTTTTTGAATTTAAACAGCGAGCAATCATTAATCAATAGCCGGAATCCCAGACCCTCATATGAAGACAAATGTAGACCAAGGGGCTGGTTATGGGCTATGACAAAATATCTTCTGAAAAAAAAAAAAAAATGTAGCAAAAATGACCTAATTATCATTATCAGTCATCTTACACTCAAAAAGTAAAGTGTAACGCATGTTGTTCATTAAAGTAGGTTTACATAAGTAGGCTACATGATTGAGTTTTATGTACCATATAGTCTTCCATCAATGATTTTATATAACATCTAATAATTCATACAAAAAAAAAACAGTGAAGTACTGTAGCCTACATTGTACTGTACTGTATTATTATAAGGTATTTTGATATTATTTTGGTGCCATTTGTTACAGGATAGCTCACAGTGTATGTAGACATTGTGATTGTAATTAAAGGCATTGCCTAGTTTTTACAAGATAAATGAAAAAATTTGCCCTATCTTGCCCTAACCTGCCCTATCTTGTCCATAATACTGTATATATTAAGGTATCTGATCTGTTGTTTTTGTCTTCCATAAAAAGAGCCTTCTAAAGATGCATCTGTTGAATGTCAGTCTGTATGGATACTATTGATCATTGCATGCCCTACAAGCGCCCTGCTCTCTGCCCTTATCACATGGCTTTGTGTATTCATTTGGTGCAAAACAAGAGGTAAGCATTCTCTTCTGTCATATTCTTAAAGTCTTCTGGCTTCATGTCTCCATGTCCATGTCAATTTTCTGAAACATGCTTGAAGTGACATGCAGTATCAATGCACCCTCAATACTCAATGCAAAATAGACACACTATTTAAGTCACTTCAGTGATTTAAGTCCTAAAACAGGATAGGGTAACTAATGCTGCATCAATATCTGACAACACACACACGTAGGCCTAAGTTCTTGCTCACACACACACACACACACACACACACACACACACACACACACACACACACACACACACACACACACACACACACACACATTCATTTGAAGGGAAATGAGCATTGCTTGCGCAGAGCTACTGTTATGAGCACTGAAAATTCTCTGGTGGGAAGTGTGAAGAGAAGTACTTTGCTGTTTCTGCGAAATACATTTGTGCTTAACTTCAGTTGAATCACATTTTTTTTTTTTTTCACAAAACATATTTCTTTCTGTAACTCACAGAGCCAGACATGGAAGATGTTCAATACATGACACCACGGAGGGCAGTACAAGAGGTATTTTTCCAGGTCATATGCTCTCTCTCTCTCTCTCTCTCTCTCTCTCTCTCTCTCTCTCTGACTCTCTCTCCCTCACCATATTATGGCAAAGGTCCTAAAGCAAAAATCCGGCGTGATCAATACGTAGCCATGCTGTTTTACAGTGCTAAGCGCCATTAATTATTATTATTGCTATTAACTGAGATAGCGAAACAGCAGCTAACAGTAACAGAATGGGGCATGTCAAAATTAAACCAAATCAATGAAGTTTCATTTTGACACGCGTTAGCTGCCGTTTCACCATCTTGGTCGGTGTTGCACAAAATTCGGTCATTGAGGTGGTTATCAAAAGCGCTGAGCACTGTAAAACAGCAGGGCTACGTGTTGATTCACTCCAGCTATTTCCTTTAAGGATTGCTTTAGTGAAATGTAAATAATTTGACCTTGTCCTGCGTCCTTTAGGTAGGAATGAGGAACCATGTCCAACATGAGCCAACGTCAAGGAGTACCTCCAACACAGACAGCTTGATTTGCTATGCTGAGGTCAAAAGAAGATAATAAATAATTAAAGGAGAAATCTAATGTGAATCAGTCAATAACCCTGTTGTTCCAGGTATCTGAATACTGTTTTTAAGAAAAATAACGAGAAAATCTAATGTTACATACATGTTCACTGCTCAGTCTATGTTGTATCAAATTTTCTCATTCTTCTTCCTACCTACAGCACTTGGAGAGTTTGAACAACAGGGCTAT
>JAODXP020000034.1:12820782-12918988 GCA_027497455.2 Sardinella longiceps | reverse complement strand
TAAATTGGTCATGGTCATGGAAGGATTTGCATGTACTGTATGTCCCTCATAAAGAAGGTCTAATGTCCCAATACCACTTTGGAATCATTCTTTCCAGTAAACAGAGGATTTTCAAATCGTTAAACATGGATTGTACTATATGAACATTTGTTCAAAAAGGGGTGAATTTTTGCAATTTTCCTTCAGACTCCTGGACATGTGAATAGATATGATGATAATAGGGTGGCTCTAGGCATTGGGAGGAAGAGTAGGCTAACTGAGAGGTGTGTGTTGACAGTTGGAGATCAGGAGAATAGCATGCCTCTGCAGTAAAACATAGTGGAGCTTGTTCCAAGTGATGCAAGCCAAAAAGCATAATGGCATACAGAGGTTAAATTGGTCCAGGGCTAGCCGGGGCTGAGCGCATAGGCTGAGCCAAGTCTACTGGTGGGCATTGGGTGGCCACTGGACCCCTGATAGATCCCCCCACATAATCAATCCCAATTTAATCCCTGATGGTATAACAAAAGGTTAGGAATTCCCAGACTTTCCCAGTTAACCTTTTGTTTTAGTTTTTAAGGCAAATTCTAACTCACTTTCCATTATTTTCTCAGGGGCAGAACTGCGAAAATGGAGCATTACTGTCACCTTATTCTATCTATTTGTAGCCAATTTTGCCCTTTTTGGCCTAACAACAATAGAGAGTGACATGATCAATATTGATAGACAGTTTAAAAAACTCCCTATAGGAACTGAAAACACACTAGATACTCTCTAGAGTGGGTGGATATGGGTGCTGTGGTCTGACACAATAATGAACCAGCTTCCTCTTTCATGCTCCATAGTAACACTTGGTATCTCAGAGCATTGTTCATTCCATTTAACCACTCCCCTGCCTAGACAAGACAGTTTGATCATGAAGGAAGTGGACTACATCTTACGATGCACAAGCTCACATAACCAAAAGATTACTAATTGTGAGATAACAACAAGAAGAATGATATGATGTCGAAATCATACAAAGTAAAAAAAAAAAGTAAAAACGTCTATTTTCATAATCATACTTAAGTATCAGCCCAGTTTATATTCAACAGGTGCCCAGTTCCATAAGATAATCTGCCACACTTTTGTTTTTACTGATAATGAAATCCATACCTAATAGACCTTCCTAATCCATGACATTCAAGTGCTACATTAGATTTAGAAAGCAGAAAATGGTCTTGAGGAATTAAGCATTACAACACTACACACAGGTATCACAAAGCGATTAAATGAAACTCAGGATCACTGTGTTTGTCTTAAGATTAAATTTAAAGCATAGGCTACCTGTTTAACAGCTGATTTAACTGTAAATGCATTCTTCCTCAAAGCTATTCAGTGTGGTTTAACCGACATGGTTTGAACTCCTGAGAATGATTTTAAGACATCCACTATTTTGTGCCAACTGCCAATTTCTTTTCTTTGATGGTCTTTGTATTTGAAGTCACTTTCATATTTTGGCACCCGGGCTGCCAGCAGTGTTCCTACACAGGTCCTCACCTTCATTCTTGTTACAGTTACACAAAGGTGTCATCATGAAAGCAATGGAACAGCTCACAACTCTCATCTTCCTGCTGTTTAACAGAAAATGGTTGGTGGAGATGTCCAGTTTTAAGGTGGGGAAAATGTGTCAGACTTCCAAACCTGGATCAGAGCAGTTTTTTTTCTTTCCTTTTTATTCTGTTGTTACCCAGAGAAAAGGAATACTGTTTTCTGATTGGCTATCAGGGCGTGTGTGTGTAGCTAATTCTGTAGCCTATAGCCTAGACCTCTGCAGTGATATCACCAAATTGAAGCCCAGCCCCTGGTTGAAAAATCTATGATATTTAATATGGTGTTTTTAAACCATCCTTGCTTTCAAACCCATTGGATGATGAAGTCTGAGATGCAGACGCATTTTACGAACGAAGCCAATGGCCAGAATCCCAGACGGAATCGGGGAGATGATAATCGAGCGGAAGTACGTAGGAAGGCAAGGCCAGGCAACCTCGAGGGCCATTATCCCTTACTTGTCACCTTTAGGTGGCCTTTCACTTAATTCCGCCGGTAATCATGCTCGTGCTAAAGATAGTATTATAATTAACATGTAATGACATCCATGTGCAAGTGACACGATCAATATCAGTTAATCAGAGCAGGAAATTCTACAAAGGAACTTCAAGTACCTCTGACATATATGGTTACTTTTTAAATCACATATTAAAAATGCATCCAACTAAGGACTTCACATAAGATTTGCAAAGTAGCAAAAATATGTTGTCATAATTGTTATAAAAAGGCGGTGTCTGTCCTTGTATGAACTCAAGACTTCATGTCAATCGAGTATTTCTGTAGCTCACAATGATGTAATGTGTTATTTGGAGATAGTGTCTTATCTAGTTTCCGTCAGAGATTGTCAGCCATTCTTCAGAATCCCATAACCATTAAACGGGGGGCAGGAGGATGAGCAGTGTTTGGATACATATGCTTGAACATGAACAGCACTAACAGAGTCCAGCAAGTCAAAAAGATTGCACAGATAAAAGATCTATTTAACATCTTTGGATGACATCAAAAGGCTTGTAATACTGGGATTTTATTACTTTCATCGGCTACCTTCCCAAATAAGCTCATTCCACAGGTTGAATACAAGGATCTCAGCTTACATATGAGATGTGTATAGCTTTTATAGCATCAGGTTATCATGTTGCGGTTCTCAAATATTGTTTCTGGTCCTTGCTGCCATATTGTTGACTTTTGATGACTTAAGATGTAATTTGGAAAGCTTTATTTTGCCTCAAATAGGCAAATCCCCAACAATTAGATGAAAAAAATACAATGATAATTGTATAATTTTACAGTTGCATCATTAAAATGAATGCAAAGGCAAATGCAGAAAGGACCCTAAGCAGAGGCTATGTGTCACAAAAAGACGAAAAGCACAACATCTCAAAATAATAAAACCAGGAATGTAATCAAATCACGTATTTTTTTTTAAAAAAACAACCCACAAGGCCAAAAAAACTCACTGTGTAATATTCAACTACAGCCCAAACTAAATGAAGATTTAATGCTCGATCAGTTTGTCACCATGATTAAACTGAGATACCCTCAAGGGGAAATAAGCAAGAAAAAAAAGAGGAAACATCACTATTGACAAAATGGCCTGTATAAACTTTTCCTTGACTTGGAGATGAACTGAAAATAAAGAGGGTATGCTACATGCATGTTGCTATAACCCTGCATCCTGTCATTGTAAGGCACAGCCCAGTGAAAGAAAAGCAAATGCATCCCAACTCCATCCAAAGTCTCATTTGGACCGTATCAAAACAGACCTTTTGCAGTGAAAAATCAAAATCCCTCTTTCATGACATGCTGAAGACAACTCAAGACTATTAATTTCCACAACCATTCAACCTTTAGTCATATCTCCGTGGCGATCATGCCTTGTGCAGATCAAACAACCTGTGTGATTGGTGTAAGATCTGCTTGGGCCTCCCAAACCAAGGAGAGTGGGCCTCCGAGGCCAATTAAGTGTAAATGTATATCATAGCATATCCTTGGATTATGAGTACTGCCTTTATATGCTGACTCCAAGCAAAGAATGTCCTTAGATAACGGCTACCAGCGGACCAGAGCATTCATCACCATACCAGAACATGCATGTGTGTTCCATTCATAGGAGACCACCAAGGAAGAGTCTTACATGATGTTCTCCTACTCTTGAGATATTGGAAACTGTACGTGCATTCCTCCTCCTTTGCCTTTTAGTGATGGAGCCCTGGAAAGGCCTGTGTTGGACTCTCTCTCTCTCTCTCTCTCTCTCTCTCTCTCTCTCTCTCTGTCTCTCTCTCTATTTATTTTAGACAAACTCATCCCGGTGCAAAGGTCTTTCCAAATGAAAGGTCATGTTCTTTGCTCAGACATTCACCAGCCATGGATCTGGGCTATGTGAGAAGACAGAGTAGATACACTTTGCATTGTCTTAACCACCCACAGAGGCAAAGGTTGTTTTGATTATGTCAAACTATGTCATCACCATGTCAGCAAACCACATCATCCATCAGTAGTGTCAGCCATTTGAAATGTGTAATTGTATGGAATGAATTTGTCCAGGGAGATGTTCGTATGTTGCACAAGCATACTATTCTGATTACAGTTTAATTTACCGTGGAAACTAATTTAATTTTCTGCAGAAAACTCAATTAGGCTACATAAATTACAAAATGTAAAACGTATTACAAAATGTAAACTTTTTTCAAACATTCATAGATCAGCTCAGCTAAAGAAGATTTCCAGTCACTACGCAGAAAGCCACATTGGTATGGTTATCTGGTTTTATCTATGTAAGGGTCTCGATAATGGAAAATGATGACCATTTGAGGTGGTAATAAGCCCCCAACGGGGATGCGGAGGTAGTTTCCAATCTGTGTCATTACTTACAATGTTACTGTTTTGTGAATTTCAGTTAGGCCACTAAATTATAACCCTAGGTTAACATGAAAGTTCATTGAAGCTTCAGAACAAGTGCAATATTGCCAGAAAAGTGCTACTACTGAATAAGTGTGCAGTGTTTCTGAAAAATAATGCACATTCTAAATAGTTATCACAATAGGAAACTTGATCAAACAATGGTATAAACAACAGTATAGTATTATACTCTACAGTATAGACTGGTACAATTTGGAGGGGTATTATTATTGACATTCTTTAACTCAGTAGGGTCACCCTGACCAGCATTTGTAGTATGCCAGCTATTTCAAACATGCTTGATGTTGACTTTAAAATATCTCTGTGACGTGGAAATAAGGAACATGATGTTGTAATAAGGAGTTCAGACAGTGTTTGGAAAGACTCTGTGTATATATGAGTAGGCTTACAGATGACTACTCATTCTAAAACAGTTGCAAAACCTCCTCCATGTCCTTGTTTAAATGTCCTCCAGTTAAAATGGGCTCTCACTCATACAAGACAGCGGTCACTGACCCTGAACTGGCTGCTGCTAAAGCAATTAATGACAGAGAAAGAATTGGTCAGCAATTACCGCACTCCTGAATTCCTGATTATTATCTGGGTAGGGATGCTGCATAGTGTTCTCAGCCCCCACCTGAATTTCCTACAGTACTCCCTCTTCCCAAACAGCTGGGGAGTAAGAGGAGAATGGGCAAATTCATCGAAAAGGAACACGCAAACTGCTTCTTTTTTTAACCCTCCTCTAGGAAATGCACAGTGCTTTGACCTTAACGAAACAGCACAATTGGGAGTTGCCATGGGGAACACGCTCTCCCCACCTACAACAGATGGCTAGACCATTTTGTGCTGCATGACATTCATAGTACTGCCTGAGGAAGATTGATGTAGTGAATATAGGATGTGTATACATGTATGTTTCCTTAATTTTTGTCACCGTATTCAAATTTATTGTGGTGACGTTTTCATGATCTTCAACTGAATACAGAAATATTGTGGTTAGATATGGTGGGAAAATTAGATATGTTGAAATGTCTTACAGCCATTTAATAAAAAAAAATCTCTGATGTAAAATGACAATTCATCAGGTATAATAAATACACATTTCTTTAAAAAAGAGCACACATGACGGCTCTAGAGATATTTAAATAAACAATGAGAGCATTCAAAGCTTGACAATCTTAAAGTGCTTAATCACAACTGATAGATGTGATACTTTGTGCTAAGGCTCCATCTACTGACTGTTCATACCAACTGCTTCATGTAACCAATATGGCCTCCAAATTGGACTCCAAATGATGTGCCAACAGATGGTTCGCAAATTGAAGACTATACACTGATGAAGAAGGAGATGTCCTGTGAGATTTTCGTCAGCCCCCATGAAGGGGGCTTCATGTGGTGGCACATTATTGTTTGTCATTGGGTCTCATGGCATTTCTACAGCAGTGGTTATAGAGCGCAGTCATCTCTGTGTAACTTTGTGAGGCAGTGAAATGTAAGTAATGCTCGAGGCCGTGTTGATGAGATTGCTCAAATTCATTATCTACTCAGTAGTATGGGGTAGAGACACTATTTGAAGCGCATGAATGCATGTATTTGCCACCCTCTAGGCTGTGCCCACTGTGCGCCATCTCTATCGCAGTGCCTGCATGCTGCGAGAGGGTTTATTTGGTGTTCAAAGTCAGATAGATCCTCCCATCCTGTTTTCTGTTTGCATAATGCACATGGCTGTGTGCTTTGTGTAGCTTATTAATATTTGTGCTCTGATAAAAGGAGAGAAAGAAAACATCTGCATTCCCAAGCAGGCTGAAAGAAAAGGAGGATATTATTGTTCAAATGCAAATATGACCTATACTGTAGATGTAAACATATTTTTGTTTCTGTTGCAGATTGGATCTATAATAATATCAATATGATAAATTAAACACCTTTTAAACACCAAACCATTTCCATTTTATCAGGAACTCTTAACAGTCTCTTTCGTACACTTGGCATATGAAAAATAGCCACCTGTTTCCTTTGTTGTACAGTAGAGGGCAATAATGGACTTTATGGACAAGAATAACTAGTCAAATATTAAAATTTTAATTGGCCTTTATCTACACTGAGTTAATAGTAATTAACATAATTTGGCAACTGTCACAGTGACATTTCTAAGTAATCTACCAAATAATGCCTCTTGATTGTAACAACAATTGTTTAGTATATATATCAGTTTATATCTATTATATAGACAGACGTAGTGGCAAAAACAAAAACCATATGAATGATCGTCTCAAAGAAGATAGTGATGTTTATAGGCTATCTGTTATCATTGGATTGTGTTTGTCCTTTAAATGTGCTTGCCATCCAAACTCAGAATAGAACCGATGCTTCAAACAACAGCAGAAACAAAAACAAGACATTTGGTGTTGAGGAAAGACATTTGCCATTCAATTTGCCACTGGCGAATGATTTTACTGTGTCGCCTTCCCTCAGAGCTCACCCGGGACACTGTATTTTCTTTCTGCTCACACACCTCTGTATATTTGTTGCCTTTTCAGATGTGCTGCTGTCTCGACTGAAAAGTGAGATGAAAATGATTTAACTCTAACTAGCTCAGGTGTCAGCTTTCAGCCTCTCATCAAAGAGAAAAGATCACAGGAGAGGAAGTAACAGAGATGCCTACGTCTCCCCTTTCAAAAAGAATTTCTCTCCCACATGGCCTATGGTGGAGACACAAGCAAACCTTGAAGCCAAGGAAGAGGAATCTGCACATTTGGAAATCTAATGTGGTAAATAACTTCTTGTAGTTTTAGCTTCTTCTGCGCCATAAGAATTGCCACCATAGGAATAACATGGGATGAGAGTCTATAGAGATAAAGATGAATATGAATAATTCTACTCTATGGAGCAAATTAAACCACGTCTTTGTGGTGCCAAATTAATCAATGTATAAGCAACAACTTACTCGTATGTGTGTGTGTGTGTGTGTGTGTGTGTGTGTGTGTGTGTGTGTGTGTGTGTGTGTGTGTGTGTGTGTGTGAGTGTGTGTGCGTGCATGCGTGTGTGTGTGTGTGTGTGCGTGTTTGCATGTGTGTTTGTATGCTTCCATGCATGCATGCTTATGTATATGCATCAGTGCGTGTATGTAAACGTCCATATGAAAATGATACCATATGTCATGTGAACTATTTCTTGCACACACATACACACATAACTTCAAGCTGTGGCACAGTTATTAAGACCTGTCATTCATAATAATGTTCATTCAGTGTTTTGTGTAAGCTAAAATAAGCCTGCATACATGGCACCCCTATAAAAGGTCAATTCACCTGACTATTCTTTTCTATTTCATTCTATAAAGCACACTTTGAATGCACATCAATAACTCAATGATTCATTGTTTGGTTGACAACAACATGATGTGCCTTGAGGTAAATAATTCCGTTTATGTTCAGTATGGACCAAACTGCTACCTGTTTCTTTGAGGGTCACTTTCTAGTTTGTTTTTCTCTTCAAAAAGAACTTAATACCGTAGCATTGAGTCTGTCACAGTTTGATCAAATACTACATTGTTAGATCAAACACACAATGCCAATGCTGTGGACATCTGTAGTTTTAAAGGTCAGTCCTATACAGTTGGTATTTGGCCATCATCAAAGGGGAAGTTTGGTTAATAGCATGTTTAACCCCTTTTCTGGACTATCTAGGATGAAATAGATTCATCTACACTGATATTTTGACAAATTGGTCCTGTCTTGGATATTTGGCTTATGTAGAGTTCCCCCGTCAGCTTCCAAATGGCTGCTATGTGCATGTCCGCAAATGTCCTTAAAACAACCTTAAACCTTTACTTAAACAAAAAACAAAAACGTGCTGCTCAAGTGGTTAGTGGTGTCCGTTGATGTTCCAAAACAATTATTGTAGCGAAATGTGTGTGGCTCAGAGATTTGTCTCTTGGTAACAAATAACTACATGTGTGTTCAAAGGTCAATAGAAGGTCGTAGACATTTTATTAATGCTTGTCTGACTCCTGTCTGATTTGTATGAGGCTACCTTGCAAATCATAGCAGACGCTGCATGAAGTCAGTTAATCCAGGGGCTGAGCCACATTCATCAGAAGTTAGAGTAACCAAAGTTTGACCTCCGCACCGCACACAGCTAGTTGACTTCTGCTACACTCACATCCCGAAATCCTCATTCCCATCGGGGTCAACAGCACCAATGTAGCTGAGGCCTGTCCGCACCACAGGTCTCGAACCCACCACCCCGTCATTTACAACAAACCAGCACCATGGGAGTCAAGCACTCTAGCCATTGAGACCATGGATAAGTCTAACTCAGCAGTTAGAAGCCTTCTTGAGGCTTGGGGTTTGAGGATTTACCATCATACTACTGTCAGCTTGCACGGCTAGTTAGCATCTGTTAACTAGCACACACACAGCCAAAAAATGACCTTGGAGCTGTTGATGGTTTGGTGACCACACCACTAAGTGCAATGAAAGTCAGTTAGGAAGTACTACGGACTGTGTTGCAATATTCTACGGAATTCCACATCCTGTAATGGTGGGGATGGGTAAATGAACTTTGATGTGGGTTGCAGCAATTAAATCTTCAGCAGACTGAATTGGAAATTGTACAACCTAGCCCACCCAGTGTTCCATGAAATCAGTGCTGTAAGTAGTGGCACTAAATCAAAGAGATGAAGTCAAACAGTACATTTGTGAAGCTGTGGGCTGGTTTTAGGAGTCAAGCCTGTTTTTATAGTCTGGGATTTTGCTAAATTTCACTACCAAAATGTGCACAAGTTAACTTAGGGATCTCACCTTTTTCATCCAGGGAGGGAGGGAGGGAGTGAGAGAGAGAGAGAGAGAGAGAGAGAGAGAGAGAGAGAGAGAGAGAGAGAGAGAGAGAGAGAGAGATCTGGTGGTATACGACACAAAGAGGTGTGGTGTATTATGTAGCCTAAAGACTATACTGTATAGAACTACCAGTCAGAAGCTAATGTTTATGTTATTTTACACACTATTTGTTTAGGGCCAATAATAATGATTGCTCTTAAGGAAACATTTGCTTCTGGTCCTGGTTCTTCTGTAAACATAGACTACCTCTGGGTTGTGCTAATTCTTTACTCTGTCTGTCTTGCACAACCTTGCATCTCATCTTAAAAGAAGACATGCTGATAGAATGTGGTGTAGTAAGACACCCAGAGGCACTTGATGAAACCAAACCAACTGCATATGTTGTTTCAGACAAAAGTTGAAGTAGGAGAGGCTTTAATATGACTGAATGCACAGCTAGCTAATCTGTTGAGATAACTTCCTTCGTCATCTCTCAAGACATCTCCTGACTTCCCAATACCTGAACATAATTGATGACTGTGAAATGAATGTTTTCATGCTGACAAGCAGAGCAGTATAATTACCCCAGAATGCATCCATTAAACCAAAAATGAATGTGTGTGTGTGTGTGTGTGTGTGTGTGTGTGTGTGTGTGTGTGTGTGTGTGTGTGTGTGTGTGTGTGTGTTTGTTTTAGACAGAAACCCTTTACAATTCCTTTCAGAATAAGAATGAGGCACATGAAAAAAAGGACAAAAATGCAGGAAATAGGCTGCTTCAAAGAAGAGATGTACCAGCAGTTGTTACTATTGCTACTGGAGTCATAGGCTCTTTTGATCAGGTCATGAAATATGTCTCACATTTTAGGCTACACCTCTGATTGGTGCTTTGAAAACAGCAAACTGCTGGGACTTAGGTTTCAGATCTTGCTTATACCTTTTGTTTTTCACAGAGTTAACACAAAACACTAAGATACCAATTATGTGTCTTTTCCGACATTCTCCCCCTAAGCTACAGTTGATTGATAGTCCCGCTGTCTTCCAGTCACCCCCTAGCTATGCCAGTCAGCGATCAGGCCCATCAAAGGCATGTCAGCTGCCAAGGAAATCATTATCTGACAAGGATTCCATCAGAAGGGTAACACGCAGGAAGCATTTGGACAAGAAGAACATGCGCAGTTTTAATGAAATATGTGCATTTACTGCATAGTATATTATAAATGAAATTATGCATTTACTGCATATTATATTATATTATATTATATTCTATGTGTAGGCTGCATCAGACAATAATAGAATAGTTGAATACTGTGAGTCTTTTAGGCTCTGTTATCTTTGAGACACAAGGCTTTGAATGTAAGCATAATCACACAGTACAGTCCCATTGCATGGAAATTGCAATTTTGCATGCCATAATGATCAGTATACACAAAGCATCTGTAGGAGGATTTATTAATTACATCACGTTTTTTGACAACCTCAGCTTCTAATTTAGCCTAGGAAACAAAATTATGACCTTCTACCCAAAACTTGAGAAAAAAGTAATCCTTTCTCTAAATGATGTTTCAATAATTCAAATGAAACTGCCATAACCCTCACAGTCTTTAAATTAATGAAAAGGAATTCTCAGCTCTTCTTGACTTTAGACCCACATTTGGCGTTTCATTTGCAAATCTGTCATAACATTGACATAATCACATCATAAATATGCTATGACACACTCCTTTGCCTATTTTAAGTTGTCATGACAGTCAGTTTACAGAGCTCTTGGTAGAGTTCACAGTTAAGTTCAATTTTATTTATATTTCTCACTCACTGGTTACGTTTCATCCATGCTTAACATTTAATGCATGGCACATTATCAATCAGTGATGATAGTACCATATAAACAAAATATATAAGTACAAAATATTTGACAAAGAAATTTGCCAAACGGGTGAAAACCCCACGCAAGGCAGCAGGTAGATGAGTTAAGCTGCAATATAGTTTTTTTTTTTTCCCCCAAGAGTTTGACAGTGACAGTAAATTCAGAGATGGGGGTTATTACATTAGCAATAGGCTATGTTTATCCAGAATTATGCATTACATTCCATTGACTTTGAATTGGCTTCTCAAAAGATAATGTGGAATTCCCTGTGTACAATGTTAAGGTGAATTAGCAATACTTATAACACAAAACAATATATTTCCCCATCGTGCTGTTCTGCACTGTTTCCTTCCTCCACTATTTTCCAATATCAGAACACCAGAATTTTCCAATATCGGAAAATAATGTTATCTTACAACTTGTGTTACAAAGCAAAGCTTGTGATATTTCAAGTTGTAAATGTTTATATGATAACAGTCTTAGTAAGTACAGTCTAAGTACAGTCATGAGAATGTATAAACGGTTATGAATACAAATGCCATTAGTTGTAAGGCTTTATGAATGCATTTATAATGCTTTAGGAATGCTAGGCTGTAGGCTCATAGAAAGTGTAACCTTTTTTTTTTCAAAATCATCATAGAAATCTAATGAATCATTAGGAAGATGCATTACTCCTTGAACTTGATGTGCAAGTCAACATGCCCCTTGATCACCAGTTTGTGTTCTAATCAATGCACACTCTTGCACACTCATTGCGCTTTTCGCTGATAAAGTTTTAAGATATGTTTTGAATAGGCCTCCAACAAAGATATGGCATCGGTGATAATCATGTATGCACAATGTTTTTCAAGCTATATTTAATGATTCTCACCCAGATAATTGCCTAATTACTTGCAAAAACACATATGGTCCTGGGTTAAATTAGACCCATTGGGACAAATTATTTCGAGAGTTGTGAATGCCTGACTTCTTAATAGTTATTTGCTCTTTTTTTCTTTTTTTAAAATGTAAAACTTCCTAATACGAGACTACACAGCATCAGATGTTCTGGATAGATAGTCTGGCAACGTCTATAGGGAGATAGGATGTTTCATGTTTTTATTACCTCCGCCAAGGAGGTTGTTTTTTCGTCGGCGTGTGTCCGTGTGTGTGTCTGTCTGTCTGTGTAGAACATAACTTTAAAAGTGCTGCATGGATTTGGATGAATTTTTCAGACAACGTGTTTTGTATTGGCACAAGTAAGAACTGATCCGATTTTGGTGCCGATTGGTGATCCAGAACACAATCTGAAATTTATATTGTGTCTGTGACCACATTGCCTTAGCGGAGGTCTGCGCTCTCTGTGCGTTTTTCTAGTTTCTGACTGTTACTATTTCTAATTATGATGATAACCTTAAGTTCAGTTGGCAATTTGGTTGGAAAGGGGGTGCATGAACAACACATTTTGAATGCACAACTAAATTTCTTTTTTTTTTCCACAAAAAATGAGAAGCAGTGCATTTCTGAGATTATTGTATGTGAGAAGTAAATTTGTTCAGTCTGGTTACACATTAAGATATCTATCAAATAAATCAAGTTCAGCGATGCCTGTAGTGCATGTTTGAATACTTAAATTGAATCTGCTACCTTGTCCTGATCACTGAGAGAAGCTGATTGGCATGATGTAGCCTTAAGGGAGGAAGCAGTCAGGTGAATTACCAACCATTATTAAACGCTTCAATTATGGATTTAGCATATTTTAAAATAAGCTTTTAATTCAATTGCATGATCTGAGCGTTGCTTTGCATACTTGATCGCTGTAACAATTTCAAGGGCATTCACTGTGAAAGGATTAACTTTGGACTTGTTTATTGATGCTTCTCTGTGCAAGGGAAAGGTACACCTAGAAGAAGCTATTTGTCTAATGCATCTGTGAGGTCACGGAGTACTGTGATTACAATTTGTACAACATGACCTCCCATGCTGATGTGTCAGTCTGAAAATATAATCGAAGCTCCTTGTTGCCACCACATATTTCATTCTGATGCCTGTACCCTTCCCCCACCCATGTATTATGGGAAGGAACCCAGTTAGATAACAGAAATGGATTTAGAGTCTGTCAGTGGTAGACTGCACAGAATGGCAGTCTTTATTTTGACAACAGCCTTCATTGAATTCAAATGGAAGTATGTTCTATTATAGTTTTAGAATACCAGTAAAGGAACTGAACAACTCTGGATTGAAAGATTTTTTTCTTATCAGTATATTTAAACACACACACACACACACACACACACACACACACACACACACACACACACACACACACACACACACAGGCGATCTACTCATATAGTGCTATTGTGCTCATTCTCATCTGCTATCGAATAGCAATTCTTTACAATTTTGTATCTGAGCTTCCTTCACCAAATCTGACAAACTGTAACATAAATAGAACATAACATTGTATGATACTCTACTTGTATTAGATAAACTACTGACCAATTATCAATCCTGTTTAAAAGATTAAGCTTATATGTATTGTATTCAGTACCAAACTGTTGTGATAACTCAAGTCCAAAGCAATGTCAGATGTCTTCCCAGATGCATACTAAATCAATCTCGACAAGCACAAGGAGTTTTACCCTTTAATTTCCTCTCCTATTTAATTCCCAAGATGTTTGCTGGTGATGTTTTTCAAATCATCCCTGCTGACAAGCGTTTAGGCTTACTTTCCCCCCAATGTCCAAAAAGACATTTAGGGAGTCGTTAACCTTATGATTTGAAGGAGGTCGAATAGGGTGCCCTTTCGTGTCTACATTAAAAATATAGCTTCTAAATCAATAGATCTAAGCTAAATATATGTAAGAAATGTAAACATCTCAAGCCCAAAATACCGTTTTCTAAGTATTCTGGCATCCACACATGTTTTCTGAGATTTATGAGCAGTGTTGGGTGTAACGCGTTACAGTAACGCGTTACTGCTGAAAATTTGGTAACGAAACGTAGTTACTTTTCCAATACGGCCCAACGTTACTTTCCCTACGGACGTAGGCTATTTGACAGCGGCACCGATTCTCTATTCCATGTTGCGCCAATCATTTAATAGAGACCCTTCAGTGACTGATGGCATGAAGAGAGCAAGCAGCCGCGAGAAGCAACCAACAATGACTTTTGAGGGACTATGCTCATTACTTCGAACTCATTGAAACTAAGGGGAGGAATGTAAGTGTAAGGTGTAAACTGTGCCCTGGTAAGAAAGTATTTGAAAAGCCTTTGAAAGTAGCCTAAAGCATGCTAACATGGAGCTTATAACTCAAGATCCCCGGGGAACTGATGATTCAAGCTAGTTTTGTGCTGAGTTGTTTTTGTTGCCTCAAAGCTGTAGGCCTATTAAGCCATTTTATTTTATTTCCTCAAGCCATCAACATGAAACCATTTTGTGGTTAGCCTATTCTATTTTTCTGTTGGAATGTTAAAATGTTAGGCATTTTAATTTTGAGACACATGCCATTTTGAGGTTGTCATCACGTTCATAAGGAGCCTGTATTGAGGCTGTTATTTACTACTGTTTCACAGGGCTTTAGTGTTGAAGCCTGTAGCCAAATATTTTCATGTTAAGAGCAGAATAAAGAGCATAAAAGAAATACCTGTTATGTCATCAATAGAACTTTCTTTTTTTAACAAAAGTAATGTAAAAGTAACGAATAACATAAAAAAGTTACTTTGCATATAAGGTAACTAAGTAAAGTAACTGACTACTTTTCCAAGAAGTAACGAGTAACAAGCAAACACTACTTTTTAAAAGTAACTTCCCCAACACTGTTTATGAGGAACAAATTATTTGTTTTTGTCTGAAAATAAGGTCTCATAAGGCCTCTGGAAATCATTAACCATGCAATTGTAGTAAGCTTGGCACAATCACAACTAGCTCGGGAGGGACAAAACGGGACAAAAAAATACCTCTAACCTATGGCCCAAGACAGTCACAACACAGACAGTCACAACACCTTAAGTGTAGATTAAAGGGCCAACTAAAAGAACTTCTAAACTCTTGCACTTGCTCTCCTATTAGCAAATGGCAAAAGCCTACTAAACCGAGCTGGTACCATGCAGTGGAAAAGGGTCTGATGTTGCTAGCACAGATGAGGCAGTAACCTTGCTAACATGTGTTCAGCCCTGTATTCTGAACACAACACCCAAGCTTGCAACACTAAAAGGAGCTTCCCCAGGTGTCTATACATATGTCTGTTCCCGAATGCCACCTGCTGTGGTCAGTAGCCTACCCATTCCCTGCCCTAATAATTAGCAATATAGCAGAAGTACAGTATATGCGAACCCAGTGAGACAGGAGGGGCCAAAACCCCTACAGGAGCAGAAATAACAGGCTACTCACTTTCGGTCCAGTTTGTCATGGCTCCATTCAATAAGTGTGAACTGCTAGTTTTCTATTCTGTATGTTGTACTGAATTCTCTCATTCTTCCTCCTTCCAACAGCATTGCCTATTTCTCCACATTAAGTTGGATGGAGTCTCAAACGGGTTGAATAATGACTGGATGCGCCCACAAAGTCAATGTATCAACCAATCTAGACCAAAGCTTACTAACGTACACACAAATTTGAGTAAGTTGGGAAGAGGTTTCTGTGAATGCACATTCCCTGTTCCCCTGAAATCCCTGGGCAGGCTTAAGCAGGACAAAGGTGAATATGTGACCCAATTAACCTCATTATTATTACCTCCACCGCCAAGGAGGTTATGTTTTGCTCAGCGTGTGTGTTTCCGTCTGTCTGTGTGTCTGTGTACAAAATAACTCAAAAAGTACAGCATGGATTTTGATGAAGTTTTCGGACAATTTGTGTATTGGGACAAGTAAGAACTGATTCGATTTTGGTGGCGATCGGTGATCCACATCACCATCTGTGACCACATTGTCTTGGAGAAGGTCTGCTCTCTCTGACAGCTTTTCTAGCTAGGTTATCTCTTGGCTAAAGGAGGCTGAGCCAGAAAGTGTGTGTTTTTTTTCTACCCCTGCTGTCAGTTCATCTCCTTCTTTAAGGAGCTCACTGAAGCACAAACCTTTTTGCTCTGAGGGCCTAAGACAAAACCGAATGGTGTTTCCTACTACATGGTGATACTTCTGGCAAGGAGTCATGCCAGAAGCTCTATGCCAAGAGCAATTGTATTGCAGCCTTACCACCTTTGAATCAAGAGATATTCTTGAGACCTTGTGTGTATCCAGTATGCATCCATCTATTTACCATAGGTGTTCAGCAGAGCGAGCATCATGGCCAGGATTAATCAGGTGGAAGCATACAGAGACTGGACAGTGGACCCAAGAGAAATGCGACTCGACAAGAGGTAGACAGTAGACCCTTTTATAATTGCTGGAAAGACCAGCTTCCCTGCAGGACAAACAATCTCTCATAAATCGAATGCTAAACAGTATTGTGCAATCAGGGATATACTGGTAGCTAAACGAAAGTAAACACAGTTAGAGTTATCCACCTCTTGATAGAGTTTATGCACCAAGTACTACTTTTAACATTGCCAAATCCTAGCCTAGAACTCTTGACGCACTCTAGAAGTAGCAAATTGAATTTACTCAGAGTACGTCTAGCCATCAGCCATAGGTTGTACTCGTTGTGTACTCAGACATCTGTGGGGTTCGAGCTGTTTCAAAGTCCAAACGCAACACTCCAGGTTGTATTCAGACATTGTGGTGTTTAGCCTATCAAAATGTTCTATCTTTACAGTATTTTCTTGTAGAGAAAGCATGATTTGTAATTATCGTACAACACGAATGTCTATCATAAGTGTTTGTACATTGCTCATAGCCAATCGTATTAATTATGCTAGATGAAGTTAATGAAATTGAGCGTGCAAAGCACCTTGGGTACTCCCTGACTGGTCACTTCCATTTCTGTGATTCATTGAAATTCCAAAAGCAGGACGAGAAATTGGCCATGGACACCATCGAGCGCACAAGGCAGCATGGGTACTCCCACCAGGCTACGTTCCCATTCTCCACCAGAATCTCAGCTCAGCACTCTGTGCACACAGTCACATGAAAGTCAACCATTTTGACTGATCCTCACTTCACATCCATGCATGTGTGTTTACAGAGATAGTGTGTCTGCAGGCCTAAAGTATGGTCTCAATCTGTCGCTCATAACCAGTCAAATTTTGACTCGGTATCAGTAAACCCCTGACTCAAACCGTATCAACCACAAGGCTCTCCAATTTCAGGCAGTCCTTGTCAATGGAACTGCATCAGTTACTGCAGTGCTATGACAACTTTAACCCCACATTTGATTTTTATCCAAGCTGATACTTGATGATATAATCAAAATGCCCAAAGAGCTTGGCTATACAGCACAGAGCATTTCATTCAGCTACAGTGAGGCAGTCTCTAGAGGGAGAACTTCAACCCAATGCCCCATTTTTCTATTATTAGTCCCAATCTACATTAATTTACATCCACTATATATCAGACTTGTTCCAGTCATTGAATAATACATAGCTGCAAGTCACTCCAACCCGAGGCTTTCCCTCCTGTGCAATGAGGCCGTGCTCCTTTGCCTTCGGTGACAGTCACGGACGGTCAGCAGACATCCCCCTGAGCAGCTCATACCTGACCTCTGACCCCCTGAACGACGATTCAGAAAAGTCCAGATGCTCAGCAGCTGAAAGGCCGTGTAACTGTACTCAGTGAGAATCTTTCCTTTTCCCATGCCCTTATTGACATGTTTTATTGATATGCTCTGAGGGCAGGGACAGACGTGGCTAAAATGAATTTCAAGGCACTGGATAACTCAACACATACACACACATACACGCACACACACACTCACACATTTAGAAAAAGAGTCGTTGGCTAATTGGATGATGACATGTTTTGCAGTTTTTCTGTGATTAAGCAACACCTCTATTGTAGCATCAGCTATTGTGATTTTTGTTTTACATTTTAACACCTCACTTGAATGTCACCAGCATACATTTGTACACTGAAGACTTAAGTGTAAGAGTTGCTTCAATTTTCCCTTTGTCTTTACTTTCTTTTTTAGTAACACACTGTGCATCTCACTGCTTACACTCTTAGAACTCTTTTAAATCAGACATTCATTATACAGCAGTTTTATGTCCATGAATTTCCCATGCAGCCAACTTAGAACACGTCTTTCTCTTTCTGACATCTGTATAATGGAAGCGCTAGGGCCCTTCTCCAAACATTTGGTCAATTATAAATTGAGACTTACCTAACTTAGCACAAAGTACATTCAAGTTTAAAACTTGCTTTGTACCCATAGCCCACTGCAACTGCAATGTCCTCTAGTGTAATTGATAGGCTGGATTGAAGGGTATGGGCACATTGATCCATTGTCTTGTGCGTGCTTTCCAAGTGACTTTGCTGCAGAGTGACAATTACACAGGTGACATGAAGTGAAATTGTCCCAGATAACATTGTCACTAAATGCAAGTGTGAGTTTGGATTTTGGAAAGTGGAGTAGGTTTTGCATTATAAAATGATTGTTGATGGGTATATGTTATATCTCAGAGGATGACTTTAAAAACATTCAGAGAAGCAGACATAAGCCTCTCAATGCAAATTAATCTCAGTTTCTGTGAAATCGTCCTCCGAACTCACATAGTTTAAATCTGTTCATAATCCTCGAGGGAATATCCAGGCTACATGTCCCACACTGATAATACATTCGATACTATGCTTTGTTTACTGAATTTTCAATATGCGGGTAAAAGGTAACAAGAGAGACAAAAACATCCCGTACTATACTCTTGAATTGTACTTTTTTTTGCTTTCCTTTTTTATAAAAATGTAAAAATAAACCTAGAATAAAAATGTCAGATGTATAGCTATTAGTATGCATGTTTTTTTCCCCAAAGTATGATTGGTGTTGACTTCCTACAGTATGTACCCGTCAAAGGAACTATGTTGATTCATCAGCAGATTTTCAAGGTAAATTTGATGCAATAAAACATCCCTGCGTCCTTCTGTCTCTGTGGTCAGTCACTGTCAAGAATGCTAAGCCATGCAGTACAGTCCTCTATCCTGATTTTGCACCATATCCTCACTTGACTGCTATTCTCAGAGGAGTTTGTCCATCTTCCCTGATACCCTTGGTAGCCCTGACAACTGAATCCCCTCTATTATTGTAGGTTCTACCACTAATCTTGGTTGTCTGAGTTGCCATTCATAGGATTTACAGCCAATCTAAGAGGCTTCAAATCTAATGGAGTGGCTTGCAAAGCTTTTTCATGGCCTTTCCTCATTGTGGTGTTCAGGGTTTGTATTTTTAGCTGTCATTTGTGAAAAGAGTTTTGAGTCATGAGTTTTTTTGTTTGAGACTGAACCAGACACTGGATAAGACTAATCAACCATCTAACAATGTTTGACTGGTCACAACGGCGGACAAAAAATTGTTTGTTTCCAGCACATACATATGTGATAAATGGGATGGGATATTAAATTGAATGCATTTAATAGTTTTTCTCTCTGAAAGTACTGTAAAGTTTGAATGAACAAATAGTTTTCAAAATTAAAGTCAGGGACAATAGTAAATGCATACATTATATGCACGCCCTGAATGCTGTTATTTTGAAAACAGCAGGATGCTCCAAAACAACAAAGACACAACACAAAGGAATATATTTTCCAAGGAAACAATAATGAAGAATCCATTATTTGATGGCAAAGGTAGATTTGGATAATGTCACTCGTATGGCACTCATTGGATGCAGTATTTATACTGAATCTCATTTGTGTGTTTGGGTGGGTTGGCTGAATGGGTGGTCTGTGATCACAGTTTTTTTTTTTTTTTTACGAAAATGAAATAATACAAAAATAAGTATACATAGCAGAAATACAGACAAAAGTTTTCAATTTGAATGCATAGCAGAAATACAAACAAAAGTTTTACATTGGCTGTGCTGAAAGTTAAAAGTGTACAGTGTTCAAACTCTGAAGTCTTAAGAAAAAGTATTCCCTCTAAAAAATAAACAGAAAAATCACTATTAAGGGCAGATGCTATCACCTGGGGCCCTGCCGATTCTCTTAGACTTTCTGAAAATTTCAAGGTAGATAAAGCTGCTATGTTGCTGTTTGCCATTGGTCTGCAAAGTAAAACCTTTTCCATCAGAGAGGAAGAAAAACACTAAAACCTGAGAACATCTTTAAAGGCCAGGAGTATGGACTATTGTGCTCTTCCTTTTCAGAAACCCCAGGCTAGACAGAACAGAGCAGCAGTCATTCCTGACCTTTGCCTTTCTCTCCCTCCATCTATCCAAAAAAAGGAGGAGTCCAACCAAGAGAGGAATACAGGTTTCCAGTCTTGTCCTCCTTCAAAGTATTGTTTACAATAGTGATGCAATAGTGATGCTGATTTTCACAGACTTATGTTGAGTGATTCATATGATTTGTGTTGATGTATCACCGTTTTCCACGCAAAAAGCCTCCAGCTGCTTGCTTTGCTCAATAAAAAAGATGTATACTTTTGTACCTGACATGTTCAATTTTCACGGATGTATTTGCCAGCACAACCCTAGTTATAGAAATTTTGCTTCAATGTCAATATGCAGTCATAATAGTTCAAATGACAGCTACAGCCTGCGTGCAAATGCTTGTTTGCAACATCTCTCTTTCTCTCTCCTTCTTAATAGGACACAAAAATGTGTTACAGTTTAAAGGAGGGATACAAGATTAAATTATAGTAATACCATAGTAATAAGGATACACTTACGGTGAGCGTAGCTTTGAAATGCTTTTGCAGTTTGACAATGAAGTCATATGGAGAGTAATGAGTTCTCCAGATTAAGGAATTAAATTAGACTGTTCTCTTTGTGTATTGTGGTTGTTTTCAAGTCACCGTGACCTAGTGCGTCTTGGGACTTATTGCTTAAATAAACCACATGCCTTATTTCTTTAATTGTCCTCTTTATGTGTACAACTTGTATCACAATTTAACCATATAATACCTCCATACTGCATTGGTTTCACCTTGATGGGATGCTCATGTTCACTTAATTTTCTCAAAATTGAAAATGTCATCACATCTCATTTTAAATGCCTCAACTCTATAAGGCCAAGGAGTCAACATATATATATATGGGCAATTCCAGCGTTATGGACGTGACATTTTCGTGCATTATTGATGAACAAAATACCATATAACCCCTAGCAGTATTTCACAATTTAGTTCAATTTCTTATGCAAACTCCATGGCTGAATACAGGCAAACACACAAAAAATAATATCATGATTTACATCATAAGAATATGAGCCTTTCGATTTGCGTTATGAATGTGAAATGGGCAAGCTTTTGTGGGAGATTACAGTTTTTGCTATGAAGTGTGTGAAGTTTACAGAGAAACGTAAATATTATTCCATTCATACCAAACAGGACACCTCAGTAAAGAGAGAAAAAGACTTAATTGAAATGTAAATGTAAAACATGTAAACATGTAAGTTGGTTTTCATTGGGGTTATTTTGAGAAAACATGGACGTGGCGTCTGAAATAGGCCCAGTTCCCCAAAACATTCTTATCCCTAAGTAGTTCCTAACCTATTCCTTAACCTACTTAACCTTACAACGTTATTCCCGAAACATTCACTAAGTGTATCTTCTGTAAGTCACACGTCAGTCTGGACTATTAGTAACCTTTCCCTTATCACAGTTTTTGGCTTAAACATAAGCTTTACATCTTTAAAAAGTGTTGTATTGATCTCAATACTTGCACACTTAGGCCTACTTCCAAGGAACATCTGAATTGGTTTCCTTGCATTTTGTGTTTTATTTTGCATAAATTAAACATTGCCAAAATTCATTAAGTTGCTTTGCTTTTCAACCCTTCTATTATGCAAACATGCCACATACACACCTCATATTGGCACACTAATTATATTTTTACTTGCACATTTCTTATCAATAGCTGCACCTTAATCACTGAAAAGACATTTCATGCATGCTCAAAGGAAGCACAAATGACAACAATCAATGCCAGAAACATGGATTTGACGCCTGAAGTGATACTATAGAACAACGTAGTAAAGAAGACTCTAATAGATAGTTCGGGGAACACACTTAGAAAAGTAAACAACTTTGGTAAGATGTATCTTTCGAGTCTTTTGAGTGCGTTAAGAGTGAGCGTTATCAGGGAACCCGGCCATAGCACTCTCACTCTTAGCGCACTGAGAATACTCGACTATTGAGATCAATACAACACTTTCTACAGATGTAAAGCTTATGTTTAAGCCAAAAACTGTGATAAGGGAAAGGTTACGAATGGTCCAGACCACCCTTACGAACGTGTGACTTACAGAAGATACACTTAGTGTACGAATGTTTCGGGAATAACATTGTATCGTTAAGTAGGAGGTTAAGGAATAGCTTAAGAACTACTTAGTGATAAGAACGTTTTGGGGAACTGGGCCCTAATTTACAGCCCGTTGAGTACTGGGTAAGTAGTACTGTAGGTAAGAATGGTGTAACAAAAAGTATCAAGGGATAAATTACTGAGTACTTACAGCCTAGCTTTACTGGAAAAACACTACAGCTTTATTTTACAGGCCGTGAAGTACTAGGTAAGTAGTAAGAACAACGTAACAAAATAGAATTGTATGTGTAATATTGCCATAATTACAAAATAAGCATGGGGTAGCCATGAATGCAACTTCATTTTACAGCCCACACATCCAATATTAGGGTGTACAAGTAATTTTGGGGTATTTGGGTAATTCCACTGTACTTCTTCTTTACTTTTCAGTTGGTAGCCTACATAAGTAGTGTAGCATGCATAGGCAGAGGCAAAAGTTTGACAAAGATGTAATTTATTTACAACATGGAAAATGAAACAGTAATAATTCTGTCACATGAAATGAAAGGCAAAAAAACAAAACAGGGACAAAAAGCATCTATGGTCTATCAATGCGAACCGAAAAGATTCTCACCATCCTCCTTACCGTGAGAGCTATATGAACATGACAGAATGTATGAGACTTTAATTTCTAAGGTGAGGTTGACTTTTTCATGGAATTGCCCATTTAAGTGATCAGACCATGGATAGACATTTAACATCTCCACAGAGATGTTAAATGTCTATCCATGGTCTTATCACTTAAAAGAAAATGTTAAAGTCAGTTGGACTCTTAAAACCCACGTATGAATCTACACACAGACCTCATAACAATGTGTCTGACACATGCGGGGCTAAAATGCTAAGTGTTCAGGGAGAGTCAAGATGACATTTGAATTCCTGCTGCAGTGCAAACATTAAACCTTTTAGAGCAGTATATGGCAAAATGTCTTTACTGCATCTGTCATTCTATTCCTTTCCACAGTCCTTCCTTACAGTCAGCCTAACTTACAGGTGTGGATTCCATTCGAAGCTGTAAACATAATCAGGCACCGATAGAGAATAATCACTGTGCCACACACTTGTGCTCAGCCTAGAGCATGTTCACAGTAACGTCCAGTCCAGGTTGTGTATAAATAACCTCCAGACTGCCTCTTTGAAGAGAGCATACAACATTTCTCTTGAAAACGTTTGAACATTGTAACAGTGCCCCAAGAGGGCTGCGCTATTTGTAAGGTCATGATATGTTCTTCAAATTTAGCTGCTATGCTGCTCAAAATGTTTTCAAAATTCCATTGAGGGCTATCTAAAGGTCAGGTGGAGGGAAAATCAATCTGGGTTTAATTCACCATCCAGAGCCCAATGGGGACTGATGCCAAGAGATGCATGATGTTCTGATGCTCAAACCTCCCCCCACCCCCACACAAAAATCTTTTCATTTAACATTGCCTATAAATTGCAAGAAAAGAGTTGTTACTAAGTGCCTTGTCAATATGAACATTGATAAATATGTCAAATTACGTCACACAGCTACGGGAAAATACTGGCAGTACTTGTTGCTGACACAGTAGGGGTGTTTGGTCACAATGCGCCACCGACCTTTCACAGGAGGTGACTGTTAAGACATCGGCCCCCTGCCCACTTCTAGCAGTTCGATATCTCCAGGGCACTGATGGTTGGCAGGACCAAAGAACATTTAGAAAATGTCCCTGCCACAGCTTACTGTCCTCTACAGATAATAAGCAGGCTGTGTTTCAGGCATTGGTCCAGAGTATGAAATCAAACAATGACAGAGATGGCGAGAACTGTAGGCTACTGCTATCTGACTTAAGAAGTACAAATAACCAGGGATGAATGATATCTAGGTCACATGACATGATTGCCTAAATAAACAAATAGTGTAGTTGGCATTTGTGTCTTGAATATTCACATTTCATAAAGACTCTCACATTAAATAACTTTCTGATGACTCACCTTGATACCATAAAGTCAGGTTTGTCTGGATCATTCACGCAATTTCATTGCTCTCCACCAAATTAGCAGTTGTGAATACACCTCGTCTTTTATCTGTCCTCACATGTAAGGGCGCAATTTCATCTGCTATATTTAGACATTGTGCGTTTTTGGCGGAGAAACAAATGACGTTGATCTCACACTGGCTTACTGAACTATCATGTATGAATGTAGCCTGTATGTATTAAACTATTAACCTACTTAAAGAAAGCTCTTCTTCAGGGAAATATAGCCTTGCTCTGTGTGTGTGTGTGTGTGTGTGTGTGTAAAGCCGTTGCTCCTGCACAGAAGTGCCAAATGCTGTTTTCTGACAGCTGTTTTCACTCCTGTGAACGACCCCCATCCCCTCAGATAATAGAGACTCGGACAAAGGGAGCTCTTCACTGCCAGTATCTCCACCGGGCTTTTCTTGCCAAAGATCCTTGGCTTTAGTCAGCCTTGGCACCTTCAGAGCAAGTGCTGATTTGCTGTGCTGGATGTGGTATCAAAGAACGTGCCAAGCCTCTCAGCCTTCCCTCTGACGGGATCTGACTGCAGGTGACAGCCTGCTTGGTAGCGTGTTGGAAAGTGAGGTGTGTGTGTGTGCGTGTGCGTGCGTGTGTGTGTGTGTGAAAGAAAAAGAGGGTGTGGGGTAGTTGGTTGGGCAAGCTCACACATAGATGAGCACGATGGAAGAACAGATGATACTTGTCGACCAGATGCTCTCCACCCACTCTGCACACTGGGCCTGCACTAGTTTCTTTCCCCGCTTGTTGTCTTCTCTCCCCCGTCCTCCCCAACCCCCCCTCTCTATCTGATGCTTTGATCGTGGCAGTTTCACAGCCCAGACACCCTCATCATCTCAGCACTGATGGTCCTCATTAGTCTTGCCATTTTAGCGAAAGAGAATACAGCAGAGTCTTTGACTCTTTAAAACATTATGCAATTCACTGGGTGCTAACACGAGGCAAACACTTATTTTTAGAACTTGCCAACAGAGAAGATTTATGCTACATTGTGTGTGTGTGTGTGTGTGTGTGTGTGTGTGTGTGTGTGTGTGTGTGTGTTGAGATTACTACGCTTTGATTACTCTCAGAAAGTAAATGTGATCACATGACTTGATCAAGATATGGTGAAATGCAGTGTTCAACATGGCTTTTAGTTTAATTATAATTTCATTTTTTAATCAAAAATGCGGTTGACATTTCTCTATGATTTTCAGTCAACCTCATAGCATTTGATGAGGCGGTGGGTGCACCTGCACCCATGCACAGTGTCTCTCTATGGACTGGAACGCATGCTACATATTGTGTATGGGTGATGGGAGGTAACACGGTTGTCTCCTTGAGCACCCTGGCTGTCTGACTAATGTGATGAACAACACTGCATGGCTGTGTCTAAAGAAAACAAATATACTGTGAGATCATCGACCCATCTCACATATATGTGATGGGGTGACAGGCAAGCTCTATGACAACAACAAGCACAGATGCTGAGCGTCAATGCCGAGTTGTAAACAGGGGGACCTGCCACAAGAACTTAGCATAATCATTAGATTCCAGTATCCACTTTTCACTAAGCACTGCATCCAAAGCCTTTGTGTACACAAAAGCTCTCTCTGTGAAACAGCTCCTCAAGATTTCCTTCTGTCTGAGACTCCAGAATAAATGGATGTTAGATGAATGTGTGATAATTAGCACACACTTTCCCCCGTGCTGCATCTCTTGTTTTTCTTACGAGTGGCAAACACCCTCATTTTCGCCAGCATTGTGGACAATGAATCTTCCGAGGCAACTAATGTAAAACTTGTCTAGGTCTGTGATGGTATGCTTCAGAAGTAGTGCACTTCAGAAGTGTGTGTGTGTGTGTGTGTGTGTGTGTGTGTGTGTGTGTGTGTGTGTGTTTCCAGCACAGCTATTTGCTTGTGTGTTTGCTGAGCTACTGTGGAGGAACTGCAGGCGAGCTTGTCATTAGTGACACACAGGCCTGCACTGCACTCTGCCTCTGGTCAGCACGGATGCAGAAGCGGACACTAAAGTAAAGGATAATCACTGTGTGAATTTGTCATGGCTCACTGGGTCGAGTCTGGCTGCCAGGCTTTTACATTTTACATAAAGCTTGCTGGGTTCTGTACTAACCGTGTGCTTTTGGTGGACATCAGAATAAAAGTGATCGATTTTAAGAATCATAAAACTTTCTCACGCAAATTCAAAAGTCACTTTCCTTAATAGAAACTTATGGCATTTAGCGATAAATGTTGATAGCGAATTCCTCCATCAACTTCACAATTCCATATGAAAGATTAGCCTATCGGTAGAAACGTTTGGTAACAGCTTTGCTTGATTCTTAACTCACTGGGGGCGCAGGTGGAACATGCATCTAGGCTAGAGACTTTAAAACACTTCTACCTAACAAGCACAGATTTTCTGAATATAGAGTGTGTCAGAGACTGACAGCCTACTTACATAAAATTCCAAGAAATGTGGAATATTTCCTTGCGCATTTAGGATAATGATCTTAGACACCCAATTTATTTAGTGGTTTCCATTCAGATTGCCTACAGGGTTAGTCACAGCTGAGACAGTGACCGGATAGGACTCCACACCTGAAACCATAACCAGAGCACATGGGTCCTTATTTCAGTGCAACTGTGCAGAACACACTTTCAATTAAGCCCCCCAAAAATATATTCATACCCTTGACAAATGTTGATGTAACATGAATATTTTTGACCAGTATGGTTTCTTCTGACATCTAGCACAGACAGCTAGTTATAGGAAATAATCTCAATTCGTCAGTAGCCTATTATCAGATGTAACGGGCCAATTGAAAAAGGATAACAAATTCAAGCTTTTGTTGTCAGCAACAGATATGCTTCAACTATATCAAACCTGTTATTGTTGTGACTGTGACTCCTAATGAAATGTTGTCCTTATGAAGGCCATAGCAGCACTAAGTGCCTCTTGCATACCAAACATTGCTAATCTCTAAATTCATTGGCTAGTCACACCATGACTAGAGAGTACAAAAGGATCAGTAGAATACACTGTTTGGCACTGCCTAAACAGTCCTTTCATTATCCCAATACACCACTGCCAACATCAAAGATGTCTAATGACATGAAAGGTAAACGGCACCCTGACGTGCTACAGTCTTCATAAATACTGCATGTTTTACAAAGAAAAGAGACTGGAATGCAAGTGTGCACCTTCATGTTGGAAAAAGTATCTGGTTGGTGAAATTAATCTACCTGGCCATGAGTGAGTTGATTCCATCGTGAATTCTGGCTTGAGGGTTTTAAAGAATTAGCCCTGTCAATGATGGAACAAAAGTAAAATGCTGACAGAAACAACAGTGTTACAATGTAGAAAAAGGAACATGTCAGATAAAAGTCCACATTCACATTCATTATCTGTTGTGAGGACAAAACAAAGCAGCCCACTCTGACAGGATATTTAACAGCAAATATGGCACAAAAAACACTATTTTCTTGTGAATTGCCTTTGTTTATCTAATGAGAGGTAAACAAAGACAATTCAAAGAAGCAAGTATGATCAGGGATGGGTACTGGCAGGGATGAGAGAAATGCTGTTATAATCTGGTACATGCTGGGTCTTCTCCACCAGTCCCTGCTTTCCAATTCAAACATCAAAGAGCAAAAATAGGAAAGTTTCTAACCTTGTGACCAAAATGGAAATTAAGTTAAAATGAGGTCTTTTCTGTAGAGGCAGACACTGATAAATGGAAAGTGTCCGCTTTTTCTACATGCGTATTTTATCTTCCAATTATGTAGCTTTAAAACCGATCACTTGCAAAATGTTGATGTGTAGCTTTGTCAGTAGCCATCTGTGGACAGCAAAGAGAGTTCAAAGTGCATAATGTTCTGGAAAGAGTCCACAAACAGTGCAGGGAGAACTGGGGAAAAAAAATAAAAAAAATTCTGGACTCAGAAAGCAATCTTTAGCAGACAGGCTTAAAACCAGTTGATCGACTGTCTGACCAGACCTAACTGTGAAATGAGAGGCTATCCAGGAGTAAATTGCCCTCAACTGTGGTTCAGTCCGTGACCATTTTGTCATCACTGTTTTTATTATCATTTTTTTTTCTTTTTCAAAAACTGAGGCCATATGAAAAATGCATGTGGTTTATTTCCAAAGGAAACACAGGGTTTGCTCTTGCTGAGATGGTGGATGTGTTGGACAGTTTTACTGAAGATAATGAGCACAGCTGCTGTTACTTCTGTTTTTCTTTGAGTTGACGTTTTCCTGTGTCAGGTTGTGGACAGACATTTTTCATTGGTTTTGTGCCATCTTCTTAATAAACAAGGATATTCTTCAAAACTGACTTGACAGATTTCACGAGCAATTTAAGGCAAGTTGGGAGGACTTCTTTGTCTTGTTTGGGAAGATGTGAGCCTTCTGAGAGCAAAGCCTAATTGGAGTCTGACCTGCTGCAACAACACAATGAATATAGCAAATATTCTCATGTACCTTCTTCTATTCTGTGTAAGTAAATATTTGTGCTATACATTTTATTTATGTCTATGCACATCCATATGAGCGTTTAAAATTTGCAATCCAATATCTTATCTTAATCCTATTTCTCTGTCTAAACAATTTCCGAATACTTACTTTTTGTAATAGAAAATGATCAGAAGTCAAACTTTATGTTGTGTGTTCATGGATGCTTATGAGAATGAAACTTCAAAAGAGTTTGATTTTAGTGTTTCCCATGATCTGTAGTGTAATTAAATTATGAGTGAATATTAAGCAGCTTCAGGGATGCAAAATGGCTTGAGAAAATTACAGCAGGGTATGGAGTATATGGTTTTTAGGGGGTTCTTTTACACATTGCTTGGTCGTGCTAAAAGCAGCATGCACACCGTAAAATTCAGGACACGTGCACGTCATGGAAAAGCAAGTGGAAAAATTCCCCAAGGAAACATGGGAATGTTTGACTCGGAAACTACTGAAAGGGCAGTGTCAACGTATTTTCATATTTCCTGTTACTTTGAAATAAGACTTTTTTTTAATGGATATGCACTCCGCCACTTTTTTACCTCCGCCAAGGAGGTTATGTTTTCGGTCTTGTTGGTTTGTCTGTCTGTCTGTTTGTTTGTCTGTTTGTTTGTCAGCAGGATAACTCGAGAAGTACTGGACGGATTTGGATGAAATTTTGCGGACAATGTGTATATTGGGACAAGCAAGAGCTGATTAAATTTGTGGCGATTGGTGATCTAGAACATGATCTGGAATGTATATTGTGTCTGTGACTAGATCGCCTTGGCGGAGGTCTGCGCTCTCTGAGCGCTTTTCTAGTTTTTAGATGATTTGCTTTAAAAATCTCTCGGATCTCTTTAAGGTATCCCTGGCTAATAAGACATGTTGGCCTTATAAATTGGACCTTACCGTCAGCTACATGGACATGATTTAAAAAACACACAAAATACATTTGGCTTTCTTTTAAAAACAAAACAAATTCTATTCACTCGTAAGCTGATATTGTGGTAAAAAGTGACTTTGTTGCATCTTATCAAGGTCCAATATACAGTAAGTGCAGCAATCAAGTTGTTACTTCCCATAACAACCAAATGGTGTCACTTGTTTTACCCAGGAAGCATTGAGACATACATGCAATGTCATCTTTCAATCCATGCAAACAAAGGGATTTTAAAAAATTAAAAAGGAGACATTTTGAATGTTTTTAAAATATGTTAGATAAAGCTGATATCAATGTCAGTTTTATAAACCCAACTTACAAGCCAGGGGTCCTTTTATATGACACAAAATTATGTATAAATAATCACTTTATAGTACAGTAGTTTAACAATAATAGTTTCTACCCATTGTAAGTTCATGGTTTTCAATGTTTGACTATATTTTATACCCACAAAACACACATACACAGAGCCTTCTCTGAGTCAAAAGAAGAGTCTCTGTCCACACTTGACCCACGAGAACCCTTCACACCCCCCATCTTCTCTAAGCACTTCTCCACATCCTCCATGTCTTCCCCCAGCAGCATGACCCTTCAGCAGATGGGCTTTGCCTTAGCTGTCCCATGTGGAATCCCTCCCTGTCTGGCTCATCTATGTCCTCGTCCTCACAACAACCAGCGGTGTCACAGCTGCTCTCTCTCTCTGTCTGTCTGTCTCTCTGTCTCTCTCTCTGATTGGAGAGACAGGTTGGGGTTGCCCTTGCCCAATGAAATGCTGGGTGAGATCGAGGAGCAGATATCCAGACTGTGCTGTGGCAATTGAAAGTTACTTTCGTCCACCATCACCCTTGGTGGGAAAGGCTAAGTCCGTGGGGTGTCCAGTGACCCAGAGGATAATGTCAATGGACTGGACAAAGTTCTTCACCCCAGTAGACCAATTAGCCCACTGAGGGCGACCATATATAGTTTTTTTCCTGAGGAGAGGGCAGACACATGGTCCACTGCACATAAACTGACATGCAAACTGGATTCTTGACCATTCAGACACTGCATTGCTCCAAATGACATGATATTCAGGGTGAGACATGGTACTAGCTGCTTTGAAAATGAGATAAGCGGTCTTACATTGTGACATTTTAGGAGTTTTCTTCATTTGAAAAATTTGCCATTCATACATTTCGGTCACTCTCAGTTCCTGACACAAAAGTCATACAATTCGTAAACAAACGAGTCCTGGTAGCTCTATTATTCTCTGTGTACTTGTAGTGTACAATCAGGCTCCCCTCAAGTGACATAATTCCATTGTCCATGTCACGTATCCGATCAGTTCTGCAAATGTGTGTGTGTTGTTATGTTATTATGTGTGTGTGTTATGTTATGACCTGATCTGTTCTATGCTTGCACAGGGATTTGATTACAGATTACATAATGTGTCGCTGTATACAGCAACTAGTCACTTTAGAAAATTTACCTCAGCATAACCAAAACTGTTTGTGTTCTGTAATATTGATTAGTAGGGCTACTGCTGCCTTTGATAATTCTTGTACTTTTTAACCATGTTGACACACCTCGGAGAGCGCAGGCAACAGCGTAACTGAAACAATACAAATTTCACATGGTGTTCCGGATCACTATCAAAACTTAATCATCGGTTCCATGTCCTAATACAACCAAAACCATGCTGAACGTTGTGAGTTATTTTGCACACAAAAAGACAGACAGACAAACACCAGGGAAAACATAACCTCCTTGGCTAAGGTTACAAACAGCACAGCATGGCCTATGTAGCAATAGTTTGTCATTACGACACCGTGCATTAACAATTACAACCACATAATATTCTATAAAATGTTATAAACACACTCTCTGAAATAAATAGACTAAATAAAGCACCAGGTGTTTCGCTTAGCTGTCAAGCATTTCAATACAGCATGTTTGGCATACATCGGCCATGCAATCAGCCCTCTTCCTGCCATGATACTGTATGTAGGCTATGCTCAGAATGGATCAAGTAGGTAGAACGAATCGGTTACTGACACCCTTGCAATCATATATTATAATGATCTGTTAAAGTTGTAGTTGTGGTATTGGATTAAAATGTGTGGGACATTGCATGGTTCCACATTACTTGTCAGTACTTTTGTCTGTAATACAGTAATTACTGTAATAATCTGCCAATGTCAGTATAACAGTGTAACATGCTTCTCCTTCCTTTCACTCCCAGAGAAACTGTCTCTGTGAGCTGTCTTTGTCACAGTTGCTTCAGCGGTACTGTGAAGCTCTTTCAGCCCTCTACAATATCACAGGTAAAATATGATTTTTAAATCTTGCAGCCCAAAGACACTGTATGTAAACAAAATAGTATGCACCGCTGTGATGATCATTAGTGGACAGATACCTACAGCATAACAGGCCAAGCAGTCAATCTGAAAACTGCATTGACTTTCATTTTCCTAATTCCACCACTATCATTATTAAAACCATAAATCCAGCTAACTGACAAGGTGTCTTGGTGTAGGGTATGTATGGGCCTTGAATGGACTCCAGTGAAAAAAAAAAAACTTTTGCCACTCAATGGTACTTACTAATGGATAGTTCACACTTGTTTACCAGACAACAGTAAATTATATTTGTGTGTGTGTGTGTGTGTGTGTGTGTGTGTGTGTGTGTGTGTGTGTGTGTGTGTGTGTGTGTGTGTGTGTGTCAGAGAAGGAGGGGGGCAACTGCTGGTCTGCAAGCATCTTTTTGACTGACGCTTTGAATGTTAAACATGTAATGTGAATAATGTGAAACATTAGAGATTTGTGAGACTCGTATGGTCGATTGGACGTCAGAGAACTGTAGCATGTTATTGGAATCCTTTCACCCATTCACCCACTCACTCATTCACTAATTCATTTATTCATGACATTTGTTTGTCAGCTCTGACCTTTTACCCAAGCTGAAAGTTGTTTTCCATTCTAAAAAGTGGCCATTAAAACACTGGATTCATCAAATTACTAAATAGTAATTACTGAAAGAGAACATGAGCACAACAGAAGAGGTCAAGGTCAAAGAGTGATAGCCTAGCTTTATCAACTCATTAAAATGCCTAGGCAGACGTGAAGCCTAATGACCAACCTGCCAGGCATCTGTGCGAAAGTAATTGAGGAAAAGGAATCAATATATTTCAATTAACATTTGAAGCATTTTTAGAAATGTGAATAACAATGACCCAGGTGAGGCATGGCTCATCTATGAGGTTTTAGTAAGCACTATAAGATACACTGACAGGGGGGGTGTTAGGTTTGGTGAAAGAAAAACACAAAAAGCTGTTTTTCTCAGTTTGCCGTCTTTGCAGATACTGCGTTTTAGCTTTGTACTGCAGAATGATTGAATTAAGTTTCTACATTAAACATCTGATGTTGTATTAATCGCACATATTGCTCTACAGTGGCCTAAAGTTTTCCTGTAATTTATCTTTGGCGAAGCTAAACCCTAGATTACAGCACAGTCAAGAATGAGTTCCCACAGATGTTTTACACTTTGACAGTGCTCTATTTATGCTGATGTCTGACTTTCGGTCTTGGCAGGCTCGTATATTATCTAAAATATGGTCAAATGTAATACTTGGGATGTTAGTAAAACATACAGTAGGCCTTCCCAGAGAGGTCGGAGGAGATTGTACGTTTTTTTCCCCGCCCCAAACTGAAGTCAAATCCTGAGAAGGGTCATCTTTGGATTACACTGTGTGGACGTCCTCATAGTCAGCAAAATCACTCAAGGGTCAACAAGTAAGCTTTAAGGCTAAAGTCAACAAGTGAGCTATAAGGTAAGTTGCTTTTAATCCTATTGTAGTTATAGGCCTACTAGTTAGACAATTATATTATGCTGTGTTAAATTAGAAAGTCATTTCTGTAAATTAAGTTATCAAGATGTTGACTAAGGTATCAGGTAAACAAAGTCAGAGTTGTATCTTTCAGCTAGTCTCCCAGGTAGGGGCGCTAGTGTAAAGTCTCACAGGCAGTTGGTAGTGACAGAGGGCTAATTTTTCCACTTAGGGTCTACGGAAGGCTAGATGTGGAGTAGGGTGGGTGACAACAAGCAACATCAACAGCATACGTACAGGAGCAGGAACAGCCACTTATCTCCTCCAGGGATAACGCTTACATTCTGCACTTCTAATCTTGAGGAACTTCCCAAGGGAGTTAAAACTACAGACCCGCATTTAGTCCCATTTGCTCAGCAGTGTTACAGAGGCATCTCCACAATATAAAGCTCATCATTGCAGGTTACCACATCAGAGGAGTTGACCAACGTATTAAAACAGGTAGGCTGTAATTAATGTTACTGCTGTGGAGACTCTTTGCATATTGTAAGGAGAAAGTACTCAAAAGTAGCCTACTAGTCAACTTTCCTCCACATCTAACCCTAACCCTATAGGATCAAAACAAATTAATTCCTGATGATAGTAACTTTCACATAACACAAAATTATCAGACCATGGCATCATGAAAATAAGGAAGAGCAGACATGATGCCAGACGTTTTTGCTACTCTGCTGTCGGGTGTCTTATCTTCATTGCCTCGGTCTCAGACTTTGAGACCACCATGTTACTGAACCTTTCCACCTGCACCTTAATTAAGTCAGAACAGATAGCGCATGGCTGAGGTGGCTGGGAATGCTGGAAAGTCACTAGAGTTTGATTGAGAGGATGCATGTGAAATGTTGTCCACTAGTGCAACCTGTATTTTAAAAAATGATTATTTACATTATGTTTGTTTTTTCTCCCTGTATTAACTAGGCGTCATTTTAATCATTTCATCATTATGTTTACACAGAAGACGACCAGGTTCACACAGGGGACCAACATCACACAGAGAACCAAGAGGAAGAACAAGTGGACTCAAGAAGCAACTTGCTGCTTAAAAAAGGGAAGAGATTCAAATGGATAGAGCATATTACCCACAAAATACATTACCCACTCACACCAGAGACTATATGTAACTGCTTTGTGTCTTGAGTACTTTACGTAACCTTAAGCTAAGTACATGACAATCAATACTGTGGCGGAACACCCTGTGATGTACCACAGAATAGATTTGCTGATCAACCTCATGCCTTTGTGTCCCTATGTGTGTTTAAGCAGAGGCAAAAGTTCCAGAACAAAGTTATTAGCACATTATTTAATTCACGGATTGATTTCATGTATGGCAGAGTTAAAGTAAGGTTTAGCGTAATGCAAATGGTAAGACAAATATGCCATCAAGTGTCTTATTACGGTGATCCTTGTGGCACCATTATCTTTGTATCCTTACTTCGCACCGAATCAATCTCAGACCAAAACGTATTTAAACAAAGTGGAATTAAGGATTGATTACTGGAAGGCAGGCAGTGGTCTCATGGTGGATGAGGGTTTTCTTATTGAGAGAGATTTAAAGGAGCTTGGACTTTTGGACACTGAGTATTGTACATGTAGAAATATAATTTCTGGATATCATAAAGGCTACTGAATCTAAATGTTTTTTATTAACTTGTATGTTTTCACTCATTGTTGATAAATCAATTATTGCGTTGTTATTGTGAATGAAATCAAATGTATGTAATATTCTATGTGACTCTAATAAACAGTCTCCTTGCATCTGATAAGAAATTAACAGTTATACATAATCTGCTTTATCTAGTACAGCTATTTATCTTTATCCAAGCGGGTTCTCCTAACTAGCACTGGGTGATAAAATAATAATGATTGTATCACAATGATATGATCACGATATGACATTATCATTAGAAAATACGCTCGATAGAACATGACATTTTTTTTCCGGAAGAAAGCAGAACAAATTAGTGCTATTCTGTGGCAGGGGTTGCACACATGAATATAGGCAATCGGCCCTCTGGTAGACTAGAGCGAAACCCTTTGTGCCGTATTCAGGGTGTCATACCCAGATAAAAATGTAAACATCTTGCCTTCCATTGCTTGCTAAATTAAGTTGGATGGAAACTTAGAGTGTTTCTTGAGGAAGACATGGAAGCATGCTTGGAAGGCTGCTTTTATTGAGCATTCCACGTCATTGTCTGTCGCGTACTGTTCCAATGTCAATGATCCTTCTAAATTCTAGCGAGGACAGAGACCTTTGTTCATAGATTTTTCAAGGATGCATTGATAGAACCTCGTTTTTGAAGAGTACGTCTTCCAAGACAGGAAGCATTCTCAACTTTGAGAAACACTGGCTTTAATTTGTGTATATTTGCATGTACACATGTAGCCCAGTGAGTACTGTTAAAAAAAAATACATTGTCTATGATCAGCCTAAAGGGAGTATGTAAAATTAAAATAATAATATTAAAATACGTGGCATAGAAATCTAGAAATACCCTAGCGGGAGCAAATAGTTATGGACTTTACTTGAATTTTATAGGTCTTGAGACTGGTCAAAGATGATTATTGTTCAAAACACTCTGTGTATAGAGGGCCATTGGACAGACTTAGCCAAGAACTGCGATTGTTTAAAATGAATTGATATCTTATTTGTTCCTGATTGGTTGTAATGCTATCCTATTGCGAGCAGATGAAGTTTGTAAGACAACCACTGATTCTGCCCAGGGTTGAGGTCTCTAAATCGTGGCCAGACTATACATTTTTTATGTTATAGCTTGCCAGGCTAGATAATATTAGTTTATACACTTATACACAAATGTTTGAGGTATATTAATTAATGTAGAGAAGTGCTCACTAACAGATATATGGAATTGTGAACAAAATGAGAGACAAGGCTTTTGTGCTGTCAAAGAAATATCACATTTTACTCCACTGATATATTGGCTGTACTGTAAGGGGGAACCTTCCTTCTACCATCAATTTGTGACCCTCATCTAGGTGATACACTGCAGCTATTTAGGACTCACCACACAATAATGGCACACCAAACAACACACCAGCTTTAGATGGAGGAGACTGAGGAAATTAATGAGCCAATCACCCCCTACTTCGGGAGAAGTGACATTGGATCTCTGACCGCAGTGAGTCAGGAGCAAAGTTTAACCTGTCATGTTATGTGAAGGATGTCATCTCTGACAGGATAATAATCATCTTAAAGTTGCACAGATGACCACACTCCAATTTTTTATATGTCTTCATTTATTTTTCTTCAAATTTCAAGCAAGGACAAACAAACAGACGTTTCGGCAGTAGTCTGCAGTCGGCAGTAGTTTGTTTGTCCTTGCTTATAGAAGACTTATAAAAAAATTGGAGTGCGGCCATCTGCACAACTTTAAGACTTTAAGATCATGCACCCAAAAAAAGAACGGGAGAGCGCGGTGTTCCTTGCTTTTTGTTAAAGGTTAGGCCTAATCATCACAAGGATTGATTTCTGAAGAGAGTAAGCCTTAGAAAAGTATTATCCACCCACAAACAACATTTGGTTGGTCTGTCAGTCTGTCCTTGTATCCACATTCCTTTCATGTTCAATTGTAATTTTAATTTCTTCACTTTAATTATTGACACTGGTGACAGGCGAAAAAGAAAAAAAAATACAAGAGATCACACAAGATGAAGCTGGGTCATGCTTGAGAACCCAAGGCTGTTGTCAATACATGATGGGCTCTTTAGAAGACATGGAAGTGTCTTCTATGAAATATGTGAAATAACCCTAGTTAATGTTGGCAAGCTAACTGCTAGTTCATATCACACTTAACAGCATGGAAGTACTCTTACATGCTATCATGCTAGCTAGTCTTATATGTTACGTAAAGTGAATATATAAACTTGTCTATGGTAATTTTATACACGAACCCAACAAAACTACCAGAAGTAGGTAGGCGCCATTATTGAGCTACCCAGATCACCAATCTGTCCATAGGGATAACGTGATAGCACACCATAAAATACCATGATTTACGAGATTCACTACTACTTGTTAGCCTGGCGAATGCCAAACTAAAATCACAAGTGATATTTAGTCTGGGGACCTAACTATTGCATTTCTCATAGCGGAAGCATCATTTACGATTGTCCAGAGCCGTTTATTGGGCGCTACGGATGTCTATCATAGCGTCTGTACATACCTCGTAGCCAATACCAGAGCCACCACGTGACGTAAAATGCAATCGAGGGCCGTACAAATCTCGTTTTGTTCTGCGATTGGATACCGAAAGTAAGCCAGAAAAACGGCCATGGTCACCATGCTGCTTTGCAGAGTGGAATGAAATAAGCGCGCAAAGGAGCATGGGAACTCCCAGGCTAACTACTTGTATAATGTCAGAGTATTCCATGGTTTTTGCTGTTAGCTGTCATTGACGGCTCATTGCCAAAAAGGTTTGTTGACAGTCCAACAATGGCGCCGCCACAAGATGGCAGTCTACACAAAACACTCGTCGGATTTGTCTAATAACTCTGTGGTGCTGTTACTTGTTCTGAGCAAATTGCGTGTGCATATGCGACCACGGCGCCCCAGGCATGATAGTATGGCCGTGTCTCAAATGGCACCCTTCAGTGCACTGCACTGCAATGTAGACCATAGCGTGCACTGACAACTTGCTGTCATAATGTGCATTTTCGACGTTCAGAGTTGCTCCAAATGGATCACCGCTTTATAAAACTAGGTGGAGATGATGGACGTAACTGCTGTTGAAATCGGCGACTCAAGCAAAAATAGTAGTTTTGCAGTGTTTGTGAGTGTGAACACACTATGCACTGAAACATAGTGTTTGAAGCGCTCAAGTGCACCATTTGAAACACTGCCTATCTCAGAATTGTTAGATACTAAGTCAGAATTGCAAGATACTGTCTCAGAATAACGAGATGTTATGTCAAACTTGTGAGATAGTAGGCCTATCTCGGAATTGCAAGATACTGAGTCAGAATTGTGAGTTAGAAGATCCAGAGTTTTTTCAAGTGGCGGAAATGGGCTTCCATATAGAGTAGAGTACTTACTGTGTCAGTAAACCATTAGCCTGTTGGAATAACACAAACTACATCCAATTTATCTGCTTTATCTGTCTAACATCCCATTCCTAAAATGCAGGCATTAAAATGATGGTTCGGCGTCATTCAAGTGTAGCCCTGTCGTACGAGCTTGCTGACCACCATTCTAAATTGGATTCAAATTTCAATTCAAACCAGCTGAATACGATTGGATGGCATGGATACATGAGGTGTTTTGAATCTGATTCTGCCGATGACTGGATTAAAGTGGTGCATGTAAACTCACACATTGTTAGTAATTAACACAGAGAAATCACTCCATAGCCTACTGCTTTTTAATTTTAATTAATTGCACTTCTCTGGTCTTATTTAGTTTGCTCTCAAGAGAACAATAATGACATTATTATTAATTATTGGCACTGGTTTGCTGCCTTGTAATTTTCATGTAGCACTTGTTCTCAAATGGCCTTCTATATAGCCTACTGCTTTTATTTGCATTGAAAAGGGAAGCAGCAGAACACTGTCATCAGGTAATCTGCCTGACACTCATCTTCGCCTCCACCTCAGCTGTAGTACCGTGGATGATGTGCGACCTGAGAGTTGCACTTGCCTTTGCCTTTTACATATGGCCCAGTACCTCTGAGGAAAATCCTACCATCAATGCAAGCTTGTGAAAGCTTTGCAGACTCTAGTTCACAGCCGTAGGGTCTCAGGACTGCTCTGTGATCAGTCATATATTTGCAAGCTTTTGATCTTCTAAACCGTGCAACTCTGATGTAACATTCCTTTTTTCTGTAATTCAAGACCCTCGCAGCCCAGACTGGATTTTGCAGTTGTGGTCTCTCAATAGTCAGCCCACTTGGGTGAAAGTACAGTCACAGCATTTCAGTGACAATGAAATGATGACTATGGGTTGTGCTACGGTATAACTGTGCTTACTCTACAAAATGAGTCAAAAGAATAGAAGGGATGTACAGCCACATGCCACAGGCTACCACAAAATGTGTCATTCAAAGCAGGAATCTATTACAATAAAATATTCCCTTATCATTTTTACATGTTACAGCATTAGAAATGCACCAAGCTGTTGTTCAGACCATTTAAACACTTATTATCACACTGCAATTTTCGGATGCGCTGGTCATGTCACTTTTTTTGCTAGGAGATAACATCATAGCTCTCTGGAATGTACTGACATACAATGCTTAATTACATGGGCCTGTGAATAAGGACAGTGATTTGGCAATTGATCATTAGCACTGGTTTCAATGAGACACCCAGTGCTAGGCTTTTCAGAGCTTTGCACACAACTCAGCTGAATGCATTAACATTTAGCAATGCTATTAATAGTTGCAGGTAGGCAATTAAAGCATCCAACATTTTTATGTTCAACATTCTCATGGCCCACTGTTTACTGACATTTCTGTGTGAGCGAATGCTAATTCCAATAACTATAGGCGACATACATTGAGTTTGAAAAGTTTTATCAGTCCACAGATATACATGGTTTCAGATCTTCCTTATTCTTAGTAGCCTATCTGAATTGAAACTATATGTTCCACAAAGCACATATTTAAAAGACTAAATTTGCCTTTGCTTGAATTATTGTTTAAAATGCCTAAGAGAACTAAGATTAAGCTGAGCTGGGTTGGTTGCTCTGATGATTTGCGCGTGGAAATGCGTAGCCTACTGTGTCGGAAGTGTCTAAATCTGTACCGTAGAACAGTTGTAAGAAATAGCTTATACCCAACACAAAACCATTTCAGTTCAGTTCAGTTCAGTTGTGCCAGGAAAATTAATTGGACTCTAGTTTATAGATAGTGTAGAAAAAAATGTCATTCCAGTGCCCCGATGTGAGCTTTTCAATTGGACGAATGGATTATCCGCGCGCGCAATGAACTCGTCTGCCATCAGTGCGTGGATTAAACTGATTCAAATGCTACACTGAGGGAGAGGAGCACGGAGCAGTACTAAAGATAACACTTTCTTCAGCTTAATTTTCCTAAACATGGATGCCACGATATTTCAGATCTTTATTGGGGAGTTTGGTGATCCCAATTGTAGTCTCATGGACGCTTTTCAGGACACCTTTTATGAGAACGCGTCTTTCTCATTACTGAATTTTGATGGTATGGTGCCAGCTAGGGTACTTTAGCCCATACCCAGAACTCATATCAGCACGTGAGGATTTTGCCTGTGTTTCATTTCTTTTTTGTGTATTATAGGTCTTTATTGTAATGCCACAACGGATGAAATAGGAACTTGCTGGCCAAGAAGCAACTCGGGTCGAATTGTGGAGCGACCATGTCCGGAGTACATCAACGGAGTAAAATACAACACCTCAAGTAAGTTATATTTTTTGACAAAGTATGCTACTTCTTTGAAATATCTAAATGTTCTATTAAAACAGCTATATAGCATAGGACATGTTCAAACCGCAGTAGCTGTCAAATGACGTGAGTAGTAGATGTTCTCTAATGCGGCCAAGTAGCTCCTCATCTTCTTGACGGGCACTGGAAACGCTATACTGAGTTTGGGACTGAGCTGGATAGCCTATATGTCTAGTCCATCTACTTAGTGCATTAAGCAATGGCATCTGCTGTCAATTTGATTTTGTTGTGTACTGTTGTCCAACTATGACGACAAACGAGTCTTACTCAGGCTGCTTCATTCAACATTTTACATTTAGCCTATCAATAGGCTATGACCTTTCTGTGTGTCAGGACTATGACCTTTCCGTGTTGCCTTCATATGTGAAGGTATCCTTATTGATAATTTGTGTGTTATAATATTGGCTAAATTCAACATAATTCAGATATATTTTTCAGTTAGTTGTAACTACAGTGGTAGCTGAGTTGGTGGATTTCTCCAGAGAATTCAGTTGACATGATGCATATTGTTCAGGTCTAAAGTTGTTAACATCTCTCTTTTCCATAAACGTTTCTCTTCATTGTTTTGTTATGAGGGATATTATCTCACCTCTGGAAATGCTGGAGGGTAGTCATTCAGCCTATGTTGTCTGCTTATTGGTGCTTCAGTGAGCACCTGTCCACTGGAAATAATATGTGTTTGCAGATAAGAGGTGGGACAATTAGGCAAAATGGCAGCTGTTGGAGTATACTTTAACTTTTACTGTGGCAAATCTATTAATGTCCATTTTAGGCAGTGAATATTACACAAGCCAGTCTCAAAATGGGAAGACATCATTTGTGCATTTCAATTGTCACAGTTTTTGTCTATAGACAGAGACATGTACTGTAGTTAGTCATTTTTACACTGGCATCACAACATAACTGATTGTCCCCTATCAAAGTATAGTGCTGAAGTTAATTAATTGGTTCATAAGCAGACACTCTTGGATGGGTATTTACTTGCTTGGATTTTCGCAACTGCTGGAGTCAGGAGAGCTCTGGAGTCAATTTTGTCCCGGCGTGTGGCATTGCAATGTGTGAAAAAGCATAATTATCTGGAACTTGAAGCTCAAAATAGAATGCTGAAAATTTCCAAGGGCTATGGAACCTTACCTATCTTGTAGACTGGTGCGGAATTTTAATTCCTTGAAATTTCTCAGAGAAGTCAGCCTTGTCAAAGAATTACATACATTCAGACTGGTACAGAATGACAATCAGGGAGGGACATTGTAACACAGCATAGTCCAAACACAGAAATAATACCCAAGAGAAATTGCACCAGGACATTATACATAGGCCTAGCACTAACACAAATACACTCTGATATGAACACAAATTAGTGGAATGTTGAATATATTCTAACAATAACACTCAGACTCACTTAGCATTACATTAGGGGTGATACTTGAAAAACATGAAGATACACACAGTGGGCGTACACCACACACACACAAACACACACACACACACACACACACACACACACACACGCACGCACACACATATACACACACACACACACAGACGCACACACACGCACGCACACACATACACACACACACGCACACACATACACAGCACATGCAGAGTGCACATTACCCTTTCCAAAGCTTGCCTATAGCGACTGTATCTCCAGCACTTTACAATGATGAACTTTATATTGCAAATTTTAGTTTTGAATAACAACTTACTGTAGACAGAATAGCGAATTGGAAGCTAACTTTACCTGAATGAGGCATGTGGAAATGAAACAGAAAGTAAGTTTCTGTACCCCATTCAGTTATTGTAAGCTGCCAGTTAGGTGTTCAGCTTATGTTGTATCAAATGTGCTGGTTCTTTTTCTTACAGACAGCACTTGGTTACCTTGAACAGCAGGGCAATGGATTGATTTGAGAAATTCAGCTAGGTAAACATGCATCTTATCCCAGTTGCTGACAAAGACTTTATGTGCATGATAGATTGCTGATTGGTTCCAAAATTAAGCATTTCTGCCACCGGCTACACCTGCAAGAAATAATCTGACTAAACTAAACTAGGACTAGTTAATCAAGCATCTCTGTAAGAACCAAGCAGCAATCAAACAGTGCTCTTTACAATCATCAGTGAAAACAATGCTATAGTATTGGTCATGCATAAATTGATACCGAGGTGCATATCAAGATACTCAGTGACTGAGTTAAATGAGTGTGATTTCATATGTGACTGTGACTTCACCTCACAAAATGTCTGTAGCATAATGGAATATTTAAAGTAAACCTTTCAGCATTGTGAACATGGCTTGTACTTGATGTGGATTCTCAGTGCATCTTTCTGGGTCCTGTCACTTTTGATCTTAGTGTGTGTCCTCAGTACTTTGCTGTGCAAACACAAATACACACAATCCTTTGCTTATCTCTTTCATATAGTATGTTATGGGTGGATACCTAAAGAAGATAATTCCACAATCACTGAAATGTTAGAGTTGTTTGAGGGGGTCTTTTTAATTTTCAAAAGCAAAATATCAGTTCGACAGGCACGATCACATACAAGAATATGATGATATACTGATACAAACAAACAAATGCAAACAAAAGACCACTGTCTGATATCTTAGTGTGCTCATAAATCATATATATCACTGTTGCATGATCACATAGACTTTTGTGCCAAAGAAGTAATGGGCCGATAGCATGCTTGAGTATATATTTATTCCTTTTGTGGTCAATAGGCTGCATTACTCAAAATAGCCTTCTATCAGGACTCCAGTCATGCTTTTTCTTAGGCCAGTGTAGTGTTTTCTAAATAAGGCTTCAGGGGATTATCCATTTTTGTTTGACTGCTCATAGGCCTATTATTCCCGTAATCATATTCGGCAAGTGACTGTGGTGGGTGCATGTGGGAGGGTGGTGGATATTTATAACTGAAACACGTGAATAATTCATTCATTGCTATTTGATTCATCATCTTCATACAGTATAAGCCATACATTTTCTAAATCAACATCATTCCATTTAGATTTTCAGTGAGTCTTCTATCAATGGGAACATGTTCTGTCAGGGTTTTTCTTGGTGTTGGCAACATTGGGAGAAATGTTTGTCACATACAATTTTTGTATCCTCCAGTGGTAGAAAACATGATGATTGAATTCACATGTCTGCATATATGCTGTCACAAAATACCAGATGTCTCATGATACTGAAAGGATTTTCCATCTTCTTTGGCATGTAGTTGAAGTATAGCTTTACCTGAAAGTGGTTGGTGTCATTCTGATTAATGCAGTTTGCTCTTGGCCCTTGAAAAAACACTACACTACACTACACAACATACACTACACTTTCTGTTGAAATATCAACATCTCCCTCAGTTATGTGAACGCGTGGTTGAAAGTGTGTCCTAACTTAGTATTCATGCTTATGAACTGAACCCGTTGCAGTTTGGCACTTGAGGGTGCCCTTATCAGGTGCTTATAGCCCCCCCTCCTCCCACGAATCCATTAATCACTCAGCCATCCTCAATTACTCAGTCCTAATCTCCAGTCTTCAGTGGGCGTTAAGGGTCTCGACGGACCAGACAGGACAGCAAGCCATCTGTTTTGCATGGGAAGAGACTGACAGTTAATGCGTACATACACCATTCCAGTTGACAGTTGGGACTGTTGCCCTGTATGTCTTTTAATGTGTCTTAAGTGTTTAGTTTTCCTACGTTCCTATTGCTTAATGTAGCGTGTAATTATACAGAATTCTGACCTCGGCCGTTCATTTTCAAAACTTTATGTGTGTCCTTAGACATTTGTTGATGTTCAATTCATCAGTCCTCAAATTGGCTCTCTCTTTGATGTCATTCTCTCTCTCTCTCTCTCTCTCTCTCTCTCTCTCTCTCTCTCTCTCTCTCTCTCTCTCTCTCTCTCTGTGAGTAAGTGTGTGTAATCATTAGTGTTTTAGAGAAACGAGTGTTCTCATTTATCTGTTGTGCCCATGTTGGGTAGCTGGTGTCATCTCTGTCAAGGTTCAGAGGACATGTGATCAGTGTGTGTCTGTCAACACATCTGTAGAATAACACTCTAAGCTTTGGGAAATAGTTGCACACAGAATTGTACTGTAATCCTGGTTGGACCCAGCAGGGTGGAACATGGTGGGGTCACTCAGGTCGGCTATTTGTCGGGCTGGGGAGCTGCTGAGTTGCAGCCTGACCCTCAGTGACCCATTGCTGTCATCCCCAGTGGACTCGGGGCTGGGCAGAGGCAGCTGAGGTTTGCTCTAGTCTCTGAGCCTCATCATGCTCAGTGATCGTGTATTTCACCCCATCAGTTTGGAGTGAGGTACATGAGACATTTTTTTCCTGAGGCTTTTGCAGCCTCCTAACTACGTCTCTTGCTCCAGTTCCATAAATGGCAGCGTGGTGTAAATTTGGAACATCTTCATTTAAGGTGTAAAACTCACGAGGTTTATAAAATTAGCACCCCACAATCTCCCATCTGCTGCTGAGAAAGTGCTGTGAAATCACGTTCACTGACGATGTGCCTATACATATTTGCACAGCCTTTAAAGACTCTAAACAAGATATTTTGTTGCCTATGCTGTTCTCTTCAGTTGTGCAGAAATTTTGGCAGGTTACTGGGCAAACTGCTCACAATGAAAATGCCAGATAGCGGATAACCACTTACAGTCATGCTGTTTTTAGACAGATCTAACTTAAATGGCATATTTACACCGTCTTCTTTTAGTATAACATGCCATCTCTTTATAAGTAATTGACTTGCATAATGCAATTGAAGTAAAAGCACAGCGTGCACCTCACAGTAATCTTTTTGTAAAATGGATATTGCATCTCTCAGGTCTTACTGTAATGGAAAGGAGATTGCACAAGCAATCTCTGTCCAGTGTTTTAGTTAAGGGGTTGGACTTCATGCAGTGTAACTTGATGTATGATGTTCTCTTTGAAACAATATGTATCATTAAAGTGATAGTTTGGCGTCATTTAATCATAGCCCTGTTGTATGAGCTTGCTGGTGGCTGTAGATAGCGAGGAGAATGAAAAAATTGGGAACAACATAGGCCCAACACAAATGTGAATGAGTCAAAAGCAGCAGCACTAATTTTATTTTTGACTTTGAAGGATATTGGTGTAGTTGACTCAAATGTAAACCGCTTTCTTACAAATTTACCTTCACGTTTGGTTTATGTTGACAATCAAAGGTCTCCTTCAATCTTTTTGCACTTGCCATCACTCTTGAAAAACATCAATATTACAAAGGCCTCCAAGAGGTTCCTTAAGAGCCGCATGCATTTTTAAAGACGTGGTCCGTCCTTTTTTCGGCTTGTGTTTATCTTTTCCTATACTTTATTCAGATTCTATTTTACTCTGTTAAGACGAGTTCTTGGATGTGGCCCAAGGTCTTTCAATTGTGTCTGTCCCTGTTATGCATGTGACTCTGTCTTTCAGCCTCTCTGTAGCCTCTGGGGAGGCAGGCGTGTCTAGTTCTGCTTTAGCCAAAATATTGACACCTCTCTGTGGAGCGCCCTGGAGTTTGTCGACGTAAATACTACACAGTTATGGTTCAATATCTCCCTAGGTCTACTGATGTCCTCTACTGTAATTCAGTGGGCTGATGAAAGCATTGCCAAAAGGGCCTCTATCAGATTGATCATTGTAAATTGTCAGCACTCCCATCTACCTCGTGGGAGGTTGTGGATTGGATCTGTCACTTTTGTTTCTTGTTACTTACAGGGCAAAAGGAAGAGAAAGCCAAACAGCACACTGATTTGTCAGTACCTTTTAGAACACTCACTAGCCATGAAAACTTAGGGCAATGCTTGCAGCATTTTAGCTATTTATAGTCAAAGAAGGAAGAAGGTTCCCTGTTTTCTTTGCTTTCTATGGCTTCATATCATGTGAAACAATGTGAAATATCACAAATTTATGATATTGTTATCTGGAATTAGAATTTCCGTTGATTCGAGAGCCTATATGCACCTTAGGTTTAAAATAGTTATTTGGACTTTTTTTTACTTCTTTTTTGACAATTTGACATTAGCTGTGGCTTTTATCTTCAATCATCATATTAATTGCCACTAATGAGGGACGGAAGATGATGTACAGTCATGTTTCCTCATTGTCACAGTTTCATGTTCCATTTCATGAATAGAACGTTACTCTTGAGGCCATGAGATTAATGAAATGCTTTGCCACAGGCTTAGGACACTCGATTTTAACAGAACTATAGAGAAGACTCCATCCTGAAACTCAGAGCCTTGGCTACATGAGATAAGTTTCAAGCATGTCTTTGATCCCTTTGACAAATTTCTCTGGGCAGATTTTGTCTCCGTCCATGCTGATTGCACTCAAGCACATCCATGCTGATTGCACAAACATGACAACTATTGATTGATTGATTGATTGATTACATGATGCCATTAACAGACTTTAGAACTTCAGCCCACCACATTAAAGGGAAAGTTCACTTTTTAGCATGTTTAGTCCCTTTTCTGGAGTGTCTAGGATGAAATAGAATCATCAACACCAAAATTTTGATGATTGCTCCTGTCTCTGATATTTGGCTTATTTAGAATCCCCCCTTTTCTGCTTCAGAATGGCCTGCTTTGTGCATGTCCGATAATGTCCTTAAAACAACCATAAACCTTTATTTTAAAACATGTGCTGCTCTGGTTAGTGGTGTCCATTGATGTTCCAAAACTTATATCATAGCGAAATACAGTTTCTGTCACGTTTTGTGTGGTATTTTGAACATTCTAGATCTATTTTTCGGTGTAGTTATACCAACTAGCACAACAAAAAGACAAATAAAGCTGGATGATTTTGATGATGTAAATAAACCATCATTGCTTTGTCTGATACACACTCCTTCAATTAATTGTGTTTAGCAAATTGCTCCTCTTTAAATGGTAAGTAAGTATAATGGTTGGTCTGAGCCACTCTGTTCCAGGCAGTCGGCCAACCTCAGAAGACTGTATTGGTGGGGAAATAGTGCAATTAGTTGAGCTAAACTACTTTTCAGTCACAGATTTAATCTCTACACGAAGAGAGAAAATAACGATATATGAATGATGAAAGGATTTTAACCTTTTATTCTTAATTTTAATGAATGGATGGTTAGTAGCATCACTATTCTTGGTGATGCTTGGACAAAGATTTTTTTTCTCGCAGAGGATCAATTGTATTCACCCCCTTTTGAAAGAACATCAGTGGATGCTGTTAGATAAAGGCCATTTAGTTTCTCTCAGCAGGCCTTGATTTGTGAGAATAGAATATATTTTATCATTTATGAAGTCATCATTTGGCTCTTCCAAAATAGTCTAATAATTGAGTCTTTGACCTTTCTATACCCTCATGTAAACTAGAGATTGGCTGCATTATTTGTCATCATTTTGTAGTGCTATAGTGGATAAATTTGACCTTTAGTGAGCCATGAATTCTTCCCTTACAATACATAGCCATGAGGGCACTTAATAAAGTACAGTTTTACACACTAGCACGTGTTATTGAGTTATACTGTAGGAACCAGATTACTGTGGCACCCATAATATTTAGAATTATTGAATAAAATGGCAATAGTGCAGTTCTATAAACACCATTGTGCACTGAAGTACTACTAATGATACGAATCAGCAATGCTAATAGTGTATATTATGTCATTGTTTTGTTATATTTTTTCAAGTTCACGGCCATGAAAGCTTTGCACAGAATTTATGACACTTGCTATGAGTGTGTTATGTACTCGTCTGTCAAGAAAAGTGCTACCATTTGGAATTACATAAGAGATTTTTGTTTGAAATCAGATCACTTACAGAGTACTGTTTTTTTGTTCAAACCACAATATTTATGTAATACATTACATTTACAATTATACTCTATGTCAGAAGGAGAGAAAAATACTCTGTCACAAACGCTTATCTTATCGCGTATCTTATAGCCTTAATTCCAATATTATTTATAATTATTCTTATATTATTTATAATTATTCTTATATGCAAGCATTTTCCTCAGCCAGGAAAAACAGTATCGCTATATGTTTAGCATATTGTCAAATCAGACCTCATCAGAATAAAATGCAATAAAAAGAAAAAGAAAAGAAAAGGTATGTTCGATTAGACAATGTATAGTCTGTAGCATGCCCAGATTCAATCTCTTGCACTGTCATCCAGTGGAATATTGTATAGTATTTCCCCTGAAAAAGAATTTCCCCACAGAATGAATGCATGACTTATCTCAATTGCCTGCACAAATGAATCCCAATAAATAGTAACCCCATAAATACAGTGTATGCTATGTTGAAAAATTGGAATACTTTCTCCCATAATTGACAGCTGACAAATGTGCACATTGAGCATATGGCCTTGTTCTTTAATGTCACAAATGTCAAAATCTAATTGAAGATGTTTGAGGCCCAGAGCAATTATCAGAGCAGCACAGCAGTGGCAATGTTAAATGAAGGGTTTGCTGAGTAAATTGAGTCACTTGCATTTTGTGCCCATGCTGAAAATGCCATGAAAGGGGATAGTTTAAATTAATGGTTTGAGCTGTAATTCATTCATTCATGCAAAACACATAGCAAATGTCACATACATTTCTCTCTCTCTCTCTCTCTCTCTCTCTCTCTCTCTCTCTCTCTCTCTCTCTCTCACACACACACACACACACACACACACACACACACACACACACACACACACACACACACACACACACAGCACACACACACACAGTAAACTATTTTTTTTCCAAATTCTGTTGACTCTTTTAATCACTTGCAAAACATGCAATGGATAATTTCTGAGATTACTGGAATTTCGAGTTGCGGTTTTTAATACTTTGTGTGCAAATTTCCGCTTTCTTTTGGCTGATATTTTTTCTTTATTTAAGTGGATCATTTTCACACGGTGAAGAAAAAAGACCTTGACATCTGCCACTTATTTTTCTGTGTATTGACTCTCATGGACTGCCTCTTGTGGTGTGGGAGGTGTCTGCTGTTGCACTGCCCAGCAGGTATTCTGAAGGTCTTCATTACTGTAACATGGCTGGAACAGGTCTCAGAGTTTCTGGTGGCAATGCAAATATCAACTTGACCAACACACACACACACACACACACACACACACACACACACACACACACACACACACACACACACACACACACACACACACACACACTTCCACATTTATGTTATACCGCATCAGGGTGGGTTGCATGGTAAAAGGCAAATTGTAGTTTGGTGAATATGCAGATCAAGAGGATTGTTTTTTTGTCATGCGACTCCATGGTGCTTGACACAAATGTTTGTGAAAGAGAACAGGAAACTGTTTGATTTCATTTTCTTGGATTAAGGACAAGTCCCTGTCACCAAAGACCCTTTGCCGTTGAGTGAAATCTTGTTCAGCATGTTTCTAGATTGCAGTCATTTACTCTGTCATAATATGTGAAGGATGTGATTTATTCAGGTCAATACCAGCCTGTTCATAATAGTGTCCCTACCACTAATTTAAATTACCCTCAGCGGGGAAAAGCAGGAATGGCAGAAGTGTAGACTATATAAATAATGCTTGAATTATTTACAGTTCAAATGGAATGAAGCAAGCAGGTTCGTCTTTTGTTAATGCTCCAGTGAATAGATGGCTCAGAATGTTAAAACAGCAGGTGTAGCACAGAGGAATAAAAGTTGTGTCTGAAATTGATTGAATTTTATTGAGAGGAAGTAAAGAGTTTTGTTTTTAAGTGGAATATCTTAATGCTCTGTGATTTACTAACACTACAGTTGTCTATGCTGGTTTGTTGCTATAGTGCTTATATTAAAGATTGATTGAACTGATTTAGAACTGGTAAAGACATGAAAAGTACAGTATTTCAGTGAGAGTTGAAGGTTTTCATGAATAAGATATGATTCACTAGTTCACCCAATCAGATTGCTTGATAGTGAGTGCTAGATCCTAGTAGATAAAAGTGTGTTTGGCCTGGCAGCTAGCCATCATCCGAGGATGCCATCAGCGCAGATCATGTGTGAGTGATGGGGAAGAGGAATTACCAAGTTTTACTAAGGGAGTGGGGGAGATAGGGAGGAGGAGTGAGGCTTTAAAACGATGGGGCATGTGACATAGTTGGCATTTACGGAGGGTTAAATCTCCTACAAACAGAAGTGGGTAGAGTCAGAGTGATAACTGTCAATCAGTCCTTTGGGCTCCTCCCAAACTATAAACAACATTTATTAGATCTTGTTAGAGGGACAATGTAGGTGCAGAGTTATGTGTCATACCGAGCAAGTTGTGTACAAATTACTCATCATAATTGATACTGATTGTGTTAGATAATTAACTTGATTAATTGTGGACAACCTTGAATAATTCCATGGCAGGCCCATTCTCCAGCTCAGTGGTGATGTTTTTTCCACGCTACTTTTTCAAAGAAATTCTTTGAATTCCCTTTCACTTTTCCATGGCAGTGATGTTGGTTTCTCTACCTACCTTCTTCTGTTCCTTCTTTTTATTCTCTACGTGAACTATTGTTCATGGAATTTATCAGCATCAGATTAAAAATGGTTACTTATTTTTCCTACACCTAATTAACACCACAGCCACTGCTTGTACATAGCGACATTGTTTGCTTTATTCTGTTAAAGTCGTTTAGTCAATTATTACCATTAATGTTATTTTATTCCTTCGGCGTCTTTGTTTTAAATGGTAATGCCCTGCCAGGAACAGTACTTTAACTATTAAACTCCACCAACAGCGAAGAATTAAAGCCTAATTGCCTACCTATTTGAGGTATCCTTTTTTTATTGGACTACTGCACCTTCAGTCCTACCTCAAAATTAATTGGAATGACACATAGTGTTGTGTAGGGTGGATAAACAGTGTTCGTTACCACCAGTCATCCAAGAGATTGTCATAATTGTGGATGCAAAGCAGGAAATATAAGGTATCGGAAAATGTTCACTAGTTTCACACAAAAAACTTCACAGTGTTGCTTTAAGTGGCAATTGGTTCTTCAGGTGGAGAGCAGTGATTAGAAAGGCTCTGTTACAGTTTACGTGTTACTGTAAGTGTTTCCCACTACATAAGAGTTCTTGGAGCTAAATACAACCCACAAAGCTAATGATTGAGCCTGTCCATTAAGTACATTTTGTGAATAGCGCAATAATAAAAGCCCTACAGTAGATCAGATCTGTTTTTTATTCTTTGCAGCGTGCACAAATCAATGCAATGTTTGGTCATTCATGCATCTGAATATGACGAGTAGCCCATGCCTCTGTTTTTGGAGTCAGGCAGGAACAGTTTATCCATGCTATAAATCATCTGCTATACGAAATAAGAATTGTCATCTCAAGTGAGCAGAGGGAGTTTTTTCGGTAATTAACCATTTGACAATATAAACTTGTTGACGGAGGCAGAATAATGTGTGTGTTTTCATGTAATTTTGTTTTGTCACAGCAGACAGAGGCTCCTAAAATATCCCTGTCTTGTTTTAGGGCAGTATCTACCAAATGAATAGCCTGATTGCCATCGACTTTCAAAGCTCTACGAGACTTTGGTCTGACCAAGAGCCCGTATAACAAAATTTCTCAAAGCGCATGGTTGACCCGCCTCCCTGAAATGCCTCGGTTTGCTACTGGTCGATGTTAGAAAATGCTGTGCCGAAACAAAACCAATCACATCTCTCTTTCCTCTGACGTATGTGACTCAAAGGGAATTGCTTGAACAGAACTGAGAGCCGTTGGAGCTGCTCAAAGTTGATTGGTTCTCGAGAAAGGGGGGGCAGTTCCCCAGTTTGGGGGAATTCAGAAGTCCTGCCCGATCAGCAGCTGGCCAGACCAGCGACAGCAACGCCGAAGGTGTTACGTCACTGGGAGGGCATGCCAGGCTACCAAATTAAACCTTTTGGTAATACTTTACTCAATGAGTAAGAACGTAACACATTCATAGCAGCTGTCATTAATTGCTCACAAAGACTTAGAAGACATGATTCAACCTTCATAAACAACTTTAAAATGTGGAAGACAAAAATAAGTCAGTCTTAAAGCAGCATTGCCATTTTTTTGTCATCTGGACATTTCACAAATATTTTAAGAATATCAAATATTCAAATGTCACTTTACTTTAAAAGTCGCAATGTATTCATAATCACTTACCTGAGTTTAAACTTCATAGAGCTGAGCAGTATTGACCCTGATCTTATGTGACTTGATCAGATAACATGTTTAAACTATAAACAGCAAGGGTGCTTTGAGACCCTTGGACCGGAGCAGGCATAATTCAAATGTTTCATTAAAAATAAATTGTGCTTGTTTCAGTCCAACGGTCTCAAAGCAGCCTGACCATGTCACACCAGAGTCAATGGGCAAGTTCAGTGTCAAAGAGGCAGATATCATGAGCAGGCATGAAAATGTTTCATTTTGACCTTGATTTCTAGCTACCTTTCCCAGGTGAAATAGGAATGTCTAACTGTTTCATCTATATGTAGCTTGCCTCCCAGTGACATCAATTAGTTTCAATGTGTTTTGAAACAGCAATATAATGTAAAGGAGCAACTGGATTGACACAGTAGCCACGTTAATTCTTTCTCGTTATTATTCGGATTAAATCTATTCTGTGTAGGCCTTTACTTCCACAAAATACATGTTTGGTAATGTTATAACGTTAATGTTACAAGACGTGCAATGACTGTTCAATTGAAATAGGAACAGAATAAAAAACAAACAAACCAAAAGAAAACAAACATTTTGATCAGAAATTCTACCCTGACAAGGAGTCTACTTTGGTTATTAAGTATTTGAATTGAAAGAGTCCATGTTAACATAGCTAGTGTCAAAAATATCTATGCTATGGTAATGTGACAACCCTACTGTACTTTAAACGTCTGAAAACGTCTGAAAACAAGGCAATAGTAGACAGTTATGTAACCCAAACCTGCAAGCCCACGTCAAATCCGAGGTGAGTGTGCTAGCCTGTCAACTGAAGAGCCCAAGCTTTCAGTCAACAGACTAGCAGGCTCTCGAGGTATTAGGAGGGACGTTTGCTCACATTCCACATGCACACACACAGCTAGCTAGCGTATGTCACAAATTTGTGTATGTTGATAGATGGAGTAACAGAATATGAGGAGAGGAAGGGGATTTTGGGCTTTGTCAATGTGACTTCTATGTAGATACTCTTGATCTCTCAGGGGATTGTTGTAAAATGATGAGTGACTCCAGTATGAATAGTACTGTGCATCAAATTAAAATACACTAATTCCTCAGCCGTTAATGTCTCTTCTTTTTTGTCTCCCTTTTGTCACCCATGGGCTCAGTCAAATCACAATTGCTTAAGTACTTGAAGCCTTAAAAGGGAGAGAAAGGCATTGCAAAAAAGACAAAAGTTGTTTAATTAAAAGCGAGAGTAATTCATTATAATCCATTGGAAAAAATGAACAATACAGTGGTATATTTAAATAATACTATTTTCAAACCACTAATCTGTCGTCAAAGACTGTTGTTGAAGTCTGCTTTGTGTTGACACAACTCATGTGAAACATTTTTAACAAGTTTCAAACTGATATTAGTTGTTGGGCTCATCTTTTGACAGCAGTTTGCTGGGAATAACATTTCTGGGGCTTGAATATTTCATTATTGAATGAATACGTCTGTGGTTTTTATCCTCATCTCTCGTGTGTAGCCCAACACTGTGTGAGATCCTCAAAAAGGAATGTCTTAATTGGGTGGCATGCTGCCGTCATGGAGACCCTGGATATGAACTGCGGTTTTTCGTCCAATTACAGGACAGATGTCACAGCTCCTCTCCTCCACACTCAGCAGAGCAGAACAGCGACATTTTGTCCACACTCATTCTGTCACACTTTTTTCATGACACTTCATCACGCAGACGCCTTCCCATGTTTTATATCGGCTTCCACGTGGAGGCATTGAATTTTTATGACACACATTACTTGCCCTCTGTGCACACAGGCAAAGTAGGTCATTTGCGAGGTGTGTGCACTCTTCTCTTCTCAGCAGGGTGCCATCCCTCTTCAAAACACTGATTCCCAGAGTGGTGTTCTCTTAAAACTATAATATCAGTCTACCCAGGAAAGGGTTGCGTATTGACTGGGGTTTATTCGATACCTGTGCTGTTTATTATGATTTTAAATAGTGCTGGTGCCTAAACGGTTCTTAAAGCAACACAATGTAACGTTTAGTGTACAATGTAACTATTCAAAATATCCTTTTTATCAGACAAATCATTTGGCTGCCATATCTAGTCAGGAAGGGAGGATAGACACAAACGCACCAGACTAACGCACCAGACATCAAGAATATGCACGGTGTAGTTCTGGGAGGAGGCTACCACTCTGTAGGTGCAACTAAATCAACTTTTTTTTGCACAAAATAACGTCATTATTGACAACCAATCAATATCACGGTTTGATTTTAATGGAAGCAAGTCATGGAACACCGCATGTTCTAGGTTTATGCCAAAACTAAACCTACTTGGCAGTTGTTTCTTTATTGTCAGCCACTATTTTACACCTCTGTACCGTTGTAGTTAAACTGTTGTCTGAGAGGTAGTCAGACGTTATCAACGTTTAAAGCAGGCGCAAGCTAATGGTAGGTAGATGTTCAGTATCTGACTGTTAAACCCATATGGTTTCCAGTGACCACATACAGGATTGAAATACCATTTAAATTATTTAAACAATGTGTATTGTTTGTGTCGCAAATGTTTATCTGCCATTTAAATGAATAATTAGCATGTTAAGAAATGACTCATCATGACAGGCCTTCATGCGTAATGCTGTGGTGGTGTAACGTTCAAGACAAAACTATGGTCAATTTATGGTGAAACTAAGCTAAGATGGAATGTATGTTCAGCTGGTGCAACTGACTGCTGGCGTGAAGGATATACATCTTTGCTGAGGTGATTTACCCAAGACACAAACTAATGACTTTGTTTTGCATCAGCAAATTGTGTAATACAAAAGTATTATTTAAAATATTACAAAGGAATCCTGAATGACTGAAAATGCATATGGAATGGAAATAATTGGCATTGATGTAAACCAGTGATTCTGTAAAAAGCGGAAGAACTTCTTGCCAATGCTCATTGGTTGTGGTTGCAAGAGAAAATGTATTTGGCTCTGTTTGTCGTTTTTCTCCACAGTGGCATACAGGGAACACCTATGCCTGACCTAGTCAAACCAAGCTAATTTCATCCATCACACTGGCACAAGGAGACAAATACACATTTTGTATGTGGTGTGTGTGTGTGTGTGTGTGTGTGTGTGTGTGTGTGTGTATGCACTGTGTACTGTATCTGGGTGGGCAAGGCTGTATGTTGAATCTTTCTATCTATCTATCTATCTATCTATCTATCTATCTATCTATGTAATTGATTGTGTGTGTTTGTGCTTGTGTGTGAGATCAGGGTGTAACATTAAGGGCCCTATAATGCAGACGGCGCACCATGCCTTGTCATTGCTATTTTGTGCGAGCGCATGGTTCGTTTTTCTGTGAAATGATTCACGTTATCTAATTAGCAAGTGACTTTGCATCCTCGGAGGTGTGTCGAAGGTGTGGCTAGGCGCAAAGCGCAACAGATGCTATTATACAGACGCAGAAAGGGATCCGCCACTGACTGAGAAAAAACGTCAGTCACGCATTCCTGAAATGCTATTTTATGGGCGCACAACGCAATAGGTAATGCAGTCCTCGTTCCAACATAACAATTAAGGCCACAACAATAATTGTTACAATCGGAAAATCATTATGATGTTCAGGAAGATGTGGTTAACCTGATATCTATCAGGACTAAATCAGCTTCCTTCGTGTCTTGTGCAGCCTCTAGACATCAATTTAATATTACCATACCCATTACGGCTCTGACTATGACTAGACCCGACGTGTGAGCTTGCTCGCTATTCAATATTTTAATTTCTTTAAATGCACAAGGAGGAGATAAGCTGGTGTGATAGCAATTCACCAGGCACTTTGCGCTGTTCGTTCTTAAAGGCAATGAGAGATTGATCTGTCATTGGTTATGTCTGTGTTACACCCATAACACACCCATGATTAATTAGGCATCCTAAGTCCAACCTTTTTCAACTTTGCGCCGGCGCGAAGTTCATTTTCTGCGCTGTGAAAATAGCAAAAAGCCGCCGACACGCCCCAAAACCATATGCGCCATCCGTCAAACAACAGTTGACTTTGCGTCGTCAAAATAGGGCCCTAGGACGAAGTGATTCTCAGAAAAAGGCCTTGGGCAAGTCAACATGCAGCAAAGTTTATGCCTTATGCCTATGGTAATTGTTTGTTATCCCACAGCAGTTGCTAATCATGCAGAAATTAAAGTGCTTGCTTGCTCAATCAAATGGTTGATTAAGGCCATGAACACACCATACAAGGATATCCGTTTGTAATCCGCAAAGGGGACGAAAGTTAAAAACAGGAGGAGCAGATTTTTTAAAGAGTCGATTTTTTGTTTGTTGTTGCTAGGCAACCAGATTCAAGTCCTCTTTCCATATCTTTCCATTTCAGACTAAAGATTACACAGTAGATTAATTGAAGATTACGAAAGTTAAGATATAATTTCTTGTTAGAAATGTCATAAAACTTGCTTTCGCTTTGTCATTAAAAAATGCTTTCTGCCAAAAGGAAACAAAAACACCTCTCACAATCCATTCCATTCCACAATCCATTCCAATCTGCAATCCATGTTTGGTGTTTTTTGTGGCCTAATTTTTCAAGACCAAAAAAATGTCTCAGTAGCTCTGAAAAGTGAAAGAGTGTCTAGCCGCTGACATCCAGAAACACCATGTGCACAAAAGCCACAAATGCCACTCATTAGATCAGCCACCTTAGAGGCATGAAAAATGTCACTCTTGATTTTGCGCTCCCTGACTTTCTTACAGACTGTGCTTAAAGCCAAGCGGCTCCAGGGAGTAGTTGTTAGCAGGCCATTCCTGTCAGGACCCAGCAACACGACTTCTGCCTCTCTAAGCATAGAGAAAACACTGCTAGACCAGGGCTGGGAGGACAACACAGTCTCTTGTGGTCCTAATGTAGAATACACAAATGTAGAATACACAAACACGGACACACACACACACACACACAGACACACACACACACACAAAAGACACACAGATGGCAAGGATGTTAGATTCAGTAAAAGTCCTTTAGCTGTTGAATGGGGGCAGTTCACTTATGGCTCATACAGTCCAGTCTTAAAATTAACCGTGGTATTTACATTATGCAGAATTCAGGAAAGGAATTGGATGTACTGTAGGATACATTCTGTAACCATATGAAAAATGTTTGCTGAACGCACTCAGAGTTTCAGTTCTTTCATTCATTCATTCATTCATTCATTCATTCATTCATTCATTCAGTCTATAGATGGGTAATGAAACCCTATTCAGGAGAACATGTGAACATGAAACCCAACCTAACAGCTTGCCTAGCAACAATTGGATGGAAGCTGAGCCTTTTCATTCATGCACAAGCAGAGTCAATTAAATTGTTATCTAAATGATTTTATCTCCAAAGAAATAAATAAATTGTCTTGCTCTGTGACCTAAATTAGTAGACTTAGGGATATTACACACAGCCAGCTGACTATTATTTCAAAGCAAATTCAGGCTGGGCAATCAGTGCTCGTAATGTGTTGTTGAATAATGACACAAGATGTACTACATGGATTATTACACAGTATTATCTTTACATTATAGTTTCTTCTAGACCAGTCAAATTGCATGGCGGGGCATATTTTAAACCCTGCGTGCTTGTGGTACATTTCAAGCAAGTTTGTACAAGCATTCAATGAACACACACACAGTCTCAATGCTTGACTCGCGGCATCTCAAAGAATACTCAGAGTGCTCTGGGTTTTCCTTGGTTCAGTCCACAGACTTGGCCCAAGATCTGTTGCTTATTCTGCAATAATATTCCGTGTGGACCTAAGGTTTGAGCGCTAGTGATCCCCTTTTTACAGATTACAGTAAGACATTAGGCTCACAATGACTTGGAGGACCAGTGGGTTGCAAAAACCTGAGAAGTGTGCATTAGTTTTGTCTGGGATCAAGTGACAACACCATGTGGCAGTCATATCATGGTGTGTGCTACATCTTCTTATTGATATAATATATTCAGACTGTAATGTTGTAATGGTATCCTTGTCAGGTCATGACTGAACAAGCATTTTTGATGATTTTGATTGATTTAGAAAACATTTATTCTCATTAGACAGCTAAAAGGGACAGCTTGGGATTTGTTTGTTATGACAACATAAAGGTAATCGAGACAAAATAGCCTACCATGTTATGGCAAGCCTAAATATTAAATAGTCCTAACAAATTTGTTGCTTTATGGGATGGTTTGAATGTTTTAAGTCCTTTAAGTCCAGCCTTTATTGATAATATTGACCATATTCCATGCTTTTCCAACCTTGACAATAGTAATGGGCAGACAGGATGTAAGTGAGAGAGTGATGATAAGCAGTTTGAATGGATGCCAGATCTGGATCATTGTGAGTAGGCCTACACAATGGCCTACTGGACCTGCATGTACTGTGGGGTAGGGCTCTGAATTAACACTTTCCTATTGTCTACTGCAGAGGCCTTGGCTGTCAGTTCTGTATCATGGATCACCTACAGTATGAAGTAGAAAAAATAGATCTTGGCGATGGAAATCCCAACTTCGAGACACAGACATTCAGTTTCAGAACAGTGACACCTTTCAATGTGCTGCATATAGATCATATGCATCCAGTCAAAAAACTGCTAGCGATAACTAAGAAACTGTCATAATATATGACAAACACATAGATCTCATAAACTGTCTTGAGCTCTATTGATTCTTTCCTCTGCTTCGAGACATGTTTTTGCAGTTACACTTTTACTTTTAGTCTTATTCCAGCATAAAGAAATATTGCTTCCTTTTTTGTGCAGTCTTCTATTTTGATGCAAAACCAGGAGGTTTTGAAAGGCTTTTTGAAAATACCTTTAAAGTAAGTCCCCTGATGGGTGAGTAACAAAGTCTTTCCCTTGATGTTTGGCTTCTTCTCCCTCCCACCTCCATCCCCAATGTAGAAGAGCCCAACTTGCCATTTTAAATGAGTATGCTGCCATTCTCTGACTTGGAGGACAACATCAAAGCAGTAATCAAAGTGTCTTTTCCAGTAATCAAAGAGTCATCTGTTTACATACAGCTATCATCTTTTGGGAGGGTAGATCCGTTTGACCCATTGGACTATGAGGGTTTGATCCAGCGGAAACATGTCTGCTGTGTCTTCATTTTGTCCATGTTTGTTTGTGTTGGCGTCACAACAACAGCTGTACCCTGATTCATGGCTGTCTTGAAAAGACGTGCCAAAGAACCTTCAGCTGTGAGGAATCTCCAGTACATTTCAGTGACGTGCTCTACTTTCCTCTGCATCTTCCAGGTCATATCTTTAATTTGACATGTCTTGAAAGCTAGGATGGCAAATCCACTACAGGTACTTGAATCATTCCAAAAAAGGAATTTTCAGTCCCAATATTTAGAAAGTGTATGTCAGCTTTACCTTATTGACAGTGAAGTATTTTATCTAGGCATCTATTCTGTTGATAATGACAAAAACATGTACTTTAAAAATTATAAAAACTCAAAAGAAATAGGGTCAAATAAAATTTTTCTAAAAATATTTCTGAACTGACGTAGACTTCATGCTTTAGTAGAAAAACCTGTTAACAGCAAGAGTCTGTAGTCACTGCAACTGTCCTTAGATATCAAAGTGTGTACATTGTCAGTTGAATCATCATGCCCTCAGTGGGAATATGGATTGTGTTTTTGTAAATACACTGTACCATCAAAACCAGAAAGCAGAGGGATGTATCCCAAGGAAGCTTTGGTACTTAAGGTTACACACATCCCCCAGAGGACAAAGATAGGGTGTCAGCAAATTAGATGTAATTCAAAATTCAAATGTTTCATTTAAGTGTTTTATGTATGTTAAGGACATCCTTATGTCCTTGAGGATGAAAAGTATTGAATTAGTTTTTGAGTAAATTGAAGCTGTGCTCTGTTATTTTGATATCTAATAGATAAAGTGTCACATAATTGTTCTTCACTATTTCATATGTCAAGTTCAATGAGATGGAGATTTAATGGTGGCTGTCTTCTGTTTAATGCATTTCAATTGAATGTGGATGCTTTTCTGGTAATCAGGGGTCTTGTGGCACACTATTAGTGGTGGTTCAATGGCATTAACCATGCCTCTTACTTCATTGTTTGTAACATTAACAATGTGTATTGAATATTAAAGTTATACAGGCAAGTCTACATTTTGATGTGTTATATTACCCTCACTCATGGATCTTCTACAAGAGCATTACAAATGCTTTGTGTACTGAAGAATGGGCCTGCCCTGCATAGTATAAGTCAGAGTAAGAGGTGATATTTTTGTTGGTGGTGGTTGCAACTGTGGTTGTGTTATCTAAATCTGTCTGACATTGCATTATAAAGTATGTTTATATTGATTAAACTGAAGACGTATTTGTTTAATTTCCGTCTCTTCAAGTGCCTTGAGTGATATGGACGAATTTCAGAAATTAAGAGGATTCCGGGGGGAAATCTAATTTATTACGTTCTTCCAGAACTCTCTGGGAAGCTGATAAAATGGACTGTGAAATGTAGAAAATGGAAAAAGAGGACACTCCAGTTCAAAGTTGATGACAGACAGACAGCGGTATTAAAGAAATGCAAATAACTCCTGGAATAAGAGGCTTGGTAAATTTTCCTCCATGAATGTTTTTTTTTTTTTTTTAAGAATTGATTGGATGGGTGTACATTGTTGAGCTTGCAGAGCTTAGTGCAGAATGCAGTTCTTGGCCTGAAGCCATAGCCCTAAGTGAGAGAGAGCTGTGCCAGTGAAGTTGTTGCACTTCACTAGTATGACAGTGCCCACTACATCCTGCGAACTCTCCCAGCTGTCATGGGCCGGCAGGTGAAGCACTCTATGGTGACAGCCTGCCACTTGTCAGCCCATCTTTGCCACTCCATCCCTCTCACTCTGCTGCTGACATACAGGATATGATGGGCACAGGTGGTGAAGCTGAGGTGTTTGGACTCCATCCCCCGAGGCTGGCATATTTACATGGGAATGAGTTGGTTAGAACCAAGCTGGCAGTTGGGTTTCAGTGGCAATGTGAAGATGATGTGTGTGTCATGGGTCTACATACCTACCATTTTATAGTTCTGAATGGGACATGTGCTTAAGAAGGTGAGCCCACTAGTTTTAGACTGCATATCATTCAGAATGAAAATAGATTAAAACATCATTTTGCAGAGAGACTGTCTCAAAATGTGAGAAATAGAGAAACATCAGCTTTTCTTTTCACAATAGCAAAATCATTTTAATATAAAATAAGGCTTACTGGTGGTGGCCCCGACCCAACTTTAATATTGTCAGATTTGTAATGCCAACGCTGCATTTATAATGTATGTTATTTTGATTCTTAATCCTGTTGGGATATTATTACAAGATTGGCAATTAATGACTATGTGTTTCATACTCCACATCAAATTAAGGTACAAAGGAGTCTCTATTCTATATCCTTTTATTTCATCGGTGATTTCTCTTTTTATCCTAATTTGAGATTTTCCTGCAAAATGTGCTCTGTTTTCCTTTATCAAATTTACAATGTTTTTCATCCTTTTTAGACCACACTTCATGCTCAGCATCCCATATGCATTTGAACTGTGTAATCCCCAAAGGTGCAAAAAACAGCTGTGCAATTTTGTTACAAGGCCATGGCTTTTCAGCCCCGAAAGTCCTTTTCACAAACCTTGGGTTACCAAACATGTTTGTTGCGCATGTGCACCACAAGGTTCAGGGTGGTTCAGAGTGGGTTCAGGGTCACCAGTAACTTAACGTAGCAGTGTGTAAGAAATTTATTTGAAATAATCATGAAATGGCCCTGATATGTCACCATACATGAAGGAATCATGTTAATTTTAAATGCTTATATCACTGACCGTTGTAGTCCAGCCAGAATATTTGCATTTGAAAAGCTAAGTTGCAGCCCACAAGTGTTTATGTTGTCATTTCAAGTGATGTTTGTCTTGTTGTCACTGTCAAGGCCTCATTATGCTTCCGAAATACATCATGACAAAGTGAGAAATAAAACAAGGATATATATAGGACATACTTTTTAAAGATGGAGACGACTGAAAGCAGCAAAATATTTTGAACAAGATTGCAGTACCAATTTTGGCCACAATCCTGCACACTGCTAAGGGAGTTAAACAGGTCCTGATAGGGAAGTGCCAGCTTCATGTATGAGCGAGGTGTGGGCGTACCTTTGAGAAGGCTTCCTTCTTTTAAGGCAGATTTTAGTCCAAGCAAAAAGTGTTGCTGAACGAAAAAAATATGAACTCATTATAAGTGATGCAGCATTGTAGGCTCTCATCCTTCTGTTCCAGTGACACATAAGTGTCGAATGGAATGTTGCACAACTCCTACGCTGATTTCACTGATATGAGGCAAATTATGTAGAGAACCAAAGCTTAGTTCACATTCAGTTCACACAATCATAAATTATACAAGCTCCAAAGTAAAAAATAAATAAATAAATAAAAAACACTTTAGGGCACATAAAACTTATTATCAATGACATGACATAGCCAGGTCAATTTAGTAGCTGTCTACTAAGATGGAGTAAGGTAACAAACCCAGGCACAAATTATACATTTGTCAAGGGACGCATGATTTAAGTCATTGACTTACGCTATGCACTGCCAAAAGGAAAAATTATGGCAAGAAATAAAGCAAAGGAAAAGAAGAGTTAAGGGCTGTTGCTGTTTCCATGACAGGTTTAAGAAATAGCCTGAGGTCTACCATTGAAGATGCAATTGTAAAAAAGATGAGCCACTATTTCTGCATTTTTCTTTCTTCACCTAGTATATGAGCTTTCTTCCCTTAACATATGTCATTTTTCCCCCTTCATCTCATATATCAGGCATCTCATCTATTTTAGGCCGTTAGTTTTTCAGGCCCTGGAATGCACTATATAAATATAGGATATAAGACATAATATTTCAAACGAGCAAATGCAAATAGTTGGAAGCACTGACTTGCACAGTACAGACCTACAGAACCACACACAAGTTTGAAGTTAAAGCGTAAGAGATATACAATATGCATTTAAATATACTGTCCTCACATGCACTGCATGACATTCATAGGGAGAGGGATATACACTGTAGGGTAAAACTGGGTAAACAGGGGCTGACTGCTAGCAAATCCCAAATTTGCAGGGTCAGTCTTGAAATTAGCCCATTGTAGCCCATTTCTGAATTATTAAAATACCCAGAGGCCAATCATCAATACTTTGGTAAGGGATATGCTTATTGTATGATTCACATACAATGAAGACTTCTGTGTTACTGTCACTGTTTATTTTCCTTTTAACTGACTACAAACTGCCATAAAAGCCATTTAAGATTTTACTGCTTTGATTTCATTTTAAATTGCATGCTGGTTACGCTCCTGGAAATGGGAAATTAATTTGCTCGTCTCCAGACCCACTCTCAGCCTTGTTTTGAGGTGCAATATGAGTTTACCCAGGCAAAGAGCTGCCCTCAATGCAGGAAAACTGAGACTCTGAGCTCCACCTCTTCCATTATTTTCATATGCCCAGACACCCCATCAGCCATTAACCACACAGTAGGACAACTGTGGCACCAGACTTTTCTTTCTCTATTATGTGAGTCTTTTTTACAAAAAAAGACAAAATTAAAATTCAATTAAAAAAAAAAAAAAAAACAGTTGAGAGACAGTTGAATGTCATAACAGCGCAAGAAAGGCAAATGTCATAACATTAAACTTTTCAAAGGTAACATAGAAACTCAAAGGTCTTTGGGGAGACAGAGAAGGTGACTGTATTTGTTCTTTTACAGGAAGTGCATATAGAGAATGCATGGAAAATGGAACATGGGCTTTCAGAAGTAATTATTCAAATTGCGAGCCGATTCTGGAAGAGAAGGTGGGTGTGCTTTCAAAATCAGGAAGAGATGCCAAAATGAGAATGATATTATGCATCGAGTACTACTACTTTGTTAGTGTAGCGAGGTGTTGGCTGTGTCCCATTTTTGATCGCTGTTTTAATCTGAAGAAATCGTAAGGTGGTTGGCACAGATATGTCATCAACTTCAGTGGCTCAGGGCCCGTGTAAGAGCTCACATCAGCACATCACAATAGCCTGTGGCACATGATGGTATGATTGGACCATGACAGCATCCTACACTTTATTTTAACAATTATGTTCAGTTTGAAAAAAGCTACCTATTGGCTATGTGTGACCCCACAGCTGCTTGAAGCAATGTGGAAGGGTAGAGGGTGTTGGGTAGCCCTATGATTGGTCTCAAGAATAAATGTGCCCCAAATGACGAAGTTAAATTCCATCTGATATAACAGCCTAGCATATTGACTTGCTGTGAACACATGGTGTACCAGCAAATGAAGGCGCCTATGCCCTGAGCACCATCTGGGTAGCATGCCTAACTATAATGCTAAATAAAACAGTATTTATTTCAATGGTAAATCAAAGGATTCGATGTGATGAGAAAGAAAGTATGGAATTCCCTGTCATGTGTCGGTTTAAATGACTGTAACTGTAAGCATTGTATGTCTATGTGCTTCAGCTCATGCAGATTACTCGGAAACCTGAGGCCAAATTATCTGACTAGCAAATGTGTTTAATATAATTAGTTTTGGCCTACTTATCACATGATAGCCTGGGATTAAAGTGTATTTATAGAGTGTGCTCTATTTATAGATTAAATTTTTTTTCCCGAAATGACCCACCAGCATCATCTGAATTTAATCTGCAGTCTTAAAGCCCAAGTCATATTGTCATGTCAAATCAGGAACTGCAGCCCAAGTGCATGTGCTGTGTTGCACTCACAGAAAGCAAAAGAACAGCAAGAGTAAAAGAAAAGCAAGAGTTTTATATTTTATGTGTTTACAAGTCTTTATTTTTGTAAGTGTGATCATCATTTATTATGTATGTGATAGGCTAATGAATGACATCATTCATATACTGGAGAATAATATGGTAATAAGGAAATGTGGTAATAAGGCCACAATTGTACATGTAAAGTGGCAATATTCTTCAATATACAAATATGTGGAGTGCATTATCCCACCTACACCTTTGTTGCCACATCATAAATTGGCTTCAACAGATTCTTCTGCATAACTAGTTCCTATTCCTCATGTTGCCAACTCATTCAAAACCTACCAGGATAAACTTCCATTGTTACTTCTAAATGGATGCATTTACCCCTGTTAAAGTGGGGAATTACAGAAATAGTTTGACAATCACTGTTATTGTCTAACACGACATGGCAAATGATAACTAGAAAAACACTCAGAGAGCACAGACCTACAATGCAAATTCGAGATGTTGTTCCGGATCATCACCAAAATTTAATCATAGGTTTAGGAATAGTTCACCTCTTTATGAAAATTGGTTATTCACCCCCTTACCTGAAGTTACATATGTGGGTAAAAGCCTTTTGGTCTCAGTGCATGCGTTTTCCTAGTGTGGCAACCTCAATTTTCACCATTTTTTAGCTTTAGCTTAGCATAGGCGCTGGAATGTAATATTGCCAGATAGCAACTCTTTGGCAACTTTACTTTCCAGCGCCTATGCTAAGCTAAAGGTAAAATTGGGGTTGCCAGACTAGGAAAACGCAAGCACTGAGACCAAAATGCTCTTACCCACATATGGAACTCCAGGTAAGGGGGTGAATAACCTATTTTCATAAATAAGTGAACTATTCCTTTAAACTCAAATATGGCATAGGGCAGCGAAAAGGTTAGAACCGGCCCTAGCTGTGCTACTGCTTGTGCATTTCTTGCCAATCATTCAGTTGGAAGAAATCAATTTTTTGGCAGAGGAATTGTAGAGGAACAGTATACCGTAAAAGCTAACATGAATAATTTACATTATAGTTGGCATGGCAGTTTCTTGCCACTGTCTTATTCTCCAAGATGTAGCATTATTTTGTCCCTTCAGGGCAAAACAAGCCCCATGACAGTGTCCTGTTTGCACTGTTGGGACTTATTTTTCCATATTGACCTGTGGACATTACATTATTCCTTACATACAGAATAGTTTGAATGACTTGTTTGTATAATTTGTAAGATTGTATGACTTCTCTTTTTTTCTACCCTCAGAGAAAATATCCCATGCATTACAAAATTGCTTTAATCATTAACTACCTTGGCCATTGTATATCTGTGGGAGCTTTAGTTGTGGCCTTCATACTCTTCCTCTGCTTAAGGCAAGTTTATGTCTGTTTTTTTTTAGATATGTTATAAATACTGATTCTGGAGCACAAATACATTTAAGACTGATGCTCAGCATCCTTTTTTATAATTATTTTGTTACAGGCTTGAAATAATTAATTTGCTATTTGCCTTAAGTGGCCTTAGTTTGTTTAAATGTCGTCTATCATATAAGTGTGTTTGATGCATGACAGATATTGCTGTCCTTGTTTCGGAGGTATTTGCTCATTGCACATTATTCAAGCTCCAGAGCATCCATTTGGATTAAGGCTATTTTCCTCCTTGCATTTATGCATATTCTTAACTCATTTCAGGAATGCAAAGTGGGGAACTGACTCATGATATGTTTATGAATGCTCTATTTTCTCTTTGTCTTTAACTCTAGGAGTATTAGATGCCTTCGTAACATAATCCACTGGAACTTAATCACCACCTTCATCTTAAGGAATGTCATGTGGTTTTTGCTACAGCTGATTGATCACAATATTCACGAAAGCAACGAGGTAAAGTTTCCGTATGTTATTTGTATTCATACTACTCTGTTTTAATACAACCTATATCACCTTGTCTACGTGATCTCACAGTTGCCCTAAAGATTAGTCATTGGGCATGTGTCCAGTGGCTGTCCTTGCTTCTCAAGCCATTTTAAATCTGTTTCCAGTCCTAAATATCTCCTCTTTATAAATCAAACTAGGAATGTATATGCTTTGCTTTTCTTTGTAGCCATGGTGCCGCCTTATAACAACAATCTATAACTACTTTGTGGTGACCAATTTCTTCTGGATGTTTGTGGAGGGCTGTTACCTCCACACAGCCATAGTGATGACTTACTCCACAGATAAGCTCAGGAAGTGGGTGTTTCTGTTTATCGGCTGGTGTAAGTATGCAGCATGTTTTTCAACCTTTGTTTGGGATGGCTATTTTCAGTTGTCCACAAAAGGACACACACACACACACACACACACACACACACACACACACACACACACACACACACACACACACACACACACACACAAACACAGCTATAGTGCTGCATCCAATCAAAAGAAATGTCATTGCCCGGGGATCTCTATTACATTGATGAAGCTGTCTACAGCTCATTGTTTCGTTATGGAGTGAGGGGGAGGCAAAGGTTCAAAGCTACCCAGTGTCATTAGAAAGTGTCGCCCATTGCACACTAAATGGAATAATTACACTGAAGAGTTGTTCCATTACCTTCCCAAAGGAATTAGTTGCATCAGGCTTTTAAATTAATTATTTGAGTTGTTGCATTTTTTTTTTCAGTTAAATGCAACCCATAGTGATGTTTAATTGCCATTGAGCTCAGTGAACCTGGAATTGCAAAGGCTTGAAAAACTAAAGAGTCATATTAATTGTGACGCACAGGTCACACTGTAATTATAATAATAGCATAAAAGCATTGGTGTCACGTCCACTGTGGCATTCATTTGCAACAGTGTGCGCAACAGAGTGTGGCTGATGCTTCTCAGAACTGACAAGGTAACTGTCCTGAAAGATGATGCTATAAAATATTTTGTTCTGTTGATAAAAAGCATAAAATTAAATAATACAGTTTTGTGGAACAATAGTTTAGTGCATCAATGAGCATTTAAAATAGCATGTTAAAAAGGTTTTTTATAAAAACAGGTTTTGATAATGTAAATTACATAATTCCTTGATGAGTCTTAGGATTGGAATCGTGTGCCATAAATTGTGCGCACTAGTCTTGAGCTGCAAAACTAAGTCATATTTTTACACATTGTTTGGCTGCTGAGCGTTCTGGCTGGGATTGTGGTCCAGAGACCACATCTGAGAGTTGTATTGGCTCCTGTTGGGGCTTTTGCAAGAGGCATGAAGCCACACTTGTCCACACAAACCTGACTCCCATGCATTATACATGCCCATTTCCAGCAAATGTGTTCAGAGGAAGTCAAGACACTTGTGTCGTTAGTCATCATGCCAAAGGAATACTTTAAATAGAAGAGTGGGGGTAGTCATATAGCTAAACAGTTCTGCAGCTTCTGTAAGTCGTCTTCTTGTTTTAGCATTTTATTGCTATGGTATGAAGTACATAGGTCAGGATGGATTGAGTCATCCGTATGCATTTGGATAGGACACACACATGTGTGTGTGTGTGTGTGTGTGTGTGTGTGTGTGTGTGTGTGTGTGTGTGTGTGTGTGTGTGTGTGTGTGTGTGTGTGTGTGTGTGATGAGGCCTAGTAATGGAATTAACTTTACTCTATGTGTCCATAAACATCGTTGTAATAAATATCAACTTTTTGTTGGGCTTTAAATACATACAATTCATATCCATTCAGTTAATGCTGAAAAAGTGTGCACAGTGTTTGAAATATATTAGAGATTGTATTGGGAAAATTGCTTTCCATTATCAGAATGATCTGTTCTGACATTGTTCAAAGCAAAGTAACAGGCCACTGAAAGCACATTTATGAACACACACACACACATACACATGCACACACACACACACTTCCACTAACAAACACACACACGTACACACACATGCTGGTGTGCGCACACAGACATGTGGGCCAGCGCACGCGCACACACACACACACACACACACACACACACACACACACACACACACACACACACACACTTATCCTACATGTAATGAAATATTTCCACCAAATTACCTGATGCAGAAATAGAACATCTGTGTCAGGCCAAAGATAATGCTGGATTAAGTGAACTTTAGCCATCCACTGTTGTGAATGGGCATGAAGGTCACAGACTGCAAGGGTTGAATTACATGTGTGGATAAATCCTCTCAGTTCAGGTGTCTCCTGTTCAAATTTTCTTCTGTTTTTGGGCTCTGGTTTAATTACTATTCTGCATTAGTGCATGTACTGTATGCTGCCTTGCAGTCAGGAGTCCTTATGTAAACAGTAAGGCCTGAAAGCCTCAGCTTAAATACAGTTGTGAGTCCACTTGTACTCGGCTCAGTGAGCATTCGCCGCTTTTTTGGCAGGAAGACTTACTTTTGCAACATATCCCCAGGCTACAGGGCACTGAAAAAAAACAGTGTTTACAACATTCACACTTATCTGATGTACAGACACAACACTGTAGATCAAAATTGCTTTAACAATGGTGCTACAGTAGGCTTTCCTACGTACAGTAGCTCCGCTCAATCATCTCCCTCCACGACCCCGTCAGGCATTCCAGCCATTGGCATCGTTTGCAGCGATCAATTCCATACCGCGCTAAAAAGCAAGCAGGATCGGGAGTTGTGAGAGATAACGTTGGGGTTTTTTTTTTGTTGTAGCTTAACGACCTAACGAGTGCATAACGTTAACGATTGGGTGAAATCAGATTTAATGTTTCAAACTTTTACAGTACACACCTTCAGCTTGCAATCGTTGGTCAATGGTGAAATGCCAGACCCTTCCTTGTACAAAGCTAAAGCGTAGACCAAGGGGATGGTCAAAGCCAGGCTAGTGCTACAGTATTTTGACTCCACCTTAAAGGCCTGTATGTTGCCTGAGATAAGTTACATTAATGTCATGTCAAGTGACTTAGTGGGCTGCTAGATCTACTAAATTCCCAAACCTCAGAAATCATGATAAAATCTGAAAAAAGGGGGGTGGGGGGTGGTAAGGGAATATTTTGTTACATGTAATAAGTCTAACATTTGTGTTGGTCCGATATTTGTGAGCTCATTTTTAAGAAATCCGGTTCAGACAATTGTCTTTTAAAGATGGGATATGGGATCCTAGAAAAACGTTTTGTGAATGCTGTAAGCATTTGAAAATTCAGAAGTCCAATCCGCTGTCATCAGACATATCACTATCCAATCGTTTTTATTGGTTGCTTAAAATAATTGCATGTTGTTTTTTTCTGTCCTGTTCGTTCCACAGGTGACTAACAAATTTTATTTTTGCATTGGAGGATTTAAGTAATTGGTTGCAATCAGTGTGTGAAAATCATTTTGAGCAATGTACTAAAAAGTGCTCCAGGATAGCTTCACATAAAGGCTGAGCTTTTTATATATAAATATTCAATTTCAAACAATTCCTCTTGTGAATGTTTTTGGTCGATAGAGTCTGACAGTTGGCTTTTGAAATGGCATGACTATGGTGTTAGAAGTGAACACAGCTCCAAAAGGTTTTGTTGATCCTCTTTAACACATTGCCTTTTTCTCTTGACTTGTCAAAGTGAAATAATCATTGCCCCAGCCAGCCCAAGACTCAGGACTTTCTGGCATCAGAGGCACAAGGCTTTAGCTTAGCAAGACTCAGTGGGGAAGGGCCGCGCTAATACAGTCAGTCACATAGGAGCAAATGATTAGAGCTTACTCAGCGTGATCAAAGGGGTCTTAATCACACACTCAACACACACACACAGCCTCTCCTCAGCCCAATGGGTTCGGTGGATTTCCTCACTTTCCTTCTCCACTCCTACACTGCTGCTAGCTGCTTTCAGGCCTCGGGGCTAAGGACGCTTTCAAAGCTGCATTGAATTTCACTTCACCACAAGCAGCCAAATGTTTGGTCTTAGTTGAAGTCTCCCTCACAAAAAAAGACACCCCCCCCCCCCCCCCCATACGCACACGCACACACACACACACACACACACACACACACACACACACACACACACACACACACACACTCTTATTCATCAAACTAAAATCAGTCTCCTTGTGTGGTTTGCTAAAAACACAGTTGTTTCCTTTCTTCCTTCCAGGTATTCCATGTCCAATTATTGTGGCGTGGGCTATAGGAAAGCTCTACAATGAAAATGAACAGTAAGTGCTTGATTTCAGAGAAGACAGACTGAAAGGGCTCAAAGGTATTTAATGAAAGACAGCAGAGGTGCACAATAGATATTCTAGCATAATTTGACAAGCTTTCTTTCTTGAGATAATTAGGCCTTTGCAAATGCGTGAGCACTTATACCCAAACTGTGAATAGGTTATATTTTAGACCACCCTTCTGGCTGTGGATGGGAGGTATAGTCACACAGACACTCCAAAGTGATGAATATTTTTGTATTGAAATTTTATCTTTTTTGTGAAACATCTCTCACTCAGTTTTGTCAAGGACAGGGTGCCCATGAATCTATAAAATAAGCATGATCTTATTTCTAGCTAGGATGGAGCACACCTGCTGTAGACTCAGTTCCTCTTCTGGGTGGGTCACGGTTTGACTTTGAGCTCATTGGAATCAAGTGCAGCAGCACAGCCATCCCTCTGAGGCTTCACACTGAAAGCCTGTACGTGAAATCACTGCGCTGAATCAATAATCCACCCCATGCGCTTGCCAGTCCCAGAGGAACCAATGATGGACTTTCACAGTGTCTTGTTGATACTGATAAACAAAAATTGTTGTTGCTTGTGGTGAATATTAATTCCAATTGGGAACAAATGAGAGCAAGGCTAGTCTGTCAATTACTGTAAGATCTCGACTCGAGTAACTTTCTTGTTACTGCAATTAGTGAAGGACTCAGACAGGACTTGAATGTTGATGAATGTCTTCCCACAACATGGAATACAATTGACCACCATGGAGAGGCGAACTGGATCTCCTCTTTTCTGACTGCATCTCAAACTGCTCTTGTATCATCTTATGGCGCTCAGCGCAGTTTGATTTGGAGATGATGATAGCGAGCCCAGGGGAGCTGTTAGAGTGATTCTTTGCCTTTTTAAAAGCTTACTCATCCCCTCGCCCACCCCCATCTCTCCCACACTCATGTGGGAGCTGTAATTGAATAAGGGAATAAAGGGAATTTCTTAAAATATAACAAGTGCCCAAGCACGTGGGACTCCTCCACAAAAGTGTGTGTGTGTGTGTGTGTGTGTGTTTTCTATGTATATCCACAAACGTGCGTGCGTGTGTGTGTGTGTGTGTGTGTGTGTGTGTGTGTGTGTGTGTGTGTGTGTGTGTGTGTGTGTGTGTGACTACAGTATATTGTGTGTGTGTGTGTGTGTGTGTGTGTGTGTGTGTGTGTGTGTGTGTGTGTGTGTGTGTGTGTGTGTGTGTTCAAGGGAGAGAGAGAGAGAGGAAAATTGTACACATTCTCTGAGTGAATACCCTTGAATTAAGTGGCACAGCAAGGGCATTCTCCTGGAAATGAGACCCATGAATGTAGGCTTCCACCGCTTGGAGTGGACTTCTTCCAGACCAGTTGGGAACAGGCTGTGCTTTGTGAAGGAGTGTGCTGGAGGCCATTTATCTAATATTAATGCAACTGAATGGACTCTAACTAAATGACTTAATAGAAAGCAAGAGACATATCAACAACACGTAGCACTGTTGAGAGAATACACATTCCTTTTCTGATGCAATGTCTGTGGCATTATGGCTACTATGTTTTTAAAACTGTATACAAGACATCTGGTACGGTATTATGTAACATTACTCCACTGCATGTTAATTGTGTGTCCATATGACTGCACCACTACAGATGCTGGTTTGGGAAGGAGCCTGGAAAATACATAGACTACATTTATCAAGGGCCTGTGATTCTCGTTCTCTTGGTGAGTGAAGCATCTGTAGTTTTCTACACCTTGTTCAATTCTGTGACAATTCTGTAAGCTGTTGGTCTATGAAGTTTCACTTATGTTTCTATCTGTACCCAAGTAAAAAAGAAATATCGGAGAAATTGAACTCAGTCATGCATAGTTGCATAGAGTGGAAGAATCAGAATGTGTGTGAAAGTGCTGTAGACACGCACAAGACCAATTTCTGAATTGGCTGCTGAGGCAGATAATAAGAACAAAAATGACAGTGCAAAGTGGAGGCCCAGAGGATTGGTAGCCCTCAAAATAGCTCCATTTGTATTTGTTTTGTTTGTTTTCCCAGCAGCTCTCTCATTTTTGCCTCATCAGCATACATGTAGGTCATGCATATCAGTGTACATGTAGGTCGCACAGATGCAATGTTTTTTTATTATTATTATTATTATTATTATTATTATTATTATTATTATCATTTACGTATTATACGTTCTTCTACATTATAATATATCCATTTATCACTTTATTCATCATCTTCTTCCATTAATTTTTCCATTAATTAATGTTCTTCTGGTTTTACTGTGTTTTGTGTTTATAATGGTTTACTGTAGTTTCTTCAATGGATTAATCAGTTGTATTCATCCACCATTGCCCTGTTAACCACCATTGTTTCATGTTTTTTCTCCTTTCTGTGCTAGATCAATTTTGTATTCCTATTCAACATCGTAAGAATTCTTATGACAAAACTCAGAGCATCTACCACTTCTGAAACTATACAGTACAGGTAAGACTATTCTTAAATGATCTGAGAAATTACAATATTTTCTTATGTATTTGAAGGAGAAATGCAATGCGAATCAGTCCATAGCCCTGTTTGATGTTACTGAGTGGAAAACAAACAAGAAAAAAATAGGGTGCCACATACTGTAAAGTGTAGCAAACTGGCAGCTAACATTGAATGAATGGCAGACAGGAAATTGTAACAGAGATTAAGTGAGTTAATGTTGCTGTTAGTGTGCTGGTTGACTATTCGGTCTACGTTGAAATCAACATATCAAATGTTCTGAATATTTTTCCTACTGGCTGCACTCAGCAATCTTGAATAACAGGGCTATGAATTTATTCAGACTGGATTTCACCTTTAGTAACCCTTGGCCATTATAATTGTATCTGTCTGTCTGTTTTCACTTTTTCCACATAGCGGGAGAGTTGCACCTGACTGCTTTTATTAAAGTTTCCCTAAAGAGTGTAGCGCTATGCCAAGCATGAAATCATGCACTACTGATACACACGTTCATGCTTCTGTGGTGATGGGCTTCAAATGAAAATATTTGTGTAGGGTAATGGATCTGAAGGCCTCTTGAGCCATGCATTAATTATCATTAGTTATAATGATCTAATGTGTTTATTGGAATCCAGTTTGCTCTTGATGGAGTACATCAGAGATGGCTCTGGATTAGTATTACCACCATGAATAATAAATCATAAGCATTTTAATGCATCATGCTAGATGTGAAAGTAACATATATCAAAAATGTTTTTGCTCACATGAGACTATAACCACATGTCCCAGAATGATTTGATTTAACAAAAACAGCCATCTGTTATGAGGTCCTATTCAAAGCCCATGACCTAATCCTAGAGGATCCCTGATGTGCGGAAAAAAACCCATCATTTTTTACCACTGTTATTGAACTGTAGTGAACTATTATTTCCTATACAAAATGCCTTAAGAGAAAACAAAGAAGTTTAACACAAGCTGCAGTCAGTGTTCTGATCAATAGACAAGCTGCAAGCAATAACTGAAACACACTGTTATCCACTGTAGGTTGCCAAGTACAAAAACAGAAGGAATTGAAGTGTGGCCCATTGCTAGGCGTAATAAGTGGGTTGTGCTCAGTGATGTCTCTGTCTTGTCCTGGATTCATGAATTCCTGACGGACCCATCTATTTCCATTTGACTTTGTGCTCTAGTAATAAGTACTAAAGAGAATGTAGTGTCTCCTTTCCACCCCCACCCCCCTCTCTCTCTCTCTCTCTCTCTCTCTCTCTCTCTCTCTCTCTCTCTCTCTCTCTCTCTCTCTCTCTCTGTCTCTTTCTGTGTTTCTCTCTCATTCAGTAATAGACACTCTCAGCTGTCTTTGTTAATTGGGATTTTGACCTATTCCGAAGTACTCCCAAGAACTCATTGTGGCAAACTCATAGTAGTCCCTCTTGATGTTGCAGTGCAATCCTATTAATTCATTCTGTCATAGGCTGGTCATTGTGAAAGCTATTCAGGTGAACTACCATCACACTTGTGATGTGGGTGCAATATTCCTGTAATGTTGCTCCCCTGATTTGCATAAGATCAAGGAACGTCTAAGAGAGCAGGGAGAGCACACAGCCTCTCATCTGTGTGCTGTGTGGCACTTTCAGTAGGTCACCCGCAATGATTTTTAGACCAATATTATGCTCTGCTCTTTTAGGACAAAATCAAAGAGGTTTCAGTTTCCTATGTTGTAGTGAATTACTTTCCAATTCTAATAAGGTTAGGGCAGTCTCGGTTGTAACATAGACCCACTCCAATCGTTGGCAAATAAGACAGCCCATACTTTATTAAATATCACACATCATTTTAATATGCTCATTGTGACCTTCCCTCTGAAGATGTGAGACTGAGGCAATCTCTCTCTCTCTCTCTATCTTGTATACGTATCTATCTCTAACTGTGTGTGTGTCTGTGTGTGTGTGTGTGTGTGTGTGTGTGTGTGTGTGTGTGTGTGTGTGTGTGTGTGTGTTCTTACGTTCATCCGTTTTATGCAGTGATTTGTGCATGGTTGTGGTGTTGGTCTGACTTGGAGAACAGTGATAGCAAAGTGATTCATTGCCAATAGTTCACAACATTCAGAAGAGAATGAGTAAATCAATGCAGGTAAATGCAATGAAATATTCTTGTGCATATGGAGTCTAATTTAGGATGTGATGTTCGAGTTAAAAGGGAAATCTAATGTGAATAGTAATTTTCACATTTGAATTTGTTTTGTTTTTTTAACTATTCAAATATACTGTATATTCGAATTTAGAATATTCGTTGACAGCCCTAAAATAGACTGATGTCAGTGTGATCATGAGTGATTATCAAAAGCCTACTTGGACAAAATGTGTCAAAATCACAGATATGTTTGCCACCACAAGTTCGACTGCAGAAGTAGTTGCAGGGCCATCAACATCAAGTGCAAAAGTCCTGTCAAGAGCCTTTAATGAGCAACAGTGTAGCACAGTGTAACACAGAGGAAGGAGAAGTACCTATTCAGGTGGATTCGAAGGAGAAGGAGCATGAGGAGAGAGACGTTACCCAGCAGGGATACTGTAGGTTGACACAGAGCTGACAGCCTGGTAACAAGGGCTAATGGAGAATGGAGATGTTTCATGTAGGGAGGGCGGAGGGCTGTTGTGTGTTGACCACCTTCCCCATTTTTTATTGACATGCATTTGAGTGTAAACATGCATCAATTGCAAAATAAAATAGTAAAAAAAACATTCTACATTGTTCGATTGTTGTCAAACACAGTGGAGAAGATTTAAAGAATCAACAGCAATACCAGAGAGGTTACAGCAGTCAGTATTCCATGATCTTGGGCAACCGATGCCGACGAAAACATAACCTCCTTGGCGGAGGCAATAATTATAGTGGGCGATAGAGTCTTGTGCACAACCACGTCATTGCTGGTGTTCACCCTAGTGTATATGTGTGTGTGTGTGTGTAAAAGAAAGACCGATAGCCTTTATAGCATTTGTTTTCAAATACCAACACTGACAGAAAGGACATCTCTATCAGTCTTTCTTTGACAACCACTTTTATATTGGAATTTTGGCGCTGTGACAATCTCTCTCAAGATCAAATACTGTAGTGTTATAATTTTTTAACATGGTTTCATTTTTGACATAATGTGTGCATATAATATTTGGTATGTCGCTTGCTTCCATATTACTGTATATACCAAATAATCCTGGTGGGCCGCCATAACCAAAAATGTCAGGCCCATTGTGTGGTCCCAATCCAGCATTGCATTATTATGTTATCTTATATATCTATACAACTTGAAGTGTCTCAAAGTATTATAAAGCTTGAACCTAATTGCTCATGTCAGGTACTGAAGAGTCATAAGTGCTCAGTGCATACTGGTAAAGTGAGATGAACACATAATTACTCAAAAATTACCTGATTAATTCAATCAAAAAGGCATCATGGGAGACAATTAGTGGTATGTTTCCCTAAGGCTAAAGACCCTTTATAATGCTTTGACCCTTCACATACCATCTGTATGAGGGGCAAAAATGCTGGCAATTTCCTTAAGGTGAGAGAGAGAGAGAAAAGTGCATGCAGACAAACAATATGGGAAAGTGGGCCAAAGCAAAGGTTAAAACATGGCTGGTGGATGTCAAAAACGCAACTGCCAATTTTCACAGTATTGCTGTGGCTGCTCTGAGACCACACATTCTCAGGTGCATTTATTGTGTGAGACTTCCATTTCAAAAACGCCTTTGAAAGGAAGAAGTTAAAGCACAAGGCTAGCAAGCAAACACAAAACCAGCATGTGGTCGGCAGTCTGTCACAAAACCTCTGGATTTTTTTTCTTGGGGATGGAGCTGTTAAAAGACCGTCAGAAATGCTGTTGGAAAGGCAAACCAGTGGCTTTGGCACTCTGTGCAATCATGCTACAGTATTTCACCTGTATAGTATAGGTGAAATCTTTATTGTTATTTGGGAGTGGTATTTGTTGGGTGTCTGCTTGTGACAGTGTGTCCCATTGTGACTGAGGACACTGGGTGTAAGGAACCCATTTAATCAAGAGTGCACTGTAGTTATTGTTATTGAGATCAGTGGGGATGCCAAACAATTCTTGAGCCATGTTCCTAATTTAATAAAACAGATGAAGGATGATATCTGTGCCCTTATAATGCTGCCTAATTCTCATGCTTTGTTGGTCTTTGCTGTTTTCTTTCTATGGTTTGTAATTCAGGCAACTGGATTTACATAGAGCCAGCCGTCGGGACATACACACTTGCTTAAGTAGTCTGCTTGTGTTTAGGTCTCATTGACACTGGCTTTGCTTAAAGCCTGTCTGCACCTACAGGTCATCAGCATGCCCTGAGAGCCGCATGAGAGCTCTGCTTTGGGCGTTCAGGCTGCTTTACTGGCAGCATATGCTGCTTCATGTAAGAGAGCCTGGGTACAGCCTGCGGTTCATATATTTTGTTGGCCAAAGGATTGCCGTTTTTGCCAGGGCACCAGCATAGGGGAGAAACTGTCCCTGGGATCCAAAAACCTTTTTGTTTAACATATTTGTAGTAGGGATAAGACATCGTTGAAATTTCAATCCAGGGGCATTGCTAGAAATTTTGGGCCCTATGACAAAAAATAATTTGGGGCCCCTCAAATATTGATTTTAATATCAAAATTTTCTGTCACTGCCAGGGCCTTATGTAAGGGATAATGAACGACACAACGTGCGGATATAGAAAAATAATGCATGCGTTCGAAGTTCTGAAAGCTCACGACGCGTAGTGGAGTGAGCTTAACTTCGATAAGTGCATTATTTTAAAGCAAAAGTTCAGTGTTATTCAAGTTCAGTGTAATTCAAACAAAGCCCTGTTGCACACGACTCCTGTAGCACTCAAGGTGCAACACTATAGGTAGCTATCAAGTGATTCCATTTAGCTGTCCTGTATCACACAGGGTAGAACACATTAAATACCAAGTGCTATCATTTAGCTGTCCTGTATCACACAGGGTAAAACACATTAAATACCAAGTGGTTGCTTGCATTGAGCTGTCTCATAACACACAGGGTAGACTCCTGACTGCACTAGATATCAAATGGAATGAAAGAATTTGGAACAACATAGACCAAATGCTAACGTAAAAGTGAACAAGCAGTTATCACCCTGTGGAATGGAATACTGTTTTCTGATTGGCTGTCAGGGTGTCCGTTAATTCTTGATAACAGGACACCTGAGACAAGCTTCGCGTAGGCAAACGCCCTTCGGCCGTTATCCCTTACTTAACATTCAGTCAATGGAACTTACAAACTTACTTTCACTGTTGAATTTTGAATGCTCCATTGACTCAATGTAAAGTGTTGGTTTGCTTTCTCCCTACTATGTTGTTCCAATTGTTTTCATTCCACTTGTTATGTAGTGCATTCAGCAGGCTCATGCAACAGGACCATGCTAGAATTACACAAGAACTCTTGTTTTGAATATCGTTTTATCTCCAAATTTAAGGAACTCCAAAAAAATGATCTGGGGACATGAATGAAAACACTGCTGAGCTCGTGCAAATGAACTTCAAGGCAGGCCAAGGCAAGGCAGTATTCCTGCGACACTTTTACCCTCCATGGCTGGACTATACTAGCTATAGGTTGAGTTTCCGTTTCACCGCAAAGCTGGATAGTGAAGGGTGACACAAGTTACATGGATACGCTCATTTTTTAAAACTAAAATATTAAGCTGTGAACACATTCATGGCTAAAGCCAGTGTATTCATGTTAAAACAATAATTTAGTCTGTCTCATATTTTAAACACTAGTTGGTTGTTAACACAGAAAAGAATTCTGTAAATACAAAGTGGTTGCATTGGACTGTTCTGTAACACTCAAGGTAGAACACTGTAGGTATCTATCAAGTGGTTCCATTGAGCTGTCCTGTAGCACACATGGTAAATACCAAGTGGTTGCTTGCATTGACCTGTCTTGTAACACACAGGGTAGAACTCTGTGTGTTGGCAGTCTTGAGGACCCTGAGTGTTTAGTCACCCTCATCTTAGTGGCCTGTGCGTAGAGTGCAAGTGTGACATGGCTTTGAGTCTCACCGCTTTGAGACTGCCTGCAGATGATCCTTTGGACATGGTCCATGCCACCAACTTAGGAAGCACGCTACTTTGGCTGAGGTTTGACCTCATGCAGTCAGTCTGAATATTAATCAACACATATTTATCAACACATAGGCTACAGCAGTCTGTTCTGTTATAATTTGAATATTTCAAATCCTTTGGAGTTTAATCCAAAATCCATTTTGGGATATTAACATCTATGTCCTGTGTGGTTTGAGCATTACATGAATGATTGGTGGAAGTTTTTTAATGTTTTTTTTTTCAGTTCTTATTTTATGAGTTTTTATAGTCTTCACAGGGTTACGTTTAACTCCATTTAACCATTGTTTTTAAGTTGGTTTCTAATCCGGTAGCGTTTTTAAATTGGTTTCTAATCCTTCCATGTTTATGAACTGCATACAGACTGATAATTCTGCCTCCTTTGACGTTGCTTCTATACTTTACTCTACATGACAGTTTTGACAAATAACATTTTTCTCCTATTTTGTCATTTTCAGGAAAGCTGTGAAGGCCACGTTAGTTCTCCTGCCTCTACTTGGGATTACCTATATGTTGTTCTTTGTGAATCCAGGGGAAGATGACATATCTCAAATAGTGTTTATTTATTTCAATTCATTTTTACAATCATTTCAGGTAAGACTGCACATTTTTTTCCCTTCAACAATCTGTGACTACTCTAAACAGTAAACACTTGAAATTATTATATTTGCATGAGTACAAAACATAGTTGCTCTTTGCTTAGTGTCATTTCTAAAGAGAGGCTGTCATTGGTGTGCGGTCTAGGCATTATCACAGGGTTAATGTTTGCCTAGAACCCATCGCCTGCACACACGTGCGGAGGTGGGCGGTAGTGGAGGTTGATGAGTATGCTTGTGACAGGTAAGAATTAATCAGTCCTCCCAGGGTGCAGTACAGTTAGCTTCCATCACACATGTGGGAGTTGAACTATTCACCATGGCTTGCTTTTATTTATTTATTTTGAGTGAGAGAGAGAGAGAGAGAGAGAGAGAGAGAGAGAGAGAGAGAGAGAGAGAGAGAACTGCAGGGTATTTATGTGTGTATGTGGGGGGATGGGGTGGGTGGGTAGAAAGATTATCACTCAGGCAGCATGCGTAGGATAAGGGTCTGTGCAGAGTGCATGGTTCATTACGTCATCACTTTTAAAAACTCTGCAATATGTTGACTAGCCAATATGCCAGGACATCTGAGGGCATGTTAGCAAGTGGAAGTGGCAGCATCATGGATGATGTAGTCTGGTTAATTGAGGATTGCACACTATTAGCTGTTTATGCAATTAGCATATAATTCTGCACTGGTGCGCGAATACGTGAGTAGGCTGGCTTTGTCATCCTTACCACAAAGCAGTTTTCAGAAGTGCTGACTGCCTGTGTTGGTGTGGGCCAGTTCCTCGGGCAATATACACTCATCATATCATTCTTTAAGTGCTTTTAAATACTATTAGAAATGCTTTTTCGTAGGACTTAGGATGTTGTTCTAATTAGTTCTATTTGATGTTACATCATTGTGTCCCTAAAGACCTGTGCCATCTGCTCTGTTTTACTACACTAAAGCAAAAACAAAACTCAAATACCCCCCTTGGTAGACTGGAATGACTAGCAGTGTGCATTCAAGAGAATCACCTATCATCCCATTATAAATTTAATATAACAAATAGTATCATGAATTAATTTACTATAACAAGTAATAATATTAAAACAGATAATAATGACAGAGACTGATCAGTAACCTTCTGGGGCCAAACAGGGTTTCACAATAATGTGTGACAATCTAAAATCTTCTTCAGAAACTTCTCAATTCTTCACAAAATAAAAGCGGCTTGCTGTCCTGATGAGAACATGAATGAATTCCAACATTTCTGATCCCAGTTCTTTATTTAGAGGGTGGGGAAGTGCTGAAGGCTCTCTTCATTCGTTTGGTGTGGTGCCACACTGAGGCATGGCGCTTTTTCCCCACTATTGTTTGCAGTCATGGTTATTTGCATAATTCTCCACTGAAATATGTTATTTGCAAAGCAGATCCCGACCCCATTAAGCTCAATGCCCACTACACACTTCCTTTGTCAGATTTTTCTTTTTTCCGTCTTTGCAAGTATCCCCCCTTAAAGGCATGCATGTGGCGTTATGAAACTGTTCCTGAGTAAAAGAGACCAATTTTCACTTAGTCTCTGTTGTGAAAGCGATCACTGCTGAAGTGTGCACGTGGGCTATATTCTTCACTTCCAGCGCACCAACCCCCAGACCTTATTCGGTTCAAGCCGCATTAATATTTAAGGGAAAAAAATACTGTTCAGAACAAAAAAAAAAAAAGAGTTTTGTTTTCCCCCAAAACATTTTGTGGAGCTGTGTTTGATGGTTTGCTTGGAGGCTCCCACAGCCAGCTGACGCCTCAGTTTCAGGATTTGCCAATTATTTATGGCTTGGTGTTGTCGTGTGTCCGAATGTTTCCCCCTCCACCTCATTTCACATGCTGGAGCAGAGCTGGAAGATGAAAATAAATCTCTCTCTTTTATAGAATGCCATGTGAGAAGTTTGCATCGTAGTGCCCCACTTGCATTATGATGGTTCTAGTTTTGATTGAAATATGCCTCATGCATAATATAACGTTAGAGTGGCACAGATTGTAATGTATAAATTTAAATGCCCATATCTAATCAGAGAAATGCATTATCTTGCAGCGTTCCTCTTGTTTCCTGTAAAGGATGGGGGGAGGGTGGTACATTACAGAGATAGGAATCTCCGAATGGATTAGACAATAAATTGTGTCTTTGGCCAATGCGGTTGCGAGAGGACAGGTGTGGCATGATCTGCGTGGGATGTGTGGATGGGTAATAATCCATTGTTGTTGTATTCTTTTTTTTCAGGGTTTCTTTGTGTCAGTATTTTACTGCTTCCTTAATGGAGAGGTAGGTAAACAGTGCGGGTAATTTCATGCATGAGCTCACCTGGTGGCAGCTCTGTCAATAGGAAAGGCCAGGAGGACATGTGGAACACATAAAGCCCCTTTACCCACAATCCCTCATTCTGCTCCCGCGGGAGCAGGGCAACCCATTATTATCCCAGGCGACATTTAGGACCCTGAAACATAAACATGCAGGGAAACAGTAACCAATCCTGCGTCCACTTTCGTAACAGACACAATAGCCAAGAGAAGACACTTCAAAGTTTCACTTTGTTTGTATATTGATTTTAAATTTATGATATTTAAAACAGTGATAAGTTGCTTGCAATGGTTGATACACATGGCTTGTAAATGAACATGAAACTATTTAAGCTGAATTACTGAATCAGTTATCATCAGCTGAATTTGAATCTTTGTATGATGATGTACTGTACAAACTATCATTTGGGGTCTGCCCAGCATTCACATGTGTCTAAAGACCTCACATTTCAAGTCAGCCTTCATCATGTTACTCTGGTCTAAATGCTAAAAATTGCTATTAATTACTCAATCAATTTTATGCTTGATTGCGCTCAATGCAGCATCCATAAATTAGAAAACTGATATCAAGGCTTGTTTTCATTGCATTGCATTTCATTGTTCGCCACCTCACTCAAGACTTTTTCTTTTTCTTTTTCATTTTTCTTACATTTTTCTTTGCACAGATGGAAAGGCATTGCTCTCCCAATAAGTGCTTAAGGGGAAAAGAAATCTAGCATGCAATTGTTTAGTTTGCACAAACAAATTATATTAAGGGCAAAAACTACTGTATGCTGTTTTTAAATGGCTATTAGGCATTACTAATAAGTAGCTGTCAAGATCAGTTTTTATCTCTAAAGGGCTATTCGTTTATTACACAGATTGCAACTTAATGCAATTAAGGTCTCACTCAAGTATTGTAGTGTATTTAATTTGAAGAAGGAAGACATTCCTATGCAAAGGAGGAATGTAGCCCTATTTAAATCCAGATGGAACTGTCTTTTAAATTGCTCTTAAAGCCATGGTGCCCGGGGCCATGTCTCCGCAGAGCCATCTCTGAGTGTCCATAAGAGAGCTCCGCTCTGCTCTGCTCTGCTCTGCCGTGGATCATTCCGGAAGAAGCTGCTTTGTCATGCCCTATTAAAGTTGCGTGCTAAGACAGGGGCTGAGAATCTAGTTAGAGTCAAAGGGCCACTAACAGACCTAAGGGCTATAGAGTAACAAAGCAGATCTAGGGACTATGGGGACTACACTATGCCCACTTTATCTCCTGAGAACACAAGGGGCCTTATTCCATCAAAATATTGAATATATTTACACATATAGCACATGCTTTGTGTGTGTGTGTGTGTGTGTGTGTGTGTGTGTGTGTGTGTGTGTGTGTGTGTGTGTGTGTGTGTCACTTATATTGATAGGGCATGTAAAGGAGGAACAAGTAATCATTTTGCACTCTCACCTCTGTCTGTGTTTTCCCATTCTCCAGGTGCGGTCAGCTGCCAGGAAAAGATGGCACCGCTGGCAGGACAACCACGCACTGCGTGTGCGGGTGGCGCGCGCCATGTCCATCCCCACCTCGCCAACACGCATCAGCTTCCACAGTATTAAGCAGACCACTGCAGTGTGACCTCTGCCAGCCTGGCATGGCTGATTCCCTTCACACAGATTTTCCGAAAGCGATTACGGCAGTTGCGAATGAGTGAGTGAGCGCGCAAGCAAGCGAATGGGCGAGGGGCAGGCTGAATGAGTCCATGTCAAAAGTCCATACTGCAGATTGGTTGGAAAAAAGCCACTGTGCTGTGTGTATGCCTCTGAGACTTTTGAGATTAAGGATGAACGGAACATTAAGGACTAGGAATATAAATTGGCCTTTTTATCCAACGGTTCTCAGTCTCTGTGTGCCGTTTCAAACTGTGTAATCCAGTGCAGTTCTGCTACAGCATTTGTAGTTGAAAGTAGGTTTAAATAAACCTCAATCATATACATTGCAGTTGTCATTACAACATGATTCATTCCGTTACTCCGTAATAGCTTCAACAGAGGGGTTAAAAAGACGATGACAGTTAAGGCCCAATTGCAGTCTATCTTGGCATTTTCTTTTTTATCTTTTTGCTTTTTTGTCAAGTCAATATAAATAGACACCATAATGGGTAAAACTAATATCAAAGATTTGTTTGTCCTTGCCTTCAGTGGGTTGGCTTGGCAGTGTGGCTGAGGATTGATGCCGAGAAAACAAAGTGTCTGGCCATCTTGTGTATCCTCAGCAACTAAAATGTCAGAGAGTCAGCCTGCATTAGGCACACAGGAAGCCTTCAAAGACGCACAGAACCCTGTCTGCCAATTATTTTCTATGCGTACACACACAGAAGGTGTAGCTGGTGTGGCGAGGGGCCAAGCAGGAAAAACCAACATCACCTTCAGCTGCTTCTAGATCTCAAAACCTTTAACAGCTGTCATTTATATTACTTTTTTGTCGTCGTTGTCAAAACCATGGCAGGGTTATGTAAGCCCAGGGGCGAGAGAAGAGTTCATGGAAAGTGTTACCTGAGTTCTGTGCCGCCTGTCTCATTTGATGTTCCTCTTTGTTGTCAAAGCCTCTGGGCAAGACGGACATGGATAACATCCCCACCGTGAATCAGGACGAACTTCATTTGTATTTTTTTTCCATTATTCTGGACAAATGCGCCTTTGATTTCCTGACCAGACGACCCTGGCTGCACTTATCTCACAAACAGGATTTTTTTAATAAGTCAAAAGATTATTCACGATTCAAGAGAAGGACACAGCAGATTAAAAGCCTTGTCAGTTTTCAAATCCATCAGTTCCGACTTAAATCAGGGTCAAAAAGTTAAGCTTTTTGGTCTACAAGGGATAGCCTCATGGGAATCTCAGAAAAAGTCAAATGTTTTAATAGGAGTGAGCCCCATCACAAAGCAAAGGGCATTTTGCACTTCACAAAAGAAGACATCTGCATTAGAATTATATACAGGGCACACCACTATTTTATTTCTCAAGGAAAATATATTTTATGATCATGTTGTCTTTTTATTCCACTTCATTGAGAAAGGATTTTATAGCGTAACATATAAATACCAGAACATAGCATACTGCTCAGATTATGCACTTAGTTCTTCTAGGAAATTGATCTAGTAACCCTGTCGGTACACTATCTGTGTCCGAATGCACGATCTGTGTCCCGAACGTATAGCCTATGGCAACGTTCTGTTATTTAAAGTAAACAAAGCAACGAGAACGCAGCACTGGAAACTGTTTTAGCTCGCGCACATGGACCTTCAAGCTTCTCATGTCGCATAAATTACCAGTTTATGCCTGTTTCTTTGGTTTTATAATTGTGTAGTAAAAATAATGTTGAGCGAATTGTGGTAAACTACCAACTAATACAAAAACTAATTCGGGAATTAAGATGTAATTTAACGCCAACAGCAGAGGCTATCTATTTGTTGCCATGGCGCCGCCGAGTTCGGACGCCTTTCTGCCGGCTCCTAACAGACTATGCTTTTATTTTATTTTTAATGCAATTTTATTCATTTTATTTTCACCAACAACTCTGGGTGTTATTACTTATGATCGACTGGCACTGATTAACATCGGTTTGCACAACAATCATCCGCTTTTGGATAACTTTTTCAATGATTCATCCTGCCCGTATGAGATTCTTCGGAATGCAGAAGAACGCACCAAGTTCAAAAGACGCCGCAGAAATAAACATCGCGGAAAGAGAGCTGGAGTGCGGAATCGGCTTAGAGCTCGGGCCCATCGACCACCACTGCCTAGTATCCTGCTCGCCAATGTTCAGTCTATGGAGAGCAAGCTGGATGACATGAGAGCAAGATTAAAGTACCAGAGGGACGTCCGCGACTGCAACATCTTTTGCCTTACTGAGACGTGGCTAACTCCATCAGTGCCGGATCATGCAATTCAACCTGCTGAATTCCTCTCTGTATACAGAATGGACAGGACGGCTGACTCTGGAAAAACTAGAGGAGGCGGTGTGTGTATAATGGTGAACAAGAACTGGTGCGATAGCAGGAATGTGGCAGTGTTGTCAACCAACTGCTCACCTGATCTGGAGCTCATTACTGTTAAATGCAGACCTTCTTATCTACCTCGGGAGTTCAGTGCGATCATCATGACAAATGTCTATATCCCACCCCAAGCGGACACAGTCACACCCAAGTAGCAAAAAAACTCGGCCCGATTCTGGAAAACGTCCGGGGGTAATCGGCTCAGTTACGGCATTCGGCTGAGCTGCGGCAAACCTAACTGTACCGATTGCAGTTTGCTGTGGCAGCGGCTGAGCTGCGGCAAACCTAATTGTGCCGATTGCAGTTTGCCATAGTAGGCATGAGGACGGAAATGTTGTACTGGCCCAGTTCCGTATTTACCTGGCAAGCCGCAGATACTCGGTCCAGTTACCCATTCCAACATCCAAGCCGAGGTCAACGGTAAAAAGAACTCCTCCCTGATGTTTTCAAATGATCATTTGAGGGCTGACAAAGGTAGAGTGAACTTGTCCGGTAAGTTTGTCTTCTTATCCTTGCATGTTTGAGATTTACATAATTCAACATCGTCTTAAATATGTTGTGCATGTTTGCAGTATGAATTCAGCAGGTTTTAGCTTAGAGTTGTTCACAATAATTTCTCATAATCCTGCCGACTTGTTAGCTTACTGCTAACGTTAGCTGTAACGCTAGCTGTAAAGTTAACACGAAATGCCAGTCTTAGCAATTTAATCATTTTGAACAAATCTTTTTTTAAATAATTTACCTGACATATTTGACTGTTCACTGAAGTAAAACAAATCTCAGATTTCTGAAATTGCAAAATCATCAAAACACGTTGCTAACGTTATCCGCCTAGCCTAAGGCTAAAACCTGTTGTATTTGACTAGGATAGGGGTGGGGTGGCATAGATGAAATATTTCGTAAATATTAATATGTTGGATGTTTATCCTGAATGCCTACTTTGATAAACATACAGGGGTCTGCAGTGTGTTGAACAGTTCTCCATGTGATCTGTCGTGTGAGACTTGTGAGTGTGTGCACATGATGTGTGCAAATGTCTCTTCCTCTTCTCACGACAATTTGGGTTTAATTTATTTGGATTGTTTTGATCACAAATTATGGCCAAGATGCCTTATGTAGGCTAATTTATGGCCTCGTGTTGGCTAAGGTAAAATGTGTCTGTTTGTATAACAGCCCATTCTATTGCAGAATAGTTTAGCATGACAAAAAACCTTGAAAGTAACTTTTTCATAAAGTACTCATCACAAAAAGTCATTGAAGGTCTATCTTTTTCCTTTTGATAGTTGGGCAGCAGGGATGACGACATTAATCTCCAATCAAATTGATCACAGCCAGAGGGACCTCATCGCATAGAGTTTGTCACCATTGCTCTTCTACACTGAACTTCACAGCTCCTGACCAAGATAACCTCATCCCTGATAACATCTAGATGGCATCTTTCCCTAAATCTCTGCACCACACAGGGCCCTGATGGAGTTTTCCTAGACTATCTGCACTGAGTGTTCCCCAACTCCTGTAACAGACCACCAGACAATAGCTGCATGCAACTGTCTTCACCCTTGGAGATAAGGTAATACCTGTTTTTACTGAAGTCAGCTTTGTATAATTACTTAAAATCTTCTTTACACATCCATCACAATCAATTTAGTAGGTTTTTGTGTGGAATAGTGGTGTTTGCAGTTGATCTCAAAACCTTTCATCTCATGTCCTACTCAGTTGCTGCCAAGCAGGATGTCACAGCACTTGACAGATCTGCTGCACCCAGCAACAGCCACAAACCAGAATGAAAGATGCTGCTAAAAGGATTTGGCATCAACATTCAAATGTAAGTCACACTTTAAAAGCATCCAAACATTCATAACAATCTGTCTCTGACAAATGAAAACTCTGTGATAGGTCTCTTATGGTGACAAGTAATAACAAACATGATAAGGTGAAGGAGGTATGAAGAAAAAGAAATTGTATTTCCTTGTGTCTTCATATCACATGACCCCGGTCACAAGTGATTTCTGCACTCAGACTTCCACTGATGTCTGTGTTTGTTTCATAAATAAGGGTCAATATATCTCTTGATCAGTTCTATTTGTGTTTGTATTCCAGACAGTGTGGAGCATGTTTGTCTTTACCATTGTAATTCCAATAGTTTACTAATGCTTGCTTTTATTCTTTGTGTTTTGCAGCCAAGGATGTACTCATGCAGTTGGATGAAGTGTTTGCATTCTGGCTCTAACTGCCTTTGACTTGTGATCCGAAGAGCAAGTTAGAAGACCTAAACAAACAGTTTACAGTGTATGGACTTAGACACAGGACTCTTGGCATCTTACCACTTGAAGGGCGTATGTTCTACACAACTACCAGCTGCACAACCACAACACCTGGAAAGTCTGCTGCATCTACCCCCTGCTGCACATCAACAAGACTAAAGCTACTGCTGAAATATTCATACCTTTTTACATGGCACAGCCTGTGGTCCAGTGGATGGCATTTAATAAAAAGTTTTCATGACAAATGTGTTATGGTTTACTTAATGATTTGAATATTCAGGAGGCTATTGTAATGTCTGCAATGGAAATTAGCAAGTTAAACTATATATTATGAAATTAGCCCATGCTTTTTGTCACCATCTTGTCCAAGACATAGTGTTTTTATTTTTGGAAACAGCTATTTGCCCTTATTATTTGTGTTGATATTTTCGCTGTTTGAAATGAATCCAATTCAAAGTCTCCTTCGATAAATGTTTCAAGACGGGCAAAAGCGAAAGTAAAAATGCAATGAAATCTAAACAATTTAAATGGAATAAAAGCAAAGTATTAGGGTAATTTAATCTTCGGAAAAGTAGCTTAAATATCAATATTTTACAGGGAGGGTAGCCTGCGTGCTCTCACTCGGGGTGCCGGCAGCGGGCCGAGTGCATTTTTCCCCCTGGCTTGACGCCCACACCACAAGCGGGCCGATTAATTAACATTCGGCGTTCTGTACTCGGGCCGTTAAAGCGCCGAGCGCTCGGGAGTGAAATCGGACCTAGATTCAATCCCGAGTGTCGGCCGAGTGTTCATGCCGCAATCGAGCCGCTTTCGGGCCGCGGATTTTTTGCTACTTGGGACAGCGCTGACGGAGCTGCATGATGTTCTCAGCAAGCACCAAAATGACAACTTGGACGCAGCTTTTATAGTGACCGGGGATTTCAACAAGGCCTGTCTAAAAAAGGTGATGCCTAATTTCTATCAGCATATTACATGCAACACAAGAGGGGAAAGAACTCTTGACCACTGTTACACTTTGATCAAAGATGGATACAAAGCGCATCCTCTACCATCATTCGGCAAATCAGATCATGCTGCAATATTTCTTATGCCTAAATATAAGCAAAGGCTGAAACGTGAACCTCCAGCCATACGGGAGATCGCGCACTGGAACAGCCAGTCTGAGGCCGCTCTTCAGGATGCGCTGAGCATTGTCGATTGGGATGTGTTCAGATGCAGCTCAGAAAACATCGATGAGCTCACGGAAACGGTGCTGGGGTTTATTGGGAAGCTAGTGGATGATACTGTTCCCAAGATTACCATCAAGACATACCCAAATCAGAAACCATGGGTTAATCACTCCATCCGTGATGCACTGAATACTCGCACTGCTGCGTACAACTCCGGACTCATGACTGGGAACATGGAGGAGTACAAAGTGGCCTCTTACACACTTCGGCGCATGGTGAAGGAAGCAAAAAGACGCTATGGGGAAAAGATCCAGTCCCAGTTCGAACAATCAGATCTCAGAGGCATGTGGCAAGGTTTAAAGGAGATGTCGGACTACAAGGCGCCAACTTCCTCCATCAAGAGTGCCGACGCCACACTCGCGAACGACCTGAATGCTTTCTACGCACGCTTTGACACACACGCACCTGATACCATTCAGCGGAATGACGCGCGCGCATGGCATGAAGACACTGCGCTCACGCTGTCAGAGCATGATGTGCGCAGAGCATTTAAGAGTGTGAATATAAGAAAAGCAGCAGGTCCAGATGGCATTCCTGGTCGAGTCCTCAAAACCTGCGCAGATCAACTGACGCCAATATTTACCACCATTTTTAACCTTTCTTTAAGTCTTGCTACAGTACCAACCAGCTTTAAAAGATCAACAATTGTTCCAGTGCCAAAGAAGCCCCACCCTGCGTGCCTGAATGACTACCGACCTGTTGCACTTACATCTGTTGCAATGAAATGCTTTGAGAGGTTAGTGAAGAGCCACATTTGTTCCTCATTGCCACAATGTCTTGACCCACTGCAGTTTGCATATAAGTCTAATAGATCTACAGACGATGCAATCAATTTCATCTTGCACTCTGCCCTAACTCACCTTGACAACAAGGCAGGGAATTATGTGAGAATGCTATTTATAGACTTTAGCTCAGCTTTTAATACCATCCAACCTGCAATTCTTGTTGCCAAGCTCAGGGATATTGGGCTGCACAACTCCATGTGTGAATGGATTTTAAGCTTTCTGACAGGCAGACCACAGGTGGTGCGAGTGGATAGTCATATATCATCATCACTTATCCTCAACACAGGGGCACCTCAAGGCTGTGTGTTAAGTCCATTGTTGTACTCCCTGTACACGTCTGATTGTATGGCTCTGCATAATTCCAACCTAATTGTCAAGTTTGCTGATGATACAGCAGTGGTCGGCCTCATCTCTGATAATAACGAGGAGCCTTACCTAAATGAGGTAGACCGTCTGACAATCTGGTGCAATGACAACAATCTGCATTTAAATGTTACCAAGACAAAGGAGATGATTATTGACTTTGGGCGTAATCAGCAGAGGGTCTACCAGCACCTTAACATCAATGACTCACAGGTGGAGAGGGTGGACACTTTCAAATATCTTGGTGTTCACATTAATAGAGACTTGACATGGACTAAGCACACCGATTCCCTTGTGAGGAAAGCACGTCAGCGTCTTTTTCATCTTAGACGACTGAAGAAGTTCAGCCTACCCCAACATCTGCTTAAGAACTTTTACAGAGCCACCATTGAAAGCATCCTTACAGGGAACATAACCACCTGGTATGGAAACAGCACACAACAAGATCGCAAAGCGCTGCAAAGAGTGGTGAAGTCAGCTGAACGTACCATCAGAACTAAGCTGCCCCACCTACAGGACATCTATGTCAACAGATGCCAGTCCAGTAGTGATGCGCGGGCCGGCCCGAGCCCGGCGGGACCCTCGGGCTAGCCCGCGGGCCGGGTTGGGTCGGGCCATTATTTTCATAAGAATCCACGGGTTGCGGTCGGGTCGGGTCAGATCACAGACAGTCATAATTACAACGTTAAAATCACACGCACATCCGAAACAGCAGAATGCCTGCACCTGTGTGTTTGCTCTCTCTCCCTCTGCGCACAGCACCAATGCTGAAGGCAACCGAATGCAAGCAAACAGGCAGCGTCTAGACTACTCATGTGAAGCGCTCTCTCGCGCTCTTGCTCTCTCTCTCACAACAGCAAACCTAAAAGAACTAACTTAGCTAGCGTGCTAACGAACTAGTTCAAGTGAATAGCAAGTAACATAGCAACTGTATGCTAACTAGAAGCAAACCATTTTAGACTTCGCTTAAACGTAATATTTTGCACTAGCCTTCGTTTATTTTTGGTCTGTCAACTTAAACTAATCTCGGCAACATTGTCCAGCTTGTTGTCATTCAATGAAACACCACTTCTCAATTTAAAAAAAAATTCTGTTAGCTAGCTCGCTAGCGTTAGCTCGCTAACAATTTGTAGTAAAATGCAGCAGCCTAACCTGAATTAAACTTCTGCTACAAATACGAACTATAACAACTTACATTACTCGGCTTGAAATGATGATAGGCAGTTGTAGAATATGACAAATACATCCAAAAAATCCTCAATGACTCCAAAAAGACATTATGGACAGTTTATTGACAGTGTCCCACACATATCTCATTCACTTCACCGTAACGGAGCCCGACCCCAGTTTGCATAAAGGGTTTGCCCCTGCCCTTGCCAAAGTATTTGTTTCTTTCAATTTTGCAAATCGTGGATGATCTCTCTGTAAAAGTTTGAGATGTTCAGTAAATATCCAATACATCTAAACCGTTTGCTATTTGTCTAATTTTTTACATATTGCCAGGGCAGTTCCAAGCTAAGAACTATTCGGGTCGGGTTAAAAATCATTGCGTAATCTTTCGGGTCGGGCGGGCTGGGTTGGCTGCGTGATGGGTCGGGTCGGGGCGGGTCGTAAAAATCATCGGCCCGCGCATCACTACAGTCCAGAGCAAAAAGATTGTCAGAGACTCAAGTCATCCAAACCATGGCCTGTTTTCTGTGTTAAGGTCTGGGAAACGCTACCAGTGCCTGAAAGCCAGAACTGAGAGAATGAGGAAAAGCTTCTATCCTCATTCTATCCGGATATTGAATGAGAACCATAAGACTTTATAACATCTCTTCTTCTATCTATTTATTCCTAATTTATTTTTATACATAATATATTTCAACACTAGCATAGTCATTGGAGTCAGTAGACAAAGCATTTCACTGCAATTGTACACTGTATAATGGTATGTGACCAATAAAATTTGAATTTGAATTTGAATTTGAATCTGTTAAGGTAGCACATTGAAAATGACAGGCAATTGCTAGGTTAGCTGCGAAATTTCGCTAGTATTTTACAGCACGCATTTAAACTCGTCCACGCAGCAGGTGAACACGAACCAATACGTTGGTCTACTTTGGCCTTCTTATAAACTTACCTGCTTCTAACTTCATCATTTAAAGGCGTTGCAGCGGCACTTTAAGTCCAAATACATCACTTAGCACGGTGTCAATCTTTTTACACTATGCTCAAGTAACAACAGCAACACAAAATGCCAGTCCATAATGATGTTACTATGTAAATAAAGAGCAGTAGTATATTCAATTATTTTTTATTTTATAAAAAAAATATCTGTCAACAGTACAAGTAATAAAATAACAAAAGAATCAACTCATTTGACGTGGTCATGGGGCATGCAAATACCTTGAAATATTGTAGCTACTTGGTTACTGTGTTGCTCTTTTTATTTGCTTCAGTCCCCCATCTTTCTTGTCCTGGTTCCTCCTGCATCGAGGGGCACGTTGCTTCATTTACCTCAATCCCCAGAGCTACGGCTCCAGTACTTCGCTTCTACTTTCTTCACAATCTCCCCTGCACAATAGCACTGGGAAGTATAACTGAGACAGGGGAAGCCAGTTATATATTTTTTGTAAACTTTTAATTTTTTTATTTGGATTTTCCATCAACATACATTGATACACAAAAAGTAAACAAAATCAATTACAGAAAAGAAAAAGGACCAAAAAAATACAGCTTGTCCTTCCATTCAGTCCTAGTGCAGCAATTTTATATTATTTTAGTTGCCCTTACTAAATTTACTAGTGGAGTCCACCTCACCCCTTATATAGAAATTCCATTTCTCCCATTTCCCTTCAAACTGCACCTCCCTCATTCTCAATGTGTGAACCTCTCCATATCATAAATCTCATCTACAATGTTCAGCCATTGGTCTTTATTTGGGGGATCTACTTTGTGATTGCCTTCCTGCTCGCCACAAGTAATATTTTCACCAAGTATTTATCTTCTCCTTGTATCTCCTCTTGTGGAATGTTTCCCAAATATAATATCAAACCAGTATTTGGTACCTCATATTCCTGTATCTCCTTCAGCACCCTCCCATTACATTTCCAAAACACGTGTATGGTCTGCCTCCGCTTGACCACATAACCTGCAACATGATTTCTGATTCGGCATGTATTTTCCTTTAATCATTGGTGTTATGAAAAACCTTATAATGTTCTTCCACACAAATTCTCGCCATATCCTGAGAGACTGTGTTAACAAAGTAATGCATATGTACAAAAGTATCACTAAAGGGATTTTTTTTTTTTTTTTATGAGAAAGACCCACTAGCACCAACTGTGTTCAAGCAGTGTTGATATTACAGTGAAGTTAAGCCTGTGGAAACACTGTAATTATACAGGCCTAAATACTAACATAACACAAACAAGTAGGGCAGTGAAGGCGAAGGCAGTCTCCAGCTGACAGTCTCGTGCGGGTCTCACTGCGGATCAATACAGGCACTCCAGACCAGTTCGACACACGCACTACCTGTGGTCAAAGCCTGGAGAACACAACACAACATCTCTAGGAGATCACAGGCTTTGAGCATACTTGCTTATTTGTGCAGCATGGTACAATCCAAGATGGGCAAGCTGTCTTAAGGTCAAAGCCACATTCGTAGTCGGGATGTCCCTAACTATGGCCTCAGCTGTTGTGCATCCAAAAACGCAGCAGTTCACACCATCTCTCTGTATCCACTGAGGTGGAAAATCACACATGAGTCACAGACATATCAAACATGGTGAATTGGTTACATACTGCCATTCTGACATACTGCCATCCATAGTATCCATAGTTATGATGAACCCAACAGTATCATTGTGCCGACAACATACCTTGATCACCAATATTTATCTCAGAGGGACAGTCACACAAATCAATAACTTCCTCAACATCAGAAGTGAAGTCTGTCACTCTAGAAGATGCTGCACTGACCAGCACTTTCTACACCTGAGGTCTGATCCTCCACCACTGGGCTACTGCTCAAAACAGTGACTTCTACATCACGAGACAAATTGTCTGCCTCTAGGGTAGGAACACATTGCACAGTTACTTATACATCTTCAGAAGACTCACTAGTATAACCCCCTTCTAAGAGGTTAAATAAACCCAGCACAGTAAAGGCTACTTAGCCAGCCGTAGTCCTCCTGTATCACTAGCAGCAGGCAGCAAGAGGTAGCAAACTAACCACAAGCAGAGAAAGGTCCAGTGGTTGTTGTTGTTGCTGCTGCTGTCCTCCGGTGGGCACACGGAGGAAACAAGCCGAGTTCATCGGGAAACTGGGAGATCACAGGAGTTATTAGTGGATGCAGCAAACAGCTATCTGAAACGTCTGGCTAGTTAGCAAACGCTGCAGCTAAACCAGTGGACAGAAATAAACAAACAAAAGCTTAATATGACCAACAAATGTCTATACTCCTAGTGCAATGCTATGCCTACTACACTGTATAACAGTATGTCAGGAAAAGTGAAAATATTTAATCTAAATGTAATTATGATATTAAAATTAAGGGGCATTAAAGTTTTAACAAGAACATTAATTGTATTTTAAACACAGTACACAGTAATTACTTTCACAGGTCCTTACACTAGCATCCACAACCTGATTCTGTTGCCTCAGATAAGACTTCAGATGCTGAGTGTTGACTTTCTGACATTTCTTGGAAAGGCCCTCTACATTAACCAAAGTTGCTATTCCTTTGATTGTCAGAGACTCTCTGAAAGAGCCAGTCCAGTACACTTTCAACCTACTGAGCTACTAAAACCTCTTCGCCTTCCCTGATATTGAAGTGCTTAATTTTCCGCTTCTGTTTCCTTTTCTGTAGCCTTTCTGTTTCCCTTGAGCTATTTTAATATTCTCCTGAACTTTATCGTGGATGTCTGCAAGTAAGTCTGCTCTCCTTTGCAGAATTCCCTCGCCGTCATCAATCTGTCATTAACAGCTCGATCAGCCTTATTGTGAGGGTGCACCCCGTAAAGAGCAAAGTACGAGCTCACCTTTGTAGACCACTGATTTGAGGTATTAATTGAATGGACCGCTAACTGCAGGTATTTGTTCCAATCATTTCCCTCGGGCTTGCAGTATTTTGCAAGGATGCTCAATGTTCTGATTGATGCGTTGATCTTGACCGATAGACGTAAGCGGAAGTCACAGCATGTTTTACCCCAAAGGCCTCCAGAAGTGGATCATTTATCTGTAGAGAAACAACAACATAAATAGACAGAGCACATGTTTATCGTTTGTGCAACAGTGATCACAGTCCTAGTATGCTGTAATGATACAGACATATTCAAATACATATTCGAAAGAAAAACTTACCCCATTTACAAACTCCCTGCCTCGGTCAGTTTGTTATCATCTTTTTGGCTCCTCCCTTTTCCAAAAGAGTTTCTGTGACCTTTGAAGCCACTTCTGGTCTAGGTCTGGTCAGGCCAGGCCATCACCCACTTAGTGAACAAATCATTGTGAGGATGTGCGTGTAATTTGTGCTGGTGTCTGCTAGAGGCCCAACAATATCAACGCCTAGAACTTGCCAGGGACCCTCAACCTTGATTTGATGCATTGTAGGTACTACTATTTTCATATTGTGTCTTAACACCACCATCCTTCTCTCTGTCCTCGGCTCTGTTCAGACACTTCTCATCTTCATCCC